>NC_069422.1:6364720-6437828 GCF_026875155.1 Cherax quadricarinatus | reverse complement strand
TATGCCAAAAACGAGAACAATTTGGGTCTTATAATTTGGACACAATAAAATTTAATTTTTACCCAAAATAACACTACTTTCTTGGGAAACCCTTTCAAAAAACACCTACAGTCAAATATCCAGTGCAATATTTACTCTGCACAATTTTCTATGAAAAAGGGGCAGAAAAACTGCTGCCCCAAAATTTTCTAAAGAATTGAGATGAAATGCGTTTTTTTCAGGGGGGAAGTATTCCATCTTTTTATAAGGGAACAATAACCCCGGCATCCCCTAAATGTTCTTACTTCAGTTTTCTTGAATTCTCCTAACGGGATTGGCATGTACGGTTTGGGCCCATACCCACTCACTTTTTTCGGGGTTCTCTCAAAAGGGAGGAATTTTTTCCCTAATAGTTGGGGTTTAGCGGGGCAGTTAGATTTTTTATTTGGCCAGGTTTATAGCAAAAAAAACTGTTGCCGGGGTTTTTTAAATTTTGGGCTTCCTGCTTTTTTGGGGTTTGTGCCACTCTTCAAACCCAAAACGTGTCATGGTGGGGGAAACTTGTCCACCCTTTGGGGGTTGGGGTGACACAAAATACGAAACCCTTTTATTGGGAGCTGTTCCTTTTCTCACATAAGCTCCCCTCAACAAGCAAACCAGCACTAAGGGCCTGACATTCTCGGGGCCCCACGTCACCCATCCCTTATTTCAGCAATCAAATGTGGATCTTGAAATTTGGGAAAGGGTGGGGGTTTTACCACTCACTTTTCACCCCTGTCAGATTCATTGTGCGGTTGAAGCAGGGTTGCTCTTGTCTCGGCTTGCTTTTTTGCCTTGACTCCCGGGGGAAAATACACAAAACCTATTTCGCACATAGTGCTATAAACATATTCTGTTTATATTTTTAAATTCTTTATTATTAACACAACGGCCAATTTTCCCCCCCCAAGGGGGGGTGGCCCAAAAAGAAAAACTTTCATCATTCACTCCATCCTGCTTTGCCAAAAGGTGCTTTACACTCATTTTATAAAACTGCAACATAACACCCCCCCTTCAGGGGTTTTCACGACTTCCCATCTCCAGACTCCAGTCCGGGCCGCCGGTTTCCCGGGAAACCCTTTAAAATGTTACTTTGCACACACTGCTCACACCCAACATCAGGGGGGGCAAGTATTAAAAGCCATTTGTTTCCATTCAAATTCCACAAATACGCTCACGCATGTTTGCTGGAAGTCCCAAACCCCTTTGCGCCAAAAACCCCCTTTTCCCCCCCCCTCCAACCTTTTCCCAGGGTGACCCCTACCCCCCTTCCCTCCACTACAATTTATACACTCCAAGTCATTCTGTTTTTGTTACATTCTCTCTACATGCCGAACCACCCAACAACACTTCCTCACCCCCGGGGCAAAAGTTTTGGCAATCCTCACCTCCTCCTAACTTCCAAACACGAATTTTTTCCCTTTATTTTACACCCCACATTGCCCTCAGACATTACATCTCCCTGCCTCCACCTTTCCTCATGCAACATTCACCCCCTGCTTCACACCTATAAGAGCGTTGGGAAAAAAACTCCATACATCCCCCTTTGCTTCCCAAAACAAAAATTTTTGCTCCACAACTTCTAAGTCACCGCTCAACCTTCCCCATCATCAATTCTATGATTCCCTCATCTTTTATAGACCCATCGCTGACACTTCCTCCATACTCTCCCCTCCAAATTGATGTCCAATCTTTCGTCCCCCCAATATTTTTGTTTTTCCTCAAAAATTACTCTTTCCTATTTCACTTTTTAAATTTTTTCTTTTACATACCCTACCAAAATTTATCCACCAACCTCTGCCTTTTCCCTTTAAAACTCCCAAAAGCACAGTGTCATCACAAAAAACAACTGTGACAACTCCCACTTTGTGACTGATTCCTTTTCTTTTAACTCCACACCTCTTCCCCAAGACCCTCACATTCATTTCTCTTAAAACCCCTTTTTTTAAATCTATTCAAACAACCACGGTGACATCACACATCCTTGTCTAAGGCCTACTTTTACTGGGAAAAAATTTTCCCCTTTCTCCTACATACTCTAACCTGAGGCCTCACTATCCTCGTAAAAACTTTCACTGCTTCAGTAACCTACCTCCTATACCATAAAACCTTCAACATCTGCCACATTGACCCCCTATCCACCCGGTCATACTCCTTTTCCAAATCCATAAATGCCAAAAAAACCTCTTTAGCCTTATCTAAATACGTTCATCTATATGTTTCACTGAAAAACACCTGGTCCAAAACACCCCCTACCTTTCCTAAAGCGTCCTTGTTCGTCTGCTATCCTACTCTCCGTCTACTCTTAATTCTTTCAATAATAACTCTGATACACTTTATCAGGTTTTACTCAACAATTTAAATCCCCCCTAAAAATTTTTTGCACCTCCTTTTTGTCCCCCTTTTCCCTTTTTAAAAAAAGGAACCTCTCTGCCCAAACCCTAGGTACCTTACCCTCTTCCATACATTTATTAATTAATACACCAACCACTCCAAATTATATCCCCACCTGTTTTTTAACATTTCTATCTTTATCCCATCAAATCCTATCTCCCTTTTCCCCTTTCATTCTACCCACTGCCTCACAAACTTCCCCCACACTCACAAGTGGGTCTTCCTCAGTCCTACAAGATGTTTATTCCTCTTTGCCTTTACACCCAAATCACAGCTTCCCATCTTCATCAACATTTAGCAATTTCCTCAAAAATATTCCTTCCATCTTCCGATACCTCTAATTCTCCATTTAATAACTGTCCCTCCTTTTTTTTAACTGACAAATCCATTTTTCCGGGCTTCTCAACTTGTTAATCTCACTCCCAAAACTTTTTCTTATTTTCAAAAAATTTTTGATAACATCTCACCCACCTCTCATTTGCTCTTTTTTTCCCTTGCTTCACCACCCCTCTTAACCTCTCTTTTTCCTCCTTGACCCTTCACTTTGAAAAACCCTTTTCAAAGGGCAATTTCCTCTTCAACTTTTTTTTACATCATTTTTCCCACCAAATCGCTCCTTTCCCCCCCCCCCCACTTTCCGTAACCACAAATTTTTCCTGAACACCTAACACTACATTTTAAACCTCCCCCCATCCCTCTTCGCCCCCATGCCTTCTTTCACTAGCCCATCATCCTCTAAAGTTGTTTATAACTTACCCTAACTGCCCCCCTTTTTTAGTTTAAAAACTTCATCTCTTTTACTCCTATTTTCCTTGTTCCCATCCCCTTTTACCCCTTGTTCCCTCTACCTTTTACTCCACTTTTGTGCAACTAAAAATGATCTCATCTATCGTGACCCCCAAAAGAGAATATCCCAATCACCAAGTCTTTTTAATAAAACCAAAATAGCCCAACAACTATGCCCCTTACGCCCTACATCGTACTTGTATACTTTTTATCCTCTTTTTCTTAAAATACGTATTCCCTAAACAAAAACCCAAATTTTAGCTGTTTTAAATTTTTCCGAAAACACCTGATTACCGGGGTAGAAATACCCCCTTCCTACCACACCACATTGTGCTCATCACACCACACCATCAGGTGCCCATTAACCACACCATCATGTGCTCACTACACCACCCACCATTAGTGTGATGACCATCTACCCCCCACAACCTTTATTTGGGGACCATCTAACCACCACACCATCAGTGTGACCATCTACACCACCACACCACGGTGCCATCTACACCCCCACACCATTACCGTGGCATAATTCACTATTACATTATCAACATCCCACAACCACCACCATCCCAATATCAGGCCAACGTAATAACCATACCTCTACCGGCCCCCTCAAAAACCCACCACCGCTATCCCTTAAACCCTCCCAAAAATGACAATTCCACCTTCACACCACCAGTATACGCTCCCTTTATGCCACCTCATCCATTACAACACCATCATTTCCCTCCCCACTATACACCATCATTAGGCCCTTATCCGACACTCACTTCAGAAGTAAAGACCACTTGTACATCTTTATTTCTGCTTTGGGAATTTAAAAGAAATATTTTTTCTAAAGAAACCCCCAATTATCTTATCTTGGATTCTGATGAATGGAAAGTTTGGGCTTTCATAAGGGCTCTGGGGCCTGGGGTAACACCTCGCTTCACACGGCAGGGTCTGGTTTCGATTCCCAGCCAGAAAAAACATGGACGTTTTTTTTCCCCACCTGTTGTCTTTTTCCCCATCAGTAAAAGGGTACCTGGTGTTAGTCGACTGGTATGGGTCCATCCGGGGACACTGACCTAATTTGCCCAAAATCAGAGCATAAAAAGGGGATTTCATATATATATTTTGTTGCAGCTGGGACGTATACCTTTCATTATTTGTAGTAAATAAAATATTATTATTATTATTATTATTCTCTTTTTTAACTAAATCCAGGGAAAGGGAAGTCGTCAATGTTTGGGGGGTAGCTCATAAAATTTGATGTTTTTGTGGGTTATGTGGGCAGTATCGGAGGGAGATTCATGGCGGGGAGCAGGGGGCCCGGGCTGTGCAAAATTTCCTTCACTTGTTTTTGTTCTGAATTCCAACTTTGGGTCAAGTGAGGTTTGTCAAGGTGAAGTGACAGTGAGGTGTAAACATACAGGTGTGGTCAATGAAGGGGGCAACCACACCACAGGGCTATTAAAACCCCAGGCACAATAAGGCCTTTATCCTGGGTGAAAAGGGCAGCAAAAGAGAACAAAGACACTGAATCCTTTTTGAAATATATTTTCCTCTTCACCAAGAAAATAGTGTTTATTTACACGTATGTACACTAAAAACATTGGAAATGTTGGTCAACCGGTTTGGGCAAGGCTAAGACACAACCTGGAGACAGAATGGACAACCGTGCTCAACCAGCCATATGAAATGACAAGGGTGGACAGGTGGGGGTGACCACAACCCCTCCACGACTGTCAACCCCACCTTCTCATTGACTAACCCGGGTGCTGATCGAACGATGGGCCCCATCATTCGACCCAGTACTGGTTGGGTGGTTGGGGAGATAGCCTTTCAAGAGGGTGTGTACATCGCCAAAAAAGGGGTACTCTTTGCAGCCACAATGGCCAATACAACAGCACCAAATTTTCATGGCCAACTACACCAAAGCGCAAAAACATCGGTCAACACCCCAAGCACCAACATCATGCCAACTACCCAGAGCACCAACACATGGCCAACACCCCAAGCACCACATCATGGCCAACTACACCAGCACCAACATCAGCCAACTACCCCAAGCACCAACATCATGGCCAACTACCCCAGAGCACCAAACACAGTCAACTACATCCACCCCCAACTCAGGGCCAACTCACCACAGCAATAACATCATGGCCACTACACCCAGCACCAAAATCAGGGCCACCTCTACAACTATACATCATAAAACTACCCCCCCCATACCGCCATCAAACCACCTCCCCCACCATACCGCCATCAAGCCACCTCCACCACCATCCCGGGCCCAAAGCCACCTCCACCACCAAACCGCCATCAAAACCACCCCCACCACCTCCGCCACAAAGCCACCTCCACCCCACCATACCGCCATCAAACCACCTCCACCCCCAAAAACCCCCGGGGGTGGCCCGGGGGCCTGGGGGGAAACTCCCGTTTTCAAACCAGGGGGCCCCCGGGTTTCGATTCCCGCGGGGGAAACTTTTCACACGTTTCCTTACACCTTTGCCTGTCCCTTTTCAGCAAAATAGGTACCGGGTGTTAAGTCGATGGGTGGGTCCCCCCCCGGGCAAGTTTGGCCCCAAGGGAAAATAAAGAACAGTCCCCCAATGACGCACTGACTTTTTTGGGGTTTTCCTGGGTGGCTAACCCTCCGGGGAAAAAATCCAAACGAAATCTTATTTTATCTTACAAAGCCCCTCCACCAACATATCACCCACGAAACCCACAACACCCACACAGGGTTCCGCAACACCACACTATTGTCATCACAATCTCCTTTAAATTCACCATAGGGAAACCTACACCCACCACCATTAAGCACCCCCAAAACCATACCATCGCCTGGAACGCCCATTACACACATCGCTGTGGAAAACGCCATTTGCACTTTATAGCCATGGCAACGTCCATTTGCACCGTCACCATGCAACGCCCTTTTCGCCATCCCCAGGGAACACCATTTGCACACCATCGCCATGACAACGCCATTTGCATACCATCGCCGGGCAACGTCAATTTGCAGACTTTGTCAAGGCTACGTAACTAACTCGACTTCACCCGCTTAAAACCGTCTCTTTGCTAGCGCTTTTTAGCTCACAAAACTGAGGCCCGGAGTCGATCCCGGGAGGGTTTTAAAGTATCAGAACTTTTTTCGTAAGACACCTGCGTCCCATGTTCCCTAGCATAAAACAGTACCTAAAATTTAGCGACGGGTCAAAAAAATTACTATTGCTCGATATGCCTGCTTCAGGGGCTCTCTGTATATTATATGTTTTGTGTAAAACCTGAACCTGTACATGTACTTTCAGAAATAAAATTATTATTATAAGTATTATATTATTTGTAGTAAAAAGTATAATATAGTATAGTATAGTAGTATTTTTGTGCAAAAAATGTAACAATACCGACAAGATGAAATTAAGAACTTTGGCAACATCTATTTATCTTTATAGTAAAACTTTTCGCCATCCAGTGGTTTTATCAATACAGATTCTAGACATAACTAAAGACAGTGAACTGTATACAAAAGATGAGGAATCGCCCCCTCAGCCTGGAGTTAGTGTGAACCCGTGGGGTAAGAATCTGGAGCAAGGGAAAGGGAGACTGGCATTTAAAAAGGCTCATGGATACGGACGTGTAGAGACGAGGGCATAGTCACTGGTAGGGGGGTTTCCCCAGGGGAAGTAGTCACACCCAAAAGGGGAGGGGTTGTGAAGTAGCCGTAAAAAGGCCATGTAATTCCCTGAACCAAGATTCCAATGTTGCAGTGTCTGAAAGTTGTGCAAAAATGTATTTATAAAGCCACTGGAGGCAAACGTCTACAAAAAAGATAACCAGATTTGCACGTATGTCTTAACGTTTTATTATTTTTTTAAATTTTTATTATTATTATTATTATTATTATTTTTATTATTATTATTATTTTATTATTATTATTATAATTACTGTTTTCCCTCAATCCCATTTTAAAAACAAGGGAACCTTTGGCACTACACCCTCGTGAAACCCCCATTAAAACCCTTTCACACATCTGACCCCCTCCCCCACACAACCATCATGACCACCTCCCCCACACAACCATCATACCACCTCCCCCAACAACCATCAGACCACTCCCCCACACAACCATCATGACCACCTCCCCCACAAACCATCATGACCCACCCCCCCCCCCACAACCCTCAGACCACCTCTCCCCACAACCATCATAAAAACCTCCCCCACACAACCATCAGACCCCCCCCCCACAACCATCATGACCACCTCCCCCCACACAACCACATGACCCCCTCCCCCCACAACCACCATGACCACCTCCCCCACACAACCTCATGACCACCTCCCCCCCACAACCACATGACCACCTCCCCCCCACAACCCTTGCCACCCCCCCCACACAACCCCATGACCACCTCCCCCACACAACCACAGACCGCCCCCCCACACAACCATCATGCCACCTCCCCCACACAACCACATGACCCCCTCCCCCACACAACCATCATGACCACCTCCCCCACACAACCATCATGACCACCTCCCACACACAAAACCCTCATGACCAACCCCCCCATAAACCCTCATGACCATCCCCCCACACAACCATCATGACCACCTCCCCCACACAACCAACATGACCATCTGACCCCCCAACCATCAGACCATCTCCCCCACCAACCTCATGACCACCTCCCCCACACAACCACGACCATTCTCCCCCCCACAAACCCTTGCCACCCCCCCCACACAACCTCATGACCAACTCCCCCAACAACCATCATGAACCCTCCCCCACACACCATTCATGACCATCTCCCCCCCACAACCATCATGAAAACCTCCCCCACACAACCCTCATGACCTCCTCCCACACAACCATCAGACCACCTCCCCCACACAACCATCATACCCCTCCCCCCCACAACCATCATGACCACCTCCCCCCCCACAACCAAATTTTACCACCTCCCCCACACAACCACAGACCATCTCCCCACACAACCACATGACCCCTCCCCCACACAACCATATGACCAACCCCCCCACAAACCATCATACCACCTCCCCCACACAAAACCCTCAGACCAAAACTCCCCCACAACCCCAGACCCCCCTCCCCCCACAACCATCATGCCCACTCCCCCACACAACCACATGAACCACCTCCCCCACACAACCCTCAATGACCACCTCCCCCCCCAACCACAGACCACCCCCCCCCACACAAAACCCTCAGACCACCTCCCCCCCCACAACCCCCATGACCACCTCCCCCCACACAAACCCTCAGACCACCTCCCCCCCACAACCATCTACCATCCCCCCACACAACCATCATGACCACCTCCCCCACACAAACCACATGACCACCCCCCCCACACAAACCACATGACCATCTCCCCCACACAACCATCATACCACCTCCCCCACAAAACCTCAAGCCCCTCCCCCACACAACCATCATGACCCCTCCCCCACCAACCCATGCACCTCCCCCACACAAACATCCTGGTCGCCTCCCCCCACACAACCATCATGGCCACCCCCCCCCACACAACCCATGGCCACCTCCCCCACACAACCCTCACAACCACTTTCCCCCACAAACCTCATGACACCTCCCCCACACAACAATCAAGCCACCCCCCACACAACCATCATACCCCCTCCCCCACACAACCATCATACCCCTCCCCCACACAACCCCCATGCCACCTCCCCCACACAACCCCAGGCCCCCCCCCACACACCGTCACCCACCTCCCCCCCCAGAACCTCAAGGGGCCCCCTCCCCCACACAAAAAATTTTAACCCCCCTCCCACACAAAAATCATGACCACCTCCCCCACACAACCATCCTAGCCCTTCCCCACACAACGATCATGGCCACCTCCTCCCCTAAACCCTCATGGCCACCTCCCCCCCCCAACCATCATAGCCCAAATCCCCACCTACATCAAGTCTAAACCCCCCCCACAGCACCCCATGGGTATCCCCTACCACACTATCAGTCTACCTCCACCACACCCTATCAGCTACTCCCTCACATCCTATCATGGCCACCTTCAACCACCAGTATCATGGCCATCTCCACCATACCACCATTATGACCATCACCACACCACCATTATGGCTTCCTACCATACCTTCACTCAGTCCACCTCCACCACTTCGCTATCATGGCCGTCTCTCCCACTCATGCGCTATAGCCACCTTCATCCCATCTCCATCATGGGAAAAACCCACAATCATGGCCACCTAACCACTCCTCCATTTTGGCCGCCACTCCACCCTTATGCCACTACCCCATGGCTTCCACACCACAGCACCATCATGGCTACTTCACCACTCCACCATCATGGCTACCTCACAACTCCTTCATCAAGGCCACCTCACCACTCCACCATCATGGCTACCTCACAACTCCTTCATCAAGGCCACCTCACCACTCCACCATCATGGCTCCTCACAACCCTTCATCAAGGCCCCCTCACCACTCCACCCTCATGGCTACTTCACCACTCCACCTCATGGCTACCTCACCACTCCACCCAGGCTACTTCACCACCCACCATCAGGCTACCCACCACTCCACCACAGGTACCTAACCCTCCACCATCATGGCTACTTCACCACTCCACCACAGGCACCTCCAAAAATCCTTACAAAGGGCCCCCTCCCACTCCACCATCATGGCTACCTCACAACTCCTCTCAAGGCCACCTCACCACCCACCATCCCGGGACTTCACCACTCCCACCACAGGGTACCCACCACTCCACCACAGGCACTTCACCACTCCACCATCATGGGTACCCCACCCACTCCACCATCATGGGCCCCCTCACCCCTCCCCATCATGACCGCCTTCCTCCACCCCCCAACGTGGCCACTTACATCAACCAAACCCTTATACAACTTCAGTAACATGCAATTCACAGAATTTTTATTGCCATTTAAATTTCTTTGAAGACTGGCTCATCTTTTGCTGATTTCTTTTTTCAAACTTCTGCTTTAGATAACCACTTTTTTTCGAAGTTCCATCTTGATTATCTTCGATGCTTAAAAGCCTTTGGGATTTCACTGAGTTTTTTTCCCCTTTTTTTCTTAATTTACTGTTTTCGCTTTACCAAATATTTTTCCTGGGGTATAGAGGATCGATGTGGGAAATTTTACTAGCGTTTTTGGAAAAGAACTGGAAACGGGCCGGGGACCCAGAGGAAAACTTAAAGAAAAAACGGAAAAAAACGGAAAATGGCCGGGAACAAACCCGGGGGAAGACTTCAGGAAAAAAACTTGAGTTTTTTCCCGGGATATTTTAGCTCAAAAATTTTTTAGAAAAGGGAAAAAAGAGGCATAAGTATATGAAGGAATGGGTAGATATAGGTATGTGGTTGGAATTATGATGGATGGAGGCAAGTGGACTTAAAAAGATTTTTAATACTTTTGATTTAATACATGATGAATTGTGAATTGGGTAAATGAAATGGGCGATAACTTTTTATGAGATAATAAAGGTGTATGTGGGGATTAAGTGGATTTACGATGAATGTGGGAGAATGAACGAAAAATCATAAATTTTCACGTGATGTAAGAATGAAAGCGAGTGATCTGGGGTGAATGAAAAACGATGAGTCAGGGATAATAAAAACGATAGTCTGGGATAATGAATAAATAGTCGGGGTGAATGAAAACGAGCGGCTGGGATAAGAATAACGATGAGTCTGGGATGAAATTAACGAGTGATCTGGGGTGAATGAAAAACGAGTGAGTCTGGGGTAATGGGGATGTCGTTTTTGCTTCTGCCCCATTATGAGAATAATTTTAAAAAAATGAAAAAATTATGACTATATCCGCGGGAAAAAAGAATCAGTGATAAAGATTGGAAACAACATTATCCCTTGGCAGGGCGCTGACCCCTCCAGCCCGCCCAGACTCTCAACGCTCTTTTTTAAATCTTTCCACTTGCCCCGTTCATCCTCTTTATAATATAGTCCAGAATTCAGTTCTATGACTTAGTGCAGACCCTTTACAACCTTCAACTTTAATTTAAAAAACTAATGAAAATTTAAAAAACACACAGGGAACAATTACAAAAATAACAGACAAAAACCCCAAAGAAACAGAAGGGTAAAATTTCTGAATCGCAGAGAGCAAGTATCAAATGATTCATTTTGATTTTTGTCAAGGAATCACCTGTTACCCCAAGTTAGGTGAGAGAGACGGAGGGGGGCGCCAGCGTCACATTCCCGTAAAACAAGAACTTCCACTACACCATCACACTAAAATGCGCGCGAAATTTGTACTTACAATTTATCAGTTCCCCACATTACTCAGCTCACAAAGAATTCCAGGAATGAATAAGTCAAAAGATGAAAGTTCATACACTAAAACAAAGCCGTGTAAAAAAAAATCAGTATTCCCCAAAAAACCGACTCCCGTCAGGTAAAATAATTTAGGCCCCTTTCCAAAAGAATATAATCTAATTTCAAAATGGGGCTCTGTCCCCTTAGTTATTCAGGGATAAGATATAAACACAAGTTCGGAAAACCCGACGTTATTACCCTGGTTTTTTCCGGGGGCAGTTCCCACACCATTTTCAATAATGCTTTACATAATCCGACTTCCGTCTCCTTTTGCTCCTGATCCATTTTTAAGCTTTTTCTCTATTTTTTCTTCTATCTAAATCCGATTCTTTTCCCCGTTTGTCTTTCTCCGCTTTTTTTTCCTTTCAAATTTTTCCTTGATACGATTTCAATTTTAGCGAGCTGAAAATGTTGAAGGCATTTCCCGCTTAGGTTCCATGTCCCAGCCAAAACCACACCTTCCATGATGACAAAAAAACTTTACCACACACAATATAAGAAAAACATTTATAGACTCAAAATTTTGTACAAACATGTTCACTTTCCCAAAAAAAAAAAAAAGAAAAGTAATATGGTTCCAACCCCCTTTGACCTTAATCATCATTTTGTGAAACCTCCAGGTGTTTGAGCAAAAATCGAGAACCCAACGATAGTTTCCTTTTAAAATACAAGCAAGTCTCCAAGGACGACGTCACCACAAAGTCCTAGACACAATGGTTTATTCTTTATTTAAACTTTTCGTGGAACAAGTAATGAAGCGTGCAAATCTGTTAAACCCTTTTTGACTTACACACAAAAAATAAAATTTTTAAAAACGATGACAACGTTGTTGAAAGGAATCTATCTCGCTTCAGAGCTTCCAAAATTAAAAGGCTAAGGGAACCAGCGGGAATGCAAAAGAACACCTCAAAGTTCAAAAACGTTCCTTCCTTGTATCAAAAGAGACATGGAAAATTTTAATAAAATATATGTATTGAGGGAAAAAATTCAAAAGTAGGGGTAGCGAGGGGGTATATAGTAACAATTCACTGCCGCTACTTGTTAAGGTAGGGTAATCAAGCTCCCACTATTCCCCCTTTTTTCCCCCCCCCCGAAAGTGATAGTTTGACTGCCGGCTGCTTGTTAAGGTAGGGTCAGTCTAGCTCCCCTATCCCTTCCTTCCTTCTCCCCCCCCCCCCGGGTGACGTGTAGGGCTCCGGGCCAAACAGAATCACAGACTCACGGGTCCCGCACTACTGTAAGTACATGCCTGCCTTGTATTTTAGTGGTTTATTGGGGGGGGGGGAAAACTTCACTTTTGACCAAAATAAAAATTATCCTTTCAGTCTTGCTCTAAGTTGACTGTTTGTATAATCACCACTCTTTAAATTGTACTTATCAGGGAAAATGATTTCTTTCAGTGGGTACCTGTCTACTTTTTTGGCCAAAAATGTCCTCAGATGTCCCCACCTATTTTAGATCGTGTAAAGTTTGCCAACTGTCATCCTCCCGAGGTACCAGGCGAGTACCTATGGTCAAAATGCCAGTCTTTACGGTACCTTTTGAAAGAGTAGCTAATGACATCGTTGGTCCTTTATCTCCACTTTCATCTGGGGACATAGATATAAATTAACATTAGTTGATTATGCTTCGAGCTTCCCTGAAGCCGTTCCCTAAAACCATAAACTACTACAGAGGTGGCTGAAGCCCTTTTGTCCATCTTCTCAAGAGTGGGCATCCCTAGAGAAATTTTGTCTGACCGTGGGACACAATTCACATCTGACTTAATGCAACATCTATACCAACTTCTGGGAGTGAAGCCTCTCTTCATCACACCCTATCATCCCAGCTGTAATGGGAGGATTGAGCACCAGCATTCGATTCTAAAGTCAATTTTAAGGAAACTTTGCTCCCTTAAACCTAAGGAGTGGCATCGTTACCTACCCTGTGCTTTGTTTGCCATGAGGGAAGTTCCCAGTGACTCTTTGGGGTTTTCACCTTTTGAACTTCTCTATGGTAGACAGGCCAGAGGTCCATTGTCCATCCTTCATGACTTATGGACTAATGAGGAGGTAAATGCTGAGGTTCAGTCTTCTTACCAGTTTCTCCTTGACCTTAGATCCAAACTTGAGGAGACCTCTGACATAGTTTCGAAAAACCTAAGCTTGTCAATGGACCAGTATAAAACCTATTTTGATTCCAAAAGTCAGAGAAGTTCTAAAGTAGGAGATGAAGTTCTGGTACTTTTGCCTATCAAGTCAAATAAATTATTAGTAGCATGGAAAGGTCCATATAAAGTATTAAAAATTTGTTGGAAAGTTGACTACTTCATAGAAGTCAAGGGGAAACCTAAGCTTTATCATATCAACATCCTTAAGAAATATTACCGAAGAAATTCGGTTAACTGCCATAATAACTTTGACTTAGTTTTTCCACACGAACTTGATACGACAACTGAAGAATGTAAGGTGTGCGTAATTGACACTTCTAACTTAGACTATGATGAAGAACTACATGACTTGGTGAATCTTGACCACTCGGACGCAACCAACATTAATATTAATGAATCTTTGAATGACCATAAGAGACATGAACTACTTCAATGTGTGAGTAACTTTTCAGACGTCTTTACTGATATTCCAGGTGTTACCTCCATGGTAGTCCATAAGATTGACTTACTGACGGACAATCCTATCAAACGAAAATTATACCCAGTTCCAGTTCTCCTTAGGGATGCATTTGACCGAGAGGAAGACAAATTATTAAAACTAAAGATCATTGAACCTTCAGTATCTTCATATTGTTCACCAGTAGTCATGGTTAAGAAGGAGGATAATTCATATAGACTTGCTATTGACTTCAGAGGCCTTAATGCTATAACTCGGTGGGATGCTGAGCCTATGCCCTTAATAGATAGCGATCTATACAAATTATATGACGCTTCCTTCTTTTCAGAGATTGATATTGCGCAGGCATATCATCAAGTAATGTTAGATCCTTCTTCTAAGTTAGATCCTTCTAAGCAGTACACCGCTTTTCCTACACACCAAGGACTGATGCAGTATAGAACTATGCCCTTCGCTTTGGTAACTGCCTGTGCTACCTACGTGAGACTGATGAGAAAGGTCTTGGGTAATATGCCAAATGTTTCAGTTTATTTTGATAACATTTACGTAATGACATCCTCGTGGGGCGAGCATATCCAAACATTAACATCAGTTTTACGTAGGTTACGCTCACATGGCCTCACTGCCAAGCCGAAGAAATGCTTCCTTGGGTATAACAAGATTAGATATCTTTGACTGATACTTTCTAATAACTCTCTGCAGCCTCTCCCCAGTAAGATCAAAGCTGCATTAGAATTTAAATTCCCCAAAACCAAGAAGCTCATGCGTAGCTTTCTTGGTTCTGTAAATTTTTATGCACGGTTTATCATGAACCTTACTGATCTTACAGGCATCTTATCCGACTTCCTTAAAAAGTCTGGGAAGGAACCTCTTGAACTTTCCGACATAGCTCGAGAAAAGTTTAATGAGATTAAAAGTATCTTTTCGAAAGACCCTATACTTAAGATTCCAGATATTAATAAAACATTTTGTTTAAGAACTGATGCCTCCAACACTGGCTTAGGTGTGGTGCTACTACAATACCATGATGGTACTCCCTTCCCTGTATGCTTCCTAAGCCAGAAACTCCTTCCCGCAGAAACGAGATACTCCACCATAGAAAAGGAATGTTTGGCCCTTGTGTGGGGTATCTCCAAACTTAAATTTTATTTGCTGGGAAAAGAATTCATTTTAGAAACGGACCACAAACCTTTGATATACCTAGAAACTTTTAAGGGAACCAACAGTCGCCTCTTGAGGTGGACATTGGCACTCCAGGCTTTTAAGTTCCATATTTTGTATATCAATGGTTCATCCAATTATTTCTCTGACTGGTTAAGTCGTGACAGTAGATTTGTTGCCTTACGCGACTTCCACATGTTAGAACTTTTTCCTCGCCTATTCTTCTTATACTCCTTGACTATAAGTCTTGGTATGGGGGAGTGTGAGGGAAAAGTTCAATAGATAGGATTAGCGAGGGAGTATATAGTAACAATAGTTTCATTGCTGGCTACTTGTTAAGGTAGGGTAAGTCAAGCTCCCGTTATTCCCGCCTTTTTTTCCCCACCCCAAAAGTGATAGTTTGACTGCCGGCTGCTTGTTAAGGTAGGGTCAGTCTAGCTCCCACTATCCCTTCCCCTCCTTCTTACCCCCCCCCCCCCGAAAGGTGACGTGTGGGGCTCCGGTCCAAACAGTAATCACTAGACTCACAGCTCCCAGCACTACTGTAAGTACATGCCTGCCTTGTATTCTAGTGGATTTATTGGTTGAAAGCTTCACTTTTGACCAATAATAAACTTAGTCCTTTCAGTCATGCTCTAAGTTGATTGTTGTAATAATCACCCCATCTTTTAGGTATTGTACTTATCATGGAGAGTGATTTCTTAAGCAGTGGGTAACCTGTCTATCTTTCCAGCTTGGATGACAGAGAGGGTCACCTGCCAATCAACGAGTGGAACTGATGGAGATGGACTAACGTCCTGAGACTTCCCCTTTGTGGATTTAATTACCTGTGCACCTGTATGAAATTGCAGGACGTAACCCCTCATCATTACAGCGGTAAAGAACCTGCTTTCCTGTCATCGGGATAGAATACTCACAGCTATACTGTGAAGAACGAACCGGTGGGTTGTAACCAACACCTGCGACCCCCCCCCCCCATCATCAGCAACGGCTACGATTTCAACAACACAGTGTCACCAACACCAGACACCCAAGTTTTAAATTAGCGTTGAATTCAGTTATCATTTATATTTTTCATTTTTCATTTTCTTTAATGTAGGATCAATATTTCCTATTTAAGTGTTTTATATTTTATATTTTCTAAATAATAAAGTGTTTATGTTTGTCAGTTTTTATTCTTTTTCTATACATTAATTTTCCTGAGGAGGAGCCAGCCTTGGTAATACTGTCTGAAGTTGTTACAGGGCTGAGTAAGCCTTCACAGTATAGTAAATGTCCGATAAAACGGACTAATAAAGGTAAGGCGTTTCTGATTTACCGAAAATTCCTTTATATTCAACAGAGTACGTCTACTTCAATGATCGACTGCTCAACATGGACAAACGCAATAAACATGTTTAGTGCGTCGTAATGACGGATTGCTGGACATATTAAGAATAAATTAGAGTACAATATAGTGTTGTAAATAAACCTGAAACGGAAATGGGTTTAAAGTATTGGACACTACAATACAAATAAGTACTGTACAGTAATCTCTTACATTTCTGGTGAATAGATGAGCTTACAGATATACAAAACCCAATACAGCATTGCCATGTAGTGCTAGTTGTGACATAGAATAACTTATTCTAAGTCAGTGGAGCTGTAAACTCCAGCATTAATTAACATTGCAGATGGCATAAGAGACAGACAGGTAGATGTTGAGGGAAATGTAGATAGTGTGGGAGATGTAGACGTGATTTAGCAGATGTAAATGGCTGAGGGGATGTAGATAGCTGACGCTTAGTGGTGGATGGTTAAAGAATAAATCCAGGTTCATTTGTATGGCACACTGATGCACAGAAAAACGAGTATAATAGTTATGCAATGATGCCATTTTTCATGATTCCAGGAGTAACTGAAAAACATTTTAGGGTTATGAATCAGCCACGTGCAACATCTGGGTATTTTTATTTTGTAGACTTTTCGCCATCCAGTGGTTATATCAATACAATTAAGGGACTTAATCTTAAAACTGTAGAAATATATACAGAAGATAGTGGGAGATCAGATAATCAGATCCCTCAGCCTAGAGACAGTTTATGTTCAACACAGACTGGCGTCTACACTGTACCTCATAGCATATTGTGTTGGCTTATCCATGTTTCTACGAATGTTTGACGCTGTTAAGCTGCACCTGACACACCCGGGCCACTGAAACACCATCATCCAGCTTAGTTATTAATTCAAATTTCTGAGGAATGAAAAAGCACAGTTCCTTGACTGAAACAACATATAAATAATCCCCACCTTGGAGACTGAAACTTATGACGACGTTTTAGTCTGTCATAGACCATTAACTAGTCACACTAGTTAATGGTCCAAGTCGGACCGAAATGTCGTCAAAAGTTTGTCTGCCAAGTTTGAGTTATTTGTGAATTAAAGTTTCTGCGTAACATTTAGAGTTACACGCTTCTTCTTGGCTCCTTCACTTTCTGTAAAGGTTACTGTGCAAGGTATATCGATAAAATTATTAATTTCACAGTAAATCCAGGGAAAATATTGGAGATGAAATGAAGGTGTGAGCGTGCGAGCTAACGATAACACATTGAGGCGGGCAGTCACTGGCTCTTCTGTCTAGGAACAAAGAGAGTGGGTGAGCCCAGAGGACCAGCCTTGGATGGTACAAACTTGCAATGAGTCGGTGCATTTTATTGAATGCATAACTGGGCCGGATGCCGGTCGCTACAGTGGACTTGATCTGCTATGTGGCAATTTTAATCCCACTCTCATTAAATGTTCATGTTGGGCCTTATTCCACCCAGATTTTTTATCCATTTCAACCAATATTCGCTTTATAGGGGGTTCGTTATATCGGACTTTTACTGTATATAACCAATTGGAAAATTAAAGAAGACGCAGAAATTTGATAAAATTTTCTCAAATTTGAAATACACAAGATGGAAGATGAAAGTCAAAGATTCGGTCACCTCGAATAGAAGACAAATATTCACTCCCGAGGTAGAACACTCCTGAGCTCTAAATGAAAAGCGAATATTAAGAGTGAAGCGTAATAAAATATATGCGCTGATATGAGCGAACTTAAAAGACAGTCAAGTAGCTGGCCGAGGTCTCACGTACAAGAAAGTGACAAGATGGCAGAGAAACACGACTCCTAGAATGGCTAACACAAACATAGTGTTGATTTCCTCAGCCAGAGAACATGAACACGAGTCGTCACACGACTCGTTCACTGACTTTTTAGCCAAAGTCTACTTCTCTGGTCCACTCAAAACACTCTGCCTGGAGAAGTAAAACACACTCTGAGGCTGTTAAATTACACATACGTGCAACATCTGGGTATCATTAATGAGGAAAGGTTTCGCCACACAGTAGCTTCATCAGTTGCACAATGTTGCACGTGTCTAATATATCGAAAGTCGGTTTCTGAACGATTCATCAACACAGTCATAGGTTTCCATCAATAACAGTTACTTTAACACTAAAACAATCAACATCAATCACATGCAGACAAAATTTACGTACATATAAATGAACTTTTCCCTTGCACCGGTACTTAAAAAACAACGATTGTTTCGGTAAATAAGACGATCGTCTACTACTTGACAGTGATTATAAAAATATGTTAGAATATAATGTTAATTACGCTCATTTATGTTTATGACCCTTGTAGGTTTAGTGCTTCTTTTCAATTATTATAATAATATGCTCATTTATACTTAATTTATTCGTAATTGTGTCCTGTAGGTCAAGCGCTAGCGCACTCAGATCACATACCGGGGTCCAGGGGTCGATCCGAGGTGCTGTCCATGTTCACCCATCAGTAAAATATGTATCTGAGTGTTAATAGACTGGTGTGGGTCGCATCCTGGGGACCAAAATTAACCAGATTTGCCCTATATGTTCTGCATAACAAGGGGCTTTCTATATAGAAGTTTGTCACTGATGTCTACTTACCTTGTACATGTACTTGTAGACATTGTTATTAATATAATAATAATAATAATAATAATAATAATAATAATAATTATAATAATAATAATAATTATTATTATTATTATTATTATTATATATAATATAATAATAATAATATAATTATTATTATATATATTATTATTATTATTATTATTATTTATTTATTTATTTATTTATTTATTTTTTATTAACACATCGGCCGATTCCCACCAAGGCAGGGTGGACTGAAAAAGAAAATCTTTCATCATCATTCACTCTATTACTGTCTTGCCAGAGTGATGCTTTACACTACAGTTTATAAAACTGCAACATTAACACCCCTCCTTCAGAGTGCAGACACTACTTTCCATCTCCAGGGCTCAAGTCCGGCCTGCCGGTTTCCCTGAATCCCTTCACAAATGTTACTTTGCTTACACTCCAACAGCACGTCAAGTATTAAAAACCATTTGTCTCTATTCACTCCTGTCAGATACGCTCATGCATGTTTGCTGGAAGTCCAAGCCCCTCGCACATTAAACCTCCTTTACCCCCTCCCTCCAACCTTTCCTAGGCTGACCCCTACCCCGCCTTTCCTCCACTACGGATTTATACACTCTCGAAGTCACTCTGTTTTGTTCCATTCTCTCTACATGTCCAAACCACCTCAACAACTCCTCCTCAGCCCTCTGGATAATAGGGTTGGTAATCCCGCACCTTCTCCTAATATCCAAACTACGAATTCTCTGCATTATATTCACACCACACATTGCCCTTAGACATGACATATCCACTGCCTCCAGCCTTCTTCTCGCTGCAACATTCATCACCCATGCTTAACACCCATATAGGAGTGTTTGTATAACTATTCTCTAATACATTTCCCTCTTTGCTTCCATGAACAAAGTTCTTTGTCTCCGCAGACTCCTAAGTGCACCACTCACCCTTTTCCCTTCATCAGTTCTATGATTTACCTCAACCTTCATGGACCCATCTGCTGACACGTCCACTCCTAAATATCTGAATACATTCACTTCCTAAATACTCTCTCCCTCTAATCTGATATACAATCTAGTGTCACCTAATCTTTTTGTTATCCTCATCACCCAACTCTTTCCTATATTCACTTTTAATTTTCTTCTTTTACATACCCTACCAAATTCATCCACCACCTTCTGCAACTTCTCTTCAGAATCTCCCAAAAGCACAGTGTCATTAGCAAAGAGCAACTGTGACAACTCCCACTCTATGTTTGAGTCTTTATCTTTTAATTCCACACTTCTTGCCAAGACCCTCGCATTTACTTCTCCTACAACCCGTCTATAAATATATTGACCAACCATGGTGACATCACACATCCTTGTCTAAAGCCTACTTTTACTGGGAAATAATCTCCTTCTTTCCTGCATACTCTAACCTGAGTCTCACTATCCTCTTAAAAACTCTTCACTGCTTTCAGTAACCTACCTCCTATACCATACACCTGGAACATCTGCCACATTACCCCTTATCCACCCTGTCATATACCTTTTCCAAATCCATAAATGCCACAAACACCCTTTTAGCCTTATCTAAATACTGTTCACCTATAAGTTTCACTGTAAACACTTGGTCTACACAACCTCTACCTTTCCTAAAGCCCGTTTGTTCATCTGGTGCCCTACTCTCCATCTTACTCTTAATTCTTTCAATAATGACTCTACCACACACTTTACCAGGTATAATCTCTTTTGTCCCCTTTGCCTTTATTCAAAGGAACTATGCATGCTCTCTGCCAATCTCTAGGTATCTTACCCTCTTCCATATATTTATTAAATAATTGCACCAACCACTCCAAAACTATATCCCCACCTTCTTTAACATTTCTATCTCTATCCCATCAATCCCAGCTGCCTTACCCCCTTTCACTCTACTCATTGCCTCACGAACTTCCCCCACACTCACAACTGGCTCTTCCTCACTCCTACAAGATGTTATTCCTCCTTGCCCTATACAGGAAAGCACAGCTTCCCTATCTTCGTCTTCCTGATACCTCTAACTCTCCATTTAATAACTCTCCTCTCCCATTTTTACCAGTCATATCCATTTGTTCCCTAGGCTTCCTCAACTTGTTAATCTCACTCCAAAACTTTTTCTTATTTTCAACAAAATTTGTTGATAACATCTCACCCACTCTCTCATTTGCTCTCTTTGTACATTGCTTCACCACTCTCTGAACCTCTCTCTTTTTTTCCATATACTTTTTAAAAACCCCTCATATGCTAACTTTTTCAGCCTTCCACCAACTGCTCTTCTTCCTTCCCACACCCACTTTCCTGTAACCACAAACTTCTGCTGAACACTCTAACACTACATTCTTAACCAACCCCATACATCTACCCCATTGCCTATACTCTCACTAGCCCATCTATCCTCCAATAGTTGTTTATATCTTACCCTAACTGCCTCCTCTTTTAGTTTATTAACCTTCACCTCTCTCTTACTGCTTCTATTTTCCTTGCAACCCATCTACCTTTTACTCTCACTGTAGCTACAACTGATATGATATATCTGTGGCCCCTCTATAAACATGTACTTCCTGAAGTCTATGCAACAGTTTTTTTTCATCTACCAATACGTAGTTCAACTACTGTCATTACGTCCTACATCATGTATACTTGTTTATCCTTTTTTTTTCTTAAAATACGTATTACCTATAACTAAACCCCTTTCTATACAAAGTTCAATCATTTACACCTGGCACCTCAAACTTACCTACCACACCCTCTCTAAATGTTTCTCCTACTTTAGCATTTAGGTTCCCTACCATAAGTACTCTCTCACTTGGTTCAAAGGTTCCTATATATTCGCTTAACATCTCACAAAATCTCTCTCTCTCTTCTCTACACTCCTTTCTTCTCCAGGTGCATACACGCTTATTATGACCCAGTTTTCACAACCGACCCTTATTTTAATACACATAATCCTTGAATTTATACTGATCGTTCAACATTATTGCTACCCCTTCTTAGCTCTACCTCTCTCAGATGCTCCTGACTTATTCACATTTATTTCTCCCCACTGAAACTCGCCTACTTCTTTCAGCTTTGTTTCGCTTAGTTCCAGGACAACCAACTTCTTTTCATTCATAACATCAGCAATCATCACTTTCTTATTATCCTCACTATATCCACGTACATTCAAGTATCCCAGTTTTATAAAGTTTTTCTTCTTCTCATGTCTTTCAGTTTCCACTAATGTTTTCTATATTACATATGTGAAATGATGCTAACTAAAGTTAGGATAACTCTTCTTAAGCTGAGAAGGAATTAGATTTATATCATATCTGAATATTATCAATGTTGTGACTGGTTATTACATTAGATGTGGTGCACAAACCTGTAAAATCTCTTCATTCTTGTCAATATATCACTTGATATTTCAGACATAAAAAAATCATAAGAAAATCTCTCTCTCTCTCTCTCTCTCTCTCTCTCTCTCTCTCTCTCTCTCTCTCTCTCTCTCTCTCTCTCTCTCTCTCTCTCTCTCTCTCTCTCTCTCTCTCTCTCACCCTGGGACAAAGATTCCACGATGCGCCCGATTTAATTTACCTTTTCGAAAAAGGAATTATTTGAACAGGGTAATGTAATTAACTGCAAGTAAACTGCCTGCAGGTGAGTGTCTGGGAAGAACCGCAGCTGGGGACTAGTAAACACCTCGACACTTGAGCTCTGGGTATAAGTGTTGGTTGCTGACGTGGAGGTCTTCCTGTGTGTCTGGTGTGGGTTTACAGGTGGGTTGCTGGTTCATGTGTGGGTGAAGCAGCCACAGAGTGTAAGTGACAGGTATTTTTGACAGGTGTATCTATTTCAGCTTTCCGTAGGAATATTGATTTGTTTTATAAAAGGGATGTGAGTAAATAATGGTTCCGATATCTGGGAATATCGTCGATTTTTATGGTATCGGTAACGATTACAAAAACAGCAGATACTTTTTTAAAATATTAATTTCAATTGTGTGCTTAAAAATATCAATATTAAAGTTCTACCTCAAGATTGTGAGAGTTGTTTATATGCACACAAACACACACACACACATACAAACACCAGGACGTCACATCGAGCTGGACAATCTACAGGCTGCTACAGCTGCATTGTAAGTACTGTAATCACCTATGTGTGGTTGTTTGGGTGTGGGGTTTCAGGTTCCAATTAACCACCAAGCTGATTGTGAACGGTCCAACTCTCTTAGGACGATAAAGAATAGGCACTCAAGTACTCAATAAGGAATAACAATTGGTAATCTATGGAACAAGGCGAGTAAGTTACATTAAACCTAGGTGGTAGGAAGAGCATAGATGGCAGTATTTTAAGTAGGTGCGGGTCAAGTCACAGGAGAGTGGGGGTCAGTTCACAAGAGGCTGTGATCAGGTAAGTGACCACTGAGACTCCACATAACACTCCAACGCACAATTCCACCTACTTTTCAGACACTTAATAAACCCACACATAATTCCACATATAATTCCACACATAATTCCTCACACAATTACACACACACACACACACACACACACACACACACACACACACACACACACACACACACACACACACACACACACACACACACACACACACACACACACACACACAATCAGGCTAAAGAAGGAAGGAGGAGAGACAACAAGAAATGACCTTGAAGTATGTGAGGAACTCAACAAGAGATTCAATGAAGTGTTCACAGAGGAGACAGAAGGGGCTCCAGAAAGACGGAGAGGTGGGGCACACCATCAAGTGCTGGACACAGTACACACAACCGAGGAAGAAGTAAAGAGGCTTCTGAGTGAGCTAGATACCTCAAAGGCAATTGAGCCGGATAACATCTCTCCATGGGTCCTGAGAGAGGGAGCAGAGGCGCTATGTGTACCACTAACAACAATATTCAATACATCAATTGAAACAGGGAGATTGCCTGAGGCATGGCAGACAGCAAATGTAGTCCCAGTCTTTAAAAAAGGAGACAGACATGAAGCACTAAACTACAGACCAGTGTCACTGACATGTATAGTATGCAAAATCATGGAGAAGATTATCAGGAGAAGAGTGGTGGAACACTTAGAAAGGAATGATCTCATCAACAGCAGCCAACATGGTTTCAGGGACGGGAAATCCTGTGTCACAAACCTACTGGAGTTCTATGACATGGTGATAGCAGTAAGACAAGAGAGAGAAGGGTGGGTGGATTGCATTTTTTTTGGACTGCAAGAAGGCGTTTGACACAGTTCCACACAAGAGATTAGTGCAAAAACTGGAGGATCAAGCAGGGATAACAGGGAAGGCACTACAATGGATCAGGAAATACTTGTCAGGAAGACAGCAGCGAGTCATGGTACGTGGCTAGGTGTCAGAGTGGGCACCTGTGACCAGCGGGGTCCGACAGAGGTCAGTCCTAGGACCAGTGCTGTTTCTGGTATTTGTGAACTACGTGACGGAAGGAATAGACTCCGAAGTGTCCCTGTTTGCAGATGACGTGGAGTTGATGAGAAGAATTCATTCGATCAAAGACCAGGCAGAACTACAAAGGGATCTGGACAGGCTGCAGACCTGGTTAAGCAATTGGCTTCTGGAGTTCAACCCCACCAAGTGTAAGGTCATGAAGATTGGGGAAGGGCAAAGAAGACCGCAGACGGAATACAGTCTAGGGAGCCAGAGACTACAAACCTCACTCAAGGAAAAACATCTTGGGATGAGTATAATACCAGGCACATCTTCTGAAGTGCACATCAACCAAGTAACTGCTGCAGCATATGGGCACCTAGTAAACCTCAGAAAAGCATTCCGACATCTTAATAAGGAAACGTTCAGTTCAGAACCCTGTACACCGTGTACGTTAGGCCCATATTGGAGTATGCTGCACCAGTTTGGAACCCACACCTAGCCAAGCACGTAAAGAAACTAGAGAAAGTGCAAAGGTTTACAACAAGACTAGTCCCAGAGCTTAGAGGTATGTCCTACGAGGAGATGTTATGGAAAATCAACCTGACGACACTGGAGGACAGGAGAGATAGGGGAGACATGATAACGACATACAAAATACTGAGAGGAATTGACAATGTGGACAAAGACAGGATTTCCCAGAGTTGGGACACAGCAACAAGGGGACACAGTTAAAGTTGAAGACACAGATGAATCACAGGGATGTTAGGAAGTATTTCTTCAGCCACAGAGTACTCAGGAAGTGGAATAGTTTGGGAAGCGATGTAGTGGAGGAAGGATCTATACAAAGCTTTAACCCTGCCAAATACATAGTCATGAAGATCGGGGAAGGGCAAAGAAGACCACAGACACAGTATAGTCTAGGTGGCCAAAGACTGTGAACCTCACTCAAGGAAAAAAATCTTGGGGTAAGTATAAAACCGAGCCCATCTCCTGAAGCGCACATCAATCAGATAACTGCTGCAGCGTACGGACGTTTGGCAAACCCAAGGATATCGTTCCGATACCTCAGTAAGGAATCGTTCAAGACTCTGTACATTATATACGTTATGCCCATACTGGAGTATGCAGCACCAGTTTGGAATCCACACCTAGCCCCGCACGTCAAGAAATTAGAGAAAGTGTAAAGGTTTGCAACAAGACTAGTCCCAAAACTAAGAGGGTTTTCCTACGAAGAAAGGTTACGGGAAACTGGCCTGATGACACTGGAGTACAGGAGGGTCAGGGAAGACATGATTGCGACATAAAAAAACTGCGCAGAATAGACAAGGTGGACAAAGACATGATGTTTCAGAGATGGGACACAGAAACATAGGTCACAATTGGAAGTTGAAGACTCATATGAGTCAAAAGGATGTTAGGAAGTATTTCTTCAGGCACAGAGTTCTCAGGTAGTGAATGGCCTAGAAAGTGATATAGTGGAGGCGGGTCGCCCGGTGGCCTGGTGGCTAAAGCTCCCGCTTCACACACGGAGGGTCCGGATTCGATTCCCGGCGGGTGGAAACATTTCGACACGTTTCCTTACACCTGTTGTCCTGTTCACCTAGCAGCAAATAGGTACCTTGGTGTTAGTCGACTGGTGTGGGTCGCATCCTGGGGAACAAGATTAAGGACCCCAATGGAAATAAGTTAGACAGTCCTCGATGACGCACTGACTTTCTTGGGTTATCCTGGGTGGCTAACCCTCCGGGGTTAAAAATCCGAACGAAATCTTATCTTAGTTTTAAGACGAGGTTTGATAAATCTCATGGAGCAGGGAGAGAGAAGACCTAGTAGCAATCACTGAAGAGGCGGGGCCAGGAGCTATGACTCGACCACTGCAACCACAAATAGGTCAGTAAACACACACACACACACACACACACACACACACACACACACACACACACACACACACACACACAAACACACACACACACACACACACACAAAATCATGGAGAAGATTATCAGGAGAAGAGTGGTGGAACACCTAGAAAGGAACGATCTCATCAACAGCAGCCAACATGGTTTCAGGGACGGGAAATCCTGTGTCACAAACCTACTGGAGTTCTATGACATGGTGACAGCAGTAAGACAAGAGAGAGAGGGGTGGGTGGATTGCATTTTCTTGGACTGCAAGAAGGCGTTTGACACAGTTCCACACAAGAGATTGGTGCAAAAACTGGAGGACCAAGCAGGGATAACAGGGAAGGCACTACAATGGATCAGGGAATACTTGACAGGAAGACAGCAGCGAGTCATGGTACGTGGCGAGGTGTCAGAGTGGGCACCTGTGACCAGCGGGGTCCCACAGGGGTCAGTCCTAGGACCAGTGCTGTTTCTGGTATTTGTGAACGACATGACGGAAGGAATAGACTCTGAGGTGTCCCTGTTTGCAGATGACGTGAAGTTGATGAGAAGAATTCACTCGATCGAAGACCAGGCAGAACTACAAAGGGATCTGGACAGGCTGCAGACCTGGTCCAGCAATTGGCTCCTGGAGTTCAATCCCACCAAGTGCAAAGTCATGAAGATTGGGGAAGGGTAAAGAAGACCGCAGACGGAGTACAGTCTAGGGGGCCAGAGACTACAAACCTCACTCAAGGAAAAAGATCTTGGGGTGAGTATAACACCAGGCACATCTCCTGAAGCGCACATCAACCAAATAAATGCTGCAGCATATGGGCGCCTAGCAAACGTCAGAACAGCATTCCGACATCTTAATAAGGAATCGTTCAGGACCCTGTACACCGTGTATGTTAGGCCCATATTGGAGTATGCGGCACCAGTTTGGAACCCACACCTAGCCAAGCACGTAAAGAAACTAGAGAAAGTGCAAAGGTTTGCAACAAGACTAGTCCCAGAGCTAAGAGGTATGTCCTACGAGGAGAGGTTAAGGGAAATCATCCTGACGACACTGGAGGACAGGAGAGATAGGGGGGACATGATAACGACATACAAAATACTGAGAGGAATTGACAAGGTGGACAAAGACAGGATGTTCCAGAGATAGGACACAGTAAGAAGGGGACACAGTTGGAAGCTGAAGACACAGATGAATCACAGGGATGTTAGGAAGTATTTCTTCAGCCACAGAGTAGTCAGTAAGTGGAATAGTTTGGGAAGCGATGTAGTGGAGGCAGGATCCATACATAGCTTTAAGCAGAGGTATGATAAAGCTCACGGCTCAGGGAGAGTGACCTAGTAGCGATCAGTGAAGAGGCGGGGCCAGGAGCTCGGACTCGACCCCCGCAACCTCAACTAGGTGAGTACAACTAGGTGAGTACACACACACACACACACACACACACACACACACACACACACACACACACACACACACACACACACACACATCTAATTTTCCTATATTTTACAATTATTAATATTATGATGTCAATGTTCAATATGTAAGGGAATGCTTATTGCACAGTGATTATTAAGTGACTCAGGAATGTTATATTTAGTATCTTAATTTCTTTGAGATGATAATGTTATTACGAATTACTTGACCTGTTGTGTTAGTTACAAGTTATCGAAGGCGCTTGTCGATATTATGCGTGTGTATGTGTGTGTGTGTGTGTGTGTGTGTGTGTGTGTGTGTGTGTGTGTGTGTGTGTGTGTGTGTGTGGATGTGTGTGTGTGTGTGTGGTGTGTGTGTGTGTGTGTGTGTGTGTGTGTGTGTGTGTGTGTGTGTGTGTGTGTGTACTCACCTATTTGTACTCACCTATTCGTGGCTGTAGGGGTCGAGCTTCAGCTCTTCTCCCCGCCCCTTCATTGATTGCTACTAGGTCCTCTCTCTCCCTACTCCATGAGCTTTATCATACCTCGTCTTAAAACTATGTATGGTTCCTGCCTCCACTACGTCGTTTTCTAGGCTATTCCACTTCCTGACAACTCTATGACTGAAGAAATACTTCCTAACGTCTCTTTGATTCATACGAGTCTTCAGCTTCCAACTGTGTCCTCTTGTTTCTGTGTCTCATCTCTGGAACACCCTGTATTTGTCCACCTTGTCAATTCGTCCGCAGTATTTTAAATGTCTTTATCATGTGCCCTCTGACCCTCCTGCCCTCCAGTGTCGTCAGACCGATTTCCCTTAACCTTTCTTCTTAGGACGTCTCGTTGCTAACCTTTGCACTTTCTGTAATTTATTGACGAACTTGTCCAGGTATGGATTCCTAACTGGTGCTGCATACATCAACATGGACGTGACGTACACGGTGTACTGAGGTATCGGAACGCTATTCTTAGGTTTACCTGACGCCCGTATGCTGCAACAGT
Source organism: Cherax quadricarinatus (assembly GCF_026875155.1). Taxonomy (NCBI): domain Eukaryota; kingdom Metazoa; phylum Arthropoda; class Malacostraca; order Decapoda; family Parastacidae; genus Cherax; species Cherax quadricarinatus. The sequence continues at coordinate 6,408,810 of NC_069422.1, read as the reverse complement.
TGTCTGATTGATATGCGCCTCAAGAGATATGCTCGGCATTATACTCACCCCAAGATCTTTTTCCTTAAGTGAAGTTTGCAGTCTTTGGCAAACTAGATTATATTCTGTCCGCAGTTTTCTTTGCCCTTCCCCGATCTTCATGACTTTGCATTAGGCGGGGTTAAATTCAAGGACCCAGCTGCTGGACCAGGCTTGTAGCCCGTCCAGGTCTCTTTGTAGCCCTGCCTGATCCTCGACCGATTTAATTTTCCTCCTTAATTTGACATCATCTGCAAACTAAGACACAGCACAGGTCCTAGGACTGACCCCTGTGGAACCCCGTTCATCACAGGCTCCACAATCTAACACCTCGTCAAGTACCATGACTTGTTGTTGCCTCCCTATAAGATATTCTCTGATCCATGGCAGTACCTGTCCTTTTATGTGTGCCTGATCCTCTAGCTTTTGCATTAACGTCTTGTGAGGAGCTATAACGCAGGTATTATTGCAGTACAAGAAAATACAGTCTATCTACCCCTCTCTCTAGTGTCTTACTTCTTTTACCTTGTCATAAAACTCCAGTAGGTTTGTCACATAGGGTTTTCCTTCCTTGAAACCGTGCTGGTTGTCGTTTAAAAGCTTGTGTCTTTCAAGGTGCTCTACCTATCTCCTCCTGATGATCTTCTCCATGACTTTGCATACTATACATGTCTGTGAAACAGGTCTGTAGTTTAATGCTTTGTGTCTGTCTGTTTAATGCTTTGTGTCTTGCCATCTTCCATACCTCAGGTAGTTGTCCAGTTTCAATGAATATGATGATTTTCGTTAGTGGTACACACAGCATCTCTGCTCCCTCTCTAGGAACCCACGGAGAGATGTTGTCTGGTCCCACTGCCTTTGGGGTTCACAAAGCAGCTTCTTCACCTCCTCCTTGTGTGTTTTTTTCATCCAGCACGTTGGTGAACCTCCCTATTTCGAATTCCTTGAGTCCTTCCTGACTCCACTATAAATACGTCTTTAAATTTCATGTTGAGCTCCTCACATTAATCTTGATCGTTTCTTGTGAACTCCCACCTTCCTTCCTCAGCCTGATTACCTGGTCCTTGACTGTTGTTTTCCTGCTGATGTGGCTATACAGCCACAGACTTCTCCTCTGCCTCCTTAACTGTGTTATGACATAGTCCATCATTTCTGTTACTTGTATTCTGCCAGTTCTCTCTTCCACTGAACGTGTTGCAGCAAGTTCTTCATGCATGTGTAGTTCACCCTTTTTTTTGTTTGGTTTTTCCCATCCTATTCCTGGCACCCTCTCCACTTGCAGCTCAACTACGTAATCAAATCACAGAACCACATGACCACTAGGAGCCGAACTACTCAACGTGAATACTAGGTCCAGTCTTGCTGGATCGTCCTCACCTCTCTCTCTGGTAGTGTCTCTAACATGTTGATGCATGAGATTTTCCAGTACCTCTGCCATCATCTTGGCTCTCCATGTTTCGGGACCCCCAAGGGGCTCCAGGTTTTCCCAGTCAATCTGCTTGTGATTGAAATCATCTGTAATTAGTAACTTTTCTCTCGTCATGTAAGCTCTTCTGGGCATCTCGGCTAGTGTGTTTACCATTGCTCTGTTGCTCTCATTATATTCTTCTCTTGGCCTCCTGCAGTTCAGTGGCGGGTTGTACATTTATGCAATTCTCACCTTATGGCTCTCAGACTGGATTGTCCTTACTATGTAGTCCCTTTTGCCCATTCCATCCATTCTTTCCATTTCCTGGAATCCCCACCGGTTTTTAATGAGCAGTGCAACTCCTCCTCCCCCCTCTGCTCCCTCTATCTTTCCTGAGGATGTGATATCCAAGTGGAAAGATTGTATCTGTTATCATTCTGGTGAGTTTCGTTTTAGTGAGTGTTCTTATATCTGGGGATGTCTCCTTCGTTCTTTCATGCCACTCCTCACTTTTATTTACTCCATTTGCATTTGTATACCAAAACTTCAACTAAAACTTTGGTCTGGGTGATTGCTGTGAAGGTGGAGTTTGTAATTATTTGGGTCGGGGCACTGAGTATGGCATATTTGTTTTGGATTAGAACGTTTGGTTGCATTGTGGTGCTCCTAGTTGGGGGGCTCCTGTTGGTGGTTGTGAGAGAGACTGTATTTGATCTTCCTCCTGAGTCTGGGTTCTGTTCATCTCCTTCTTCATTTGTCTTTTCTTCTTTCGTCTTTGTACGCTCTATTTCAGTTTCTTCCTTTCTTGTGTTCTGTCACTGTCGAGATACACCTTACAGTATTCCAGCATGTCCCTTAGTCTTGCTTTCTCCTGTAGAATCCTGTTTCGAGTCTATTCTGCCTGGAAAATCACTTTGACTGGCTGGATTCTTCCTCTTGTAAACCCCCTTATTCTCAGAAAATTTGCCAACAAGATCAATGTCATCTTCTATTGCTTTCATGATATATTCAAATACTTTTTCCCTCTTGTCTTCTTGCTTTGTAAGTTTCCCCTTCAACTTTCTGGATCCCATTAACAAAGACTGATCTCTCCCTGTCATTCTCCTACTGCATATCCCTATATATCCCCTGATTCAATTTAGTTGCCTCCATTGCAACTTTCCTTTCCTCAATCTCTTCAGAACCAGTAGTCTGTCATTTTCCTTTCTCAGCTTTTCCTGGCCTCTGCTTTGGTCTGTTAGAGCCTCTATATATTTCTTAACTCTCATTTTCTACAGACCTCTCGATTGTTCCTTAGGTAATCCTCTTTTTTTCTCAGGCTCCACGATGGTCTGATAGGGCCTCTGCCTACAGTTTCACTCCTTCATTCCCTATGGCCCCCTTGTTTGTGACTGAGGTAGCAGTTTCTGATGCCATACCCACATAGCTCTTTAGTTCTTTAGGCAGCTTCAGATTTTTCAGTTCCTCTTCTAATCTCTGTATCTTAGCCTATGCTGTTGCGATGCATTTCTCCCACTTGCTGCTCTCTGCAGCTCTCCTCTTCTATATTTTCATGCAAAGCTCTTCTAGCTTCCTTCCCCACTCATGTTCCTTTTCATAAGCTCTACTACCCAATCTTCCTTCCCAGACTCATCCTCCAGTCCCCTGGTTTTCCCTCCTGCTATCTGGCTACCCATTTTTTTGTTGTTGTTATTTTGTGATGTGTTTATCTGAGTGTGTGTGGGGGCGTAGGGAAGGAGAGGAGAGAGCTGGAGACAGTGGCGAAATGAGAGACAGGTAGGGAGAAGGAAAGATGAGGAATAAGGGGAGATAGAGGAGGGAGAAGCAAAGGGGAAGAGGGAATGGGAAAGGAGAGAGGGAGAGCAAGAGGAGGGTGAGAGAGGGGGGAAAAGGGGGGTGAGAGAATTGGGGGAGTGTGTGGGGTGGAGAAAGTTGGGGAGGATGTGGGGGAGAGAGCGTGTGGGCCTCTGTATTTGGGAATGTGTAGGTGTAAACGTTTGTGTGTGTGAGTGTGTGTACTCACTTAATTCACCTAATTGTACTCACCTAATTGTACTCACATAATTGTGGTTGCAGGGGTCGAGACTCAGCTCCTGGCCCCGCCTCTTCACTGATTGCTACTAGGTCCTCTCTCTCTCTCTCTCTGCTTCCTGACCTTTATCATACCTCTTCTTAAAACTATGTATGGTTCCTGCCTTCACTACTTCACTTGCTAGGCTATTCCACTTCCTGACGACTCTATGACTGAAGAAATACTTCCTAACGTCCTTGTGACTCGTTTGAGTCTTCAGCTTCCAGTTTTGACCCCTTGTTCCTGTGTCCCCTCTCTGGAACATCCTATCTCTGTCCCCGCAGTATCTTATAAGTCGTTATCATGTCTCCCCTGACCCTTCTGTCCTCCAGTGTCGTCAGTCTGATTTCCCTCAACCTTTCCTCATACGACATTCCCCTGAGCTCTGGGACTAGCCTTGTTGCAAACCTTTGTACTTTCTCTAACTTCTTGACGTGCTTGACCAGGTGTGGGTTCCAGACTGGTGCTGCATACTCCAGTATGGGCCTAACATGCACAGTGTACAGTGTCTTGAACGATCCCTTATTTAGGTATCGTAACGGTATTCTCAGGTATGCCAGGCGCCCATATGCTGCAGCAGTTATTTGGTTGATGTGTGCCTCCGGTGACGTGCTCGGTGTTATGGTCACCCCGAGGTCTTTCTCCTGAGTGAGGTCTGTAGTCTTTGTCTACCTAGCTTATACTCTGTCTGCGGTCTTCTTTGCCCCTCCCTAATCTTCATGACTTTGCATTTGGCAGGATTGAATTCGAGAAGCCAGTTTCTGGACCACATGTCCAGCCTGTCCAGGTCTCTTCGCAGTCCTGCCTCATCCTCATCCGATTTAATTCTTCTCATTAACTTCACATATCTGCTAATAGGGACACTTCAGAGTCTATTCCTTCCATCATGTCGTTCGCATATATCAAACATAGCACTGGCTCTAGAACTGACCCCTGTGGGACCCCGCTCGTCACAGGCGCCCACTGTGATACCTCTTCACGTACCATGACTCGTTGCTGCCTCCCTGTCAGGTATTCCCTGATCCACTGCAGTGCCCTCCCTGTTACATGCGCCTGATCCTCCAGCTTCTGCACTAATCTCTTGTGGGGAACTGTGTCAAAGGCCTTCCTGCAGTCTTGGAAAACGCAATCAACCCACCCCTCTCTCTCGTGTCTTACTTCTGTTACCTTGTCATAAAACTCCAGATTTGCCTTCCATGAACCCATGCTGGTTTTCATTTATAATCTTGTTCCGTTCCAGGTGTTCGACCACTCTCCTCCTGATAATCTTCTCCATGACTTTGCACACAGTACATGTCAGAGACACAGGTCTGTAGTTTAGCGCCTCGTTTCTGTTTCCTTTCTTAAATATGGGGACTACATTAGCTGTCTTCCATTTTTCAGGTAGTTGCCCAGTTTCAAGGGATGTGTTGAAGATTGTGGTTAGAGGCACGCACAGCATCTCTGCTCCTTCTCTAAGGACCCATGGGGAGATGTCCGGTCCCATCGCCTTTGAGGTATCAAGGTCACTTAGCAGCTTCTTCACCTCCTCCTCGGTTGTTCGTATGTCATCCAACACTTGGTGGTATATTCCCTCTTGATGTTCCCTTCTGTACTGATCTCCCACAGCCCTTCCTGTCTCTACTGTAAAAACTTCCTTAAATCTCCTGTTCAGCTCCTCACATACCTGCTGGTCATTTCTTGTGGGTTCTCCGCCTTCTGTCCTTAATCTGATCACCTGGTCTTTGACTGTTGTCTTCCTCCTGATGTGGCTATACAACAGTTTCGGGTCAGTCTTGATTTTCGATGCTATGACATTTTCATACTGTCGTTGGGCCTTCCTCCTTATCTGTGCATACTCGTTCCTGGCTCTGCGACCGATCTCCCTATTTTCGTGTGTTCTCTGCCTTCTGTACTTTTTCCATTCTCTATTGCACTTTGTTTTTGCCTCCTTACACGTCGGGTAAACCAGGGGCTCGTTCTGGTCTTCCCCGTTGTTACTGTTGCCCTTGGGAATAAACCTTTCCACTGCCTCCTTGCATTTTGTTGTTACATATTCCATCATTTCATTTACTGGCTTTCCTGCCAGTTCTCTGTCCCATGGGACCTCCTGCAGGAAGTTCCTCAACCCTATGTAGTCCCCTCTTTTATAGTCAGGCTTTTCCCATTCAACTCCTGTTATTCTCTCCACTTGCAGCTCTACTATGTATTCTAAGCACAGAATCACGTGGTCGCTAGCTCATAGAGGACTCGCATACTTGATGTCCTCAATGTCTAAGCTGCCCAGGGTGAACATAAGGTCCAATCTTGCTGGTTCATCCTCCCCTCTCACTCTGGTAGTGCCCTTAACATGTTGTTGCATGAGGTTTTCCAGCACCACGTCCAATATCCTGGATCTCCATGTTTCGGGAAACCCATGTGGCTCCAGGTTTTCCCAGTCAATCTCCCTGTGGTTGAAATCCCCCATAACCAGCAACTTTGCTCTGCTGGAGTGAGCTCTTCTTGTGTGTGTGTGTGTGTGTGTGTGTGTGTGTGTGTGTGTGTGTGTGTGTGTGTGGTGTGTGTGTGTGTGTGTGTGTGTGTGTGTGTGTGTGTGCGTGTGTGTGTGTGTATAACTATATGAGAGTGAGTTTATTAGGTGTTTGAAAAGTATAAGGTGGGATTGTGTAATAGTGTATGAGTGTGTGTGTGTGTATACTCACCTATTTGTACTCACCTATTTGTGGTTGCAGGGGTCGAGTCATAGCTCCTGGCCCCGCCTCTTCACTGATTGCTACTAGGTCCTCTCTCTCCCTGCTCCATGAGCTTTATCATTCCTCGCCTTAAAACTATGTATGGTTCCCGCCTCCACTACGTCACTTTCTATGCTATTCCACGACCTGACTACTCTATGACTGAAGAAATACTTCCTAAAATCCCTTTGATTCATCTGAGTCTTCAACTTCCAATTGTGACCTATTGTTTCTGTGTCCCATCTCTTGAACATCCTGTCTTTGTCGACCTTGTCTATTCCGCGCAGTATTTTATATGTCGTCATCATATCTCCCCTGACCCTCCTTTCCTCCAGTGTCGTCAGGCTGATTTCCCTCAACCTTTCTTCGTAGAACAATCCCCGTAGCTCTGGGACTAGTCTTGTTGCAAACCTTTGCACTCTCTCTAATTTCTTGACGTGCTTGACCAGGTGTGGATTCCAAACTGGTTCTGCATACTCCAGTATGGACCTGACGTAAATGGTATACAGAGTCTTGAACGGTTCCTTACTGAGGTATCGGAATGATATCCGTAGGTTTGCCAGACACCCGTATGCTGCAGCAGTTATCTGATTGATGTGCGCCTCAGGAGATATGCTCGGTGTTATACACACCCTCAGATCTTTTTCCTTGAGTGAGGTTTGCAGTCTTTGGCCATCTAGACTATATTGTGTCTGCGGTCTTCTTTGCCCTTCCCAATCTTCATGACTTTGCATTTGGCAGGGTTAAACTCAAGGAGCCAGTTGCTGGACCAGGCTTGTAGCCTGTCCAAGTCTCTTTGCAGTCCTGCCTGATCCTCGTCCGATTTGATTCTTCTCATTAACTTCACATCATCTGCAAACAAGGACACTTCTGAGTCTATCCCTACCGTTATGTCATTCACATATACCAAAAACAGCACAGGCCCTTGGACTGACCCCTGAGGAACCCCGCTTGTCACAGGCGCCCACTCTGACACCTCGTCACGTACCATGACTCGTTGTTGCTTCCCTGTCAGGTATTTTCTGATCCACTGCAGTGCCTTTCCTGTTATGTGTGACTGAACCTCTAGCTTTTGCATTAACCTCTTGTGAGGAACTCTGTCGAAGGCCTTCTTGCAGTCCAAGAAAATGCAGTCAATCCACCCCTCTCTCTCTCTTGCCTTACTTCTGTCACCTTGTCATAAAACTCCAGCAGGTTTGTGACACAGGATTTTCCTTCCCTGAAACCATGCTGGTTGTCAATTATATGATCTTTTCCATGACTTTGCATACTATACACGTTAGTGATACAGGACTGTAGTTTAGTGCCTCATGTCTGTCTCCCTTTATAAAAATTGGGACTACATTTGCCATCTTCCATACCTCAGGGAGTTGCCCAGTTTCAATGGATGTGTTGAAGATCTTTGTTAATGGCACAAACAGCACCTCTGCTTCCTCTCTAAGGACCCACGGAGAGATGTTGTCTGGTCCCACAGCCTTTGAGGTGTCAAGTTCACATAGCAGCTTCTTCACCTCCTCCTTGTTTATGTGTACCTCATCCAGCACTTGTTGGTGTACCCACCTGTTCTGTAAATACTTCTTTAAATCTCGTGTTGAGCTCCTCACATACCTCACGGTCGTTTCTTGTGAACTCCCCATCACCCTTCCTCAGTTTGATTACCTGGTCCTTGACTGTTGTTTTCCTCCTGAGGTGGCTATACAACAGCTTCAGGTCAGACTTGACTTTCGATGCTATGTCATTCTCATATTGTCGCTGAGCCTTTCTTCTTATCTGTGCATATTCGTTTCTGGCTCTTCGGCTAATCTCTTTATTTTCCTGAGTTCCATGTCTTCTGTACCTTTTCCATTCTCTAGTACACCTAGTTTTTGCCTCCCTATACCTTTGGGTGAACCAAGGACTCGTTCTGTTGCCACATAGTCCATCATTTCTTGTACTGGTTTTCCTGTCAGTTCCCTCTCCTACTGAATGTCTTGCAGGAAGTTCCTCATGCCTGAGTATTTCCCCCCATTTGTATTTTCTTTTTTCCCATTCTATCCTGCTACTCTCTTCACTTGAAGCTCAACTATGTAGTAAAAGCACAGAATCACATGATCACTAGCTCCTAGGGGCCTTTCATGCATGATATCCTCGATGTCCAAGCTACTCAAGGAGAATACAAGGTCCAGTCTTGCTGTATCATCCTCACCTCTCTCTCTGGTAGTGTCTCTAACATGTTGATGCATGAGGTTCTCCAGTACTACATCCATCATCTTGGCTCTCCATGTTTCGGGACCCCCATGGGGCTCCAGGTTTTCCCAGTCAATCTCCTTGTGATTGAAATCACCCATAACTAGTAACTTTGCTCCCCCCATGTGTGCTTTCCTGGCCACCTCGGCTAGTGTGTCGACCATTGCTCTGTTGCTCTCATCGTATTCTTCTCTTGGCCTCCTGCAGTTCTGTGGTGGGTTATACATTACTGCAATTATCACCTTATTTCTCTCAGACTGGATTGTTCCTACTAAGTAGTCCTTATCGCCCGTGCCATCCATTCCTTCCATTTTCAAAAAAAAAACACTGGTTTTTAATGAGCAGTGCAACTCCTCCTTCCCCTCTCCTCCCTCTGTGTGTGTGTGTGTGTATGTGTGTGTGTACTCACCTAGTTGAGGTTGCAGGGGTCGAGTCCGAGCTCCTGGCCCAGCATCTTCACTGGTCGCTACTAGGTCACTCCCCATGAACCGTGAGCTTTATCATACCACTGCTTAAAACTATGTATGGATCCTGCCTTCACTACATTGCTTCCCAAACTATTCCACTTCCTGACTAATCTGTGGCTGAAGAAATACTTCCTAGCATCCCTGTGATTAATCTGTGTTTTCAACTTCCAACTGTGTCCCCTTGTTACCGTGTCCAATCTCTGGAACATCCTGTCTTTGTCCACCTTGTCAATTCCTCTCAGTATTTTGTATGTCGTTATCATGTCCCCCCTATCTCTCCTGTCCTCCAGTGTCATCAGTTTGATTTCCCTTAACCTCACCTTGTAGGACATACCTCTTAGCTCTGGACTAGCCTTGTTGCAAACTTTTGCACTTTCTCTAGTTTCTTTACCTGCTTGGCTAGGTGTGGGTTCCAAACTGGTGCTGCATACTCCAATATGGGCCTGACGTACACGGTGTACAGAGTCCTGAAGAATTCCTTATTAAGATGTCGGAATGCTGTTCTGAGGTTTGCTAGGCGCCCATATGCTGCAGCTGTTATTTGGTTGATGTGCGCTTCAGGAGATGCGCCTGGTGTTATACTCACCCCAAGATCTTTTTCTTTGAGTGAGGTTTGTAGTCTCTGGCCCCCTAGACTGTACTCCGTCTGCGGTCTTCTTTGCCTTTCCCCAATCTTCATAACTTTGCACTTGGTGGGATTGAACTCCAGGAGCCAATTGCATGATCAGGTCTGCAGCCTGTCCAGATCCCTTTGTAGTTCTGCCTGGTCTTCGATCATGTGAATTCTTCTCATCAACTTCACGTCATCTGCAAACAGGGACACTTCGGAGTCTATTCCTTCCGTCATGTCGTTCACAAATACCAGAAACAGCAGTGGTCCTAGGACTGTCCCCTGTGGGACCCCGCTGGTCACAGGTGCCCACTCTGACACCTCGCCACGTACCATGACTCGCTGCTGTCTTCCTGACAAGTATTCCCTGATCCATTGTAGTGCCTTCCCTGTTATCCCTGCTTGGTCCTCCAGTTTTTGCACTAATCTCATGTGTGGAACTGTGTCAAACGCCTTCTTGCAGTCTGTGAGGGAAAAGTTCAATAGATAGGAGTAGCGAGGGAATATATAGTAACAATAGTTTCATTGCCGGCTACTTGTTAAGGTAGGGTAAGTTAAGCTCCCGCTATTCCCGCCTTTTTTTCCCCCACCCCTAAAGTGATAGTTTGTTTGCCAGCTGCTTGTTAACGTAGGGTCAGTCTAGCTCCCACTATCCCTTCCCCTCCCTCTTCCCCCCCCCCCCGAAAGGTGACGTGTGGGGCTCTGGTCAAACAGTAAATCACTCGACTCACAGCTCCCAACACTACTGTAAGTACTTGCCTGCCTTGTATTCTAGTGGATTTATTGGTTGAAAGCTTCACTTTGGACCAATAATAAACTTAGTCTTTTCAGCCTTGCTCTAAGTTGACTCTTGTAATAATCACCACGTCTTTTAGGTATTGTACTTATAATGGAGAGTAATTATTTAAGCAGTGGGTAACCAGTCTATCTTTTCAGCTTGGATGACAGAGAGGGTCACCTGTCAATCAACGAGAAAAACTGAAGGAGACGGACTAACATCCTGGAGACGTCCCATATTGGATTTACTTGCCTGTGCACTTGCATGAAGAATCAGGACATAACCCCTCATCATTACAGCGGTCAAGAACCTGATCTCCTGTCATCGGGAAAGATTACTTACGGCCACTAGAACGAGCCAGTGGGTTGTCACCAACAACTGCGACCCCCCCCTTCCACATCATCAGCAACGGCTTCTATTGCAACAATACGCAGTGTCACCAACACCAGACACCCAAGTTTTTAGTGTTGAATTCAGATATCATTTATATTTTCAATTTTTCATTTTCTTTCATTTAGGATAAGTATTTCATATTTAAGTGTTTTATATTTCATATTTCCTAAATAATAAAGTGTTTGTATTTGTCAGTTTTTGTTCTTTTTCTATTCATTAATTTTTCTGAGGAGGAGCCAGCCTGAGTAATACTGACTGAAGTTGTTACAGGGCTGAGTAAGCCTTCACACAGTCCAAGAATATGCAATCCACCCACCCCTCTCTCTCTTGTCTTACTGCTGTCACCATGTTGGCTGCTGTTGATGAGATCATTCCTTTCTAGGTGTTCCACCACTCTTCTTCTGATAATCTTCTCCATGATTTTGCATACTATACATGTCAGTGACACTGGTCTGTAGTTTAGTGCTTCATGTCTGTCTCCTTTTTTAAAGATTGGGACTACATTTGCTGTCTCTCATGCCTCAGGCAATCTCCCTGTCACGATAGATGTATAGAATGTTGTTGTTAGTAGTACACATAGCGCCTTTGCTCCTTCTCTCAGGACCCATGGAGAGATGTTATCTGGCCCTATTGCCTTTGAGGTATCTAGCTCACTCGGAAGCCTCCTCACTTCTTCCTCGGTTGTGTGCACTGTGTCCAGCACATGGTGGTGTGCCCCACCTTTCCGTCTTTCTGGAGCTCCTTCTGTTTCCTCTGTGAACACTTCATTGAATCTCTTGTTGAGTTCCTCACATACTTCACGGTCATTTCTTGTTGTCTCTCCTCCTTCCTTCCTTAGCCTGAATACCTGGTCCTTGACTGTTGTTTTCCTCCTGATGTGGCTGTATAACAGTTTCGGGTCAGATTTAGCTTTCGCTGCTGTGTCATTTTCATATTGTCGTTGAGCCTTCCTTCTTATCTGTGCATGTTCGTTTCTGGCTCTACGACTGCTCTTCTTATTCTCCTGGGCCCTTTACCTTTTGCATTTCTTCCATTCACTAGCACACTTGGTTTTTGCCTCCCTGCACCTTTGGGTGAACCATGGGCTCATCCTTGCTTTTTCATTATTCCTGTTACCTTTGGGTACAAACCTCTCCTCAGCCTCCTTGCACATTATTGCTTCATATTCCATCATCTCATTAACTGGCTTCCCTGCCAGTTCTCTGTCCCACTGAACCCCATTCAGGAAGTTCCTCATTCCCATGTAGTCCCCTCTCTTGTAGTTTGGCTTCATTCATCCTGGCTTTCCTGCTTCCCCCTCCACTTGTAGCTCTGCTGTGTATTCGAAGCTTAAAACCACATGATCGCTGGCCCCAAGGGGTCTTTCATATGTGATGTCCTCAATATCTGCACTACTCAAGGTGAATACTAAGTCCAGTCTTGCTGGTTCATCCTCTCCTCTCTCTCTTGTAGTGTCCCTTACGTGTTGGTACATGAAGTTTTCCAGTACCACCTCCATCATCTTAGCCCTCCATGTATCTTGGCCTCCATGTGGCTCCAAGTTCTCCCAATCGATCTCCTTGTGGTTAAAGTCACCCATGATCAGGAGCTTTGCTCTGCATGCATGAGCTCTTCTGGCCACTGCAGCCAGTGTGTCAATCATCGCTCTATTTCTCTCGTCATACTCTTTTCTTGGCCTCCTGCTGTTCTGTGGTAGGTTATACATCACTGCAATTACCACCTTGGGTCCTCCAGAGTGAAGCGTTCCCACTATGTAATCACTCTCTTCTCCGCTGTCTCCTCTCTCCAGCTCATCAAAATTCCATCGGTTTTTGATCAGCAGTGCCACTCCTCCACCCCCCCTGTTCCCTGTGTGTTTTTTAAGGATCTGGTATCCCGCTGGAAAGATGGCATCTGTTGTCATACCTGTAAGCTTGGTTTCTGTGAGAGCTATGATGTCCAGTGATGCCTCTTTGACTCTTTCATGCCACTCCTCCGACTTATTTGTTATTCCATCAGTGTTTGTGTAACATATCTTCAGTTTCCTTTCCAACACTGTGGTTTGGGGGGCCTGTGAGGGTGGGAGACCTGGTAGCATACTGTGAAATTCTATAGCTCGGTGTTGGGCGGAAGCTGTGAGTATGGATTGTAGTGTGTGTTGAGATGGTGTGATAGGTTGTGGGGTTCTGAGGATAGTTGTGTGTGTGCTTGCCCTTGCTGCTCTGTTCACCTCTGACTGACCTCTGCTGGTTCCATCCTTGTCTCCTTTCCTACCTCCTTTCGCTTTTTTGTCCTCTCCCTCAGCTGCTGTCGTTCTGTTTGTGTTCTGTCTCTGTTTAGGAACACCCTCTTGTACTCTTCCGAGTATTTCAACCGTGGTTTCTCTTGGAGGATCCTGTTCCTCACTGTTTCCGTCCTGAGTATCAGCTTGATTGGTCGGTTTCTCCCCTTCAGGTACCCACCTATGCTCTGAAAATTTACAATCTCGTCCATCTCTTCTCCTCCTATTTCCGTGATGATTTTCTCAATCTCCTTTTTTTCATCCTGCCGCCTTTCAGTGTGTGTCCTTTCCTCTCCTGAAGCCCATGGATAAACACTGATTTTGCCCTTTCCTCCTCCCATTGCCTCTCCCTCTGTGACTCTGGTTCCTGTCTGTATGTGGTCATCTTCTCCCTTGATTTTTCCAGTGGCTCTTGGTAGCATGGTTGTGCCTCAGCATTCGACCTATCACCCACTCCATCTGCACCCAGCTGCTCTTCCCTTTCACTCCTTGGCCCTTCTTGGCATGCTGTTATGACCTTAGCATAATTCATATCTCCTTCCTTCCTGTTTGGCCTCTCAGCTTCATATGCTGTGTCTTCTCTGGTCACTGCCCCTGTAACTTGCTTCAACCTGTTTACCTCATCTTCTAGGACCCTTATCCTGGCTACTGCAGTTTCGACATGTGTCTCCCAATTCTTCTTCTCCTTCTCCAACCTCTTTTCCAATTTCACAGAAAGCTCTTTCTCCATTTTTTCAGAAAGCTCTCCTAATTTTCTCTCCCACTCTTGTTCCATCCTTTTCCACTGCTCCTCCATCCTCTCCTCCCTACCAGAACCATTCTCATATGATTCCTGATTCCTGCCACTACCCACCATTTTTTTTTGAGTGAGAGAGAGAGAGAGAGAGAGAGAGAGAGAGAGAGAGAGAGAGAGAGAGAGAGAGAGAGAGAGAGAAGGGAAAGGTAGAAGGAGAGAGAGAGGGGGAGAGTGAGAAGTGAAAAGGGAGAGAGAGAGAGAGTGAGAGAGAGAGGGGGAAGGAGAGAGAAGTAAAAGGTAGGAGAGAGGGGGAGAGTGAGAAGGGAGAAGGGGGAAGAGAGAGAGCAAGAGAGAGAGAGAGAGAGAGAGAGAGAGAGAGAGAGAGAGAGAGAGAGAGTATGCCCCACTTTCTTGGTTTGCCTGCCCCGCCTCTCATCTGCAACTGTTGGACAGAGTGGAGAACAGAGCAAGATGTCCTATCTCTCGCCTGGACCCATCCTGGATAGATCTGTCATTTCAGCAGAGCCTTCAACACAGGAGGGATGTGGGTGGCCTTACTGTTATGTACAAGGCCAATATTGTCAAAGTACCACACTTGGATCCACTTCGAGGAGAGTGTGAAACAAGTTTTTATGCCACAAGATGCGCAGAAAGCAGCATCTTCACTCTGGCTGTACCCTTCTCCAGAACATCACTCCATCTGAGATCATATATACCCAGGATGGCTCGAGTATGGAACACATTCGTACAGCATAATGTCAACGAGATAACGTTGATAAATTAGACACATCTGCAACTCTTGGGTATCTTTATTAAGGAAACGTTTCGCCACACAGTGGCTTCATCAGTCCATACACAAGAAAAGCTTGTAGAATAGGAGGAGAATGAGGTAATCAGTCCCTCAACCTTGAGTCGATGTGGTCAGTCCATCAATCTTGAGTAGAATACGGCATATGAGCGGAAAAGGAGCTTATAAACCGTAGGTAGGAGAGGTGCAGCATTCGTAGGTGGTGTCACATTTGCCCAATGTGGAAGTAGGTCGTGCCCAAGGGTTAGGCAAGCGAAGAATTCCCAAGTATTAAGATCCCAAGAAGTTGCAGTGTCTGACAGGATTGTAGATGAATGGTTCACAGAACCGACACGTTGATAAATTGGGAATTCTTCTCTTGCCTAACCCTTGGGCACGACCTACTTCCACATTGGGCAAATGTGACACCACCTACGAATGCTGCACCTCTCCTACCTACGGTTTATAAGCTCCTTTTCCGCTCATATGCCGTATTCTACTCAAGATTGATGGACTGACCACATCGACTCAAGGTTGAGGGACTGATTACCTCATTCTCCTCCTATTCTACAAGCTTTTCTTGTGTATGGACTGATGAAGCCACTGTGTGGCGAAACGTTTCCTTAATAAAGATACCCAAGAGTTGCACATGTGTCTAATTTATCAACGTGTCGGTTCTGTGAACCATTCATCTACAAAGTTCACTTGTGATGAATGGTTTTGAAAACCGACAAGTTGAAAATTGAGACTTATGCACCATATGGGAATCTTTATTCAGGAATCTTTATTTAGGAAACGTTTCGCCACTGTGTGGCGAAATAAATAAAGATTCCCATATGGTGTATAAGTGTCTCAATCTTCAACTTGTCGGTTTTCAAAACCATTCATCACAACTGTCAGACACTGCAGCATCATGGGATCTTGATACAAAGAATTCTCCAACTTGTCCAACCTTTGGACGAAGACCTACTTCGACTAGTGGATGGTACCACTATGACCCCGCCTCCCCCTGCTTCGCCTCACCTGACTACATTATATAAGCCACGTCTACGGCCCTATGCTGTACATTCTACAAGATTGATGGACTGAACACATCGACTCCAGGCTGAGGGACTGATTACCTCAATCTCTTCCTCTTCTTGCACCTCTCTGCTTTGTATTGGACTGATGAAGCCACTGTGTGGCGAAACGTTTCCTAAATAAAGATTCCCATATGGTGCATAAGTGTCTCAATCATGATGTTCACTTGCTGAAAACAACAGGAGGCCACATGATATGTGGTTCCATTCCCTCTCAAAGTGGGAAAGAAGCTGATATTTGATTCAGTGGAAAATGTACTAGTTACGAGAATAACCGCTGATCATGTACCACAGTAAAAATTATCATTACTGAAAGAAATGAATGAACCAGTTGATAAGTTGTGGGATTTAGATGCGATAGGTATTGATGTAAATAAACCAAGCCCATAAGAGTCTCAGACTTATAGCCAATATTTGGACACTGTCAAATATAAAGATGGATAGTATTGGGTTAGGTTACCATGGAAATTAAATCCACCACATCTGCCTAGCAATTATCGCATGGCTTTCGGACAAATGAAAGCACATATACATGAGCTCAGGAATAATCCAGAGCTACTGACTGTCTATGATAATATCATACAAGAACAGGTGAAAAATAAATTCATTGAGGAAGTAGTCAAAGATAAATTGAAGACAGAAGCTCATTATCTCCCGCACCATGGAGTCAGAAAAGATTCTGAAACCACTCCACTCCTTGTTGTATACAATTGCAGCGCACGTGCAAATAAAGATGTAGTAAGTCTTAATGACTGTCTGATGACTTTACCCTCACTAACTGAGAAGCTTGGAGACGTGCTTATAAAATTTCGCACAAACCCATATGCCTACACGGCTGATATTTCCAAAACTTTCTTAAGAGTAGAACTACAAAGAAATAGATGGGATTATACCGATTCTTGTGGCCTGAAAATCCACATACCCCTAAAGTCCGGGTGAAAACTTATCGTTTTAAATCAGTATTATTTGGTGCAACATCCTCTCCATTCTTACTAGAAGCTACTCTAAATATACATTTGAAGAAATCTGAAATTCCCTTCAAAAATCTTAAAGAAAAGTTTCTATGTGAACAATCTTCAAGGTACATGTGAATAAAGGAGGATTTGAAATCCTTATAAAGAGAAGCTAACAAGGAATGAAAGAAGCAAATATCCCCTCTAAGGATGTGGAATACAAATTCAAAGAAATTTAAAGGGAACTTATCAAAGAAGATTTCCCTGAAGCTGAAATTCCTGATTGCAACAATAGGGCTGGGACTTAATTGGAACACACAGGAAGACACTTTGAGTCTCAAAAAGAAAAACCCAATAAATCATGCAGTACACTCACTAAACGTAGTTTACTGTCAGAGTATCACAATGTTTTGATCCTCTAGGACTCGCTCACCAATTATCATAAAAGGTAAAATACTTAGCAAGATGCATGGAAGCTCAAAATTGGATGGATGAAAACTTGCCTCTAAAAATGAGTCAAGCATGGGATGAAATATCCAGGAAGTTTAAGCACTTCATCAAATTACATTTCCCAGACAAATAGGTCAAGAGGGAAACAAGTACACATTACATTTTGTTCTGTGATGCGTCAACCCGAGGTTATGGCGCTGTAGCTTA
The DNA here is from genome assembly GCF_026875155.1 of Cherax quadricarinatus. Lineage (NCBI taxonomy): Eukaryota > Metazoa > Arthropoda > Malacostraca > Decapoda > Parastacidae > Cherax > Cherax quadricarinatus. Next base: position 6,391,656 of record NC_069422.1, on the reverse strand, counting down.
CATGATAATGCTGAAGGAAGTACACTAATTATTCAAAGGCCAGGGTAGCACCCTTGAAGGTCAGAACAGTACCACAATTGGAAACCCACAGCACTCTATGTAGGGACAAAACTAGCTGTCTATCTCAACAAAGTACTTGATCATCTCACTATTGAAAAAACCGTGAAACTGGAGTGATAATGAAGCAGTTCTCCATGGTTAAGGAATAATAAGAGTAAGTTGGTCTATGTACAGAACAGAGTAGCAGAAATAAAAGAGATGCAGAGAGATTATCTCTTTCTTCACGTCTCTACCCAAGAGAATTCAGCTGACATGTTGTCACGTGGTGTCCCACTCAAGAAATTTGTGGATAATAAATAATGGCTCCACGGACCGAACTGGCTCTCTAATGAAAATAACTGGCCTCAGCAAAAAGCTCACATTATGCCAGAAGAAACAGTTTGCTTGAACACAGCAGAAACAAGTTGTGTAAATACTGCAGACACAACAGAAATAGTCATTGATGGATCTAAATACTCATCTTTGAGTTACAGCTCTTGTCTTAGAATTCATTAAAGGAATAAAACCTGATTATGAATATCTTGAACCCATTAAATACTGGGTGAAACTAATACAGAAAGATGTTTTCTCTAGAGAATATAAATTTCTAGAAACAAAATAAATCCCCAAAGAAACCTGATATGGTTAATTCTTTAGGACTTTATCTCGACTCAGATAAGATTATAAGATGTCGAGGAAGAATTCATAATTCTTCACTACCTAAAGAAGCCATACATCCAATATTGATCCCCAAGAATCATTGGCAACAAAAATGATTGTGCAAAAAGCCCACAGTAACGTGTTACATGGTGGGGTAGCTGACACACTTTGTCATATACGACAATCCTACTGGATTTCCTCAAAGGGCGACAAAGTGTGAAAAAAAAAAATAAAGGACTGTAAATTTCTTGTCGTCACTAAAGATATGCGAGTATGTCAGTATCCAGGTCCCCTCCATTCCCTCTGAAAGAGTTTGTCATGTCACTCCATTTGAGGTGACAGGTGTAGATTACACTGGACCAATAATTTTAACCAAAACAGTTGACAAAATTCCCATCAAGGTGTACATCTGTTTGTTCACTTTTGCTACGACTAGAGCAGTACATCTAGAAGTAGCCAAATGACATGTCTGCTGAAACCTTTATCAAATTTTTCAGAAAGGGTTTTCAGCCCCGAAGGGCTGTCCCAGACTAATGATTTCAGACAATGCAACGAACTTTGTTGCTGGTGCTGCTTATGTAAGTAAGATCTTTGATCAGCCAGAAGTACAACAGATGTTGAATCAACGCAGTTGTCGTTGGAGATACATTCCTCCTAAACCTCCATGGCACGGCGGATTTTATGAAAGAATGATCGGCATTGTAAAACGTTGTTTGAGGAAGACTCTTCATCGTCAGAGAATCGACTTAGAAAAATTTTCCCTACAGTTGTGAATGAAATAGAAAATAGAGTCAACAACAGACCTCTAACTTATGTTACCGATGATCTGGACAATTTAGAAGTGTTAAATCCATCTCACTTACTTCACGGAAGAAGGCTCGAACCTGTTCCTCTCATGAATAATAAAGAAATCATAGAGGATCCTACTTTTTTCGAACCTGAGCAACTCAGACGTATCGAACACCTTAATAAAGTGATTGAACGTTGGGAGAAAATTTGGCGAGAAGACTATCTCACCTCATTGAGAGGACACTTCTATGGAGCTGATGTTCCTGAAAATCATAAGTCCTTAAGAACTGGCGACATAGTGATTATTGACAATGATGGTCTGAGGTCCCAATGGCCACTTGGAAAAATTGTGACCATATATCCTAATGCAAATGGAATCATCAGGACAGTTGATGCTTTAAGCAAAGGTGTAGTGAATAAGCGGACAATAAATAAACTAGTGCCGTTAGAATTACACAGTGTTGAAAACAAAATCAGAGATTCCCCAGAAACCACACAGACTAAAGCTGTTCAGAAAAGACAAGCAGCAGTGGTGGCGAGTGAGAAAATCAAATTAATGTTAAATGATGAATAGTTCACCTGCAGCGAACCTCCGCCGCCCCCCAGTGTGGAGAAATTTTCTCCAAGAGGGGGGTATCAGTTCCCTTCAGCACCTTTCAGCCCCTTTCAGCCCTGAGGGGCCCAGCCCTCTCAGAAGGGGCAAACATCTTGTTTACTGCTACAGCAAGTAATTGATCCCAGATGCAATACAAGTATGTGACATGGTCAAGCGACTGCAGCTCCTTGCAAGCGTCCAGTGTTGCAAAGTGTAGTTTAGTAAGAGACAGTCCATCTCTTACCTTAGCAGGACAATTAAGGAAAATCCTGCTCTCACTTTATTACCATGGTAAAGATAGTGTACATTGTTGTCTATGCTTAAGACAACAAGAATGAAGCATTCTGCTTTGCTTCATGGAGGAAGTTTGGCAAGTAAGCAAAAAGTACTAAGTCAGTTTTTCCTTTATGTTCTAGGGGCATTGCAGCGGGTGTAGGACGCTGTGAGGTCAGATTACTTTTGACTCTACTGAGAGAGACACTGATGTGCCTGGATAACCAACAAAGAACACTGTTCCGTTCGTTTTGCACAAAAGAATCTCAATAAACACTTACAGAGAAGAATGATCAGTTTTTTTAGTACCATTATGGTGTGAACAATTATTGATTAACAGTGTAACAACAAGTGTTGCGATCCAACAGAGTGTAGTACGACATTCTTCAAGAACACTATTCTTCAATCAAGACATCGGATATCCGGGCGTAATTAAGGATCAGACACATATACCCAGGTAAGTGTACTAACTCATGATGTACTACTATTGACTGCACAGTTGAGCATAAAGTTGCGAGTTATTCACTTATCATAAACCCCAGTAATAAGTGGACCTTTGAGTCCACACAAGTAAGTGTTGTCAGTAATCAGTGTCTGATATAAGCTGACATAACACCCCTAGGGGTAATTTATAATCATACATAATATACTCTATTTCAGCCCATTGCAAAGTGGTTATGACTTCTCAAGACCTCGCCTGCAGGGGTGGCTGTGCAAGCGATGAGCTGTCTTACCAAGCTAAGTTCCTCCTATATTTAATCTTTAACCTTAGCTCCTTAGGCTGTACTCCATCTGCAGTCTCCTCTGTCCTTCCCTAATCTTCATAACTTAGCACTTGCTGGGGTTAAACTCCAGGAGCCATTTGTCAGACCAGGATTGTAGCTTGTCCATATCCCCTTCTAGTCTTACCTTTTCGTCTTCTGCTTGTATTTTCCTCATTAGTTTCACATCGTCTGAAAACAGGGACCCCTCTGACTCTATACCTTTCATTATGTTATTCACATATACAAGAAACAGCACTGGACCTTGGACTGACGCTTGTGGAACCCCACTCGACACATACACCCACTCTGACACCTCATTTCGGATCAACACACGTTGTTTCCTACCTGTCAGGTATTTCCTGATCCATTTCGGTACTTTTGCTTCTATTCCTACCTGCTCCTCTAGTTTTTTCAACCAGTCTCTTTTGTGGAGCTGTGCTGAAAGCCTTCTTACAGTCCAAGAAGAGGCAGTCTGCCCATCCTTTTCTCTCCTGTCTTACTTCTGTTACCCTGTCATAAAACTCCAATAGGTAATGATGAATGATTTTCCGAGCCATGCTGGTTGTCATGTATTAGGCGATTCCATTCTAGGTGCTCCACCTCTCTTTTCCTGATAACCTTCTCCATAACTTTACATGCAATATATATCAGCAACCCTGTAGTTTAGTGCAGCCTGTCAGTCTCCTTTTTTAAAAACTGGGACTACATTTGCTGTCTTCCACAAAGTAGGCAGTTGCCCAATTTCGACAGATTTATTGAAATTGTAGGTATAGGCACACACAGAACTCAAGGAGACATATTATCTGGGCCCTCCGCCTTCAAGAGATCTAATTTCCCTAGCAGTTTCTTCATCTCATCCTTGGTTATGTGCAGTGTGAGGGAAAAGTTCAATAGATGGGAGTAGCGATATAGTAACAATAGTTTCATTGCCGGCTACTAGTTAAGGTAGGGTAAGTCTAGCTCCCACTATCCTTTCCCCTCCCTCTTCCCCCCCCCCCGAAAGGTGACATGTGGGGCTTTGGTCAAACAGTAAATCACTCGACTCACAGCTCCCAACACTACTGTAAGTACATGCCTGCCTTGTATTCTAGTGGATTTATTGGTTAAATGCTTCACTTTTGACCAATAATAAACTTAGTCCTTTCAGTCTTGCTCTAGGTTGACTGTTGTAATAATCACCACGTCTTTTGAGTATTGTACTTGCCATGGAGAGTGATTATTTAAGCAGTGGGTAACCTGTCTATCTTTTCAGCTTGGATGACAGAGAGGGTCACCTGTCAATCAACGAAAAGAACGGGAAACGGACTAACGTCCTGGAGACGTCCCATTTTGGATTTAATTACCTGTGCACCTGCATGAAATTGCAGGAAGTAACCCCACATCATTGCAGCGGTAAAGAACCTGCTTTCCTGTCATCGGGATACTACTCAAGGCTCTATCTACTGTGAAGAACTAGGCAGTGGGTCGTAACCTACACCTGCGACCCCCCCCCATCATCAGCAACGGCAACGATTTCAACAACACAGTGTCACCAACACCAGACACCCCTATACATATTAGCGTTGAATTCAGTTATCATTTATATTTTTCATTTTTCATTTTCTTTAATGTAGGATTAATATTTCATATTTAAGTGTTTTATATTTTATATTTTCTATATAATAAAGTGTTTATGTTTGTCTGTTATTATTTCTTTTTCTATTCTTTAATTTTCCTGAGGAGGAGCCAGCCTGAGTAATACTGACTGAAGTTGTTAAAGGGCTGAGAATCCCTTCACATGCAGTGCATCTAGCACTTGCTGATGCACCCTGTCACCTCGGTTTTCTGGAAGCCTCTCTGTCTCCACTGTGAATACCTACATGAATCTAGACTCTTGCACACATGGCTTTGGCCTCTCCATGCCTCTTTGTAAATTATGGGCTCACTCTGATCTTCCCATTGTTTCTGCTGCCCTTTGGTACAAACTTCTCTACTACCTCCCTGCACTATGTAATCACGTGTTCAATCATTTCATTTACTGTCTTTCCATCTAACTTACTCACTGCACTTCATGTAGGAATTGTCTCATACTTGTGTAGTCCCCATTTTAGACTGTCTTCACCATCCTTCTCGTGCTACTTTACACTCCATTGTTAACTTCACTATTTATTCGAAACTCGAGACCACGTGGTCACTAACACCTAGGGTGGCTCTGTGTGTAGTTGTGTTTACTGCTCCCTTTGAGGATGTGCTTCCCTATCTGCCAGTGCCTACCCTGTCTTTTCCCTCATGCCTCTGAGGCTTTCTTATTCTCTCTCAGTAGTTCCCTTTCATTTTTATGTTCTGTTGTGGTCGAGGTACACTTGCTTGTATCTTGGGGAGCTCTTTAACAGTGGCTTCCCATGCAAGATTTTGTTTCATGTCATTTCTGAACTGAATATCAATTGGATTGGACAGTTCTTTTTCCTCAAGAACCACCAAAATCTCTGAAAAATTGTCAATTGAGTCATGTCCCCTACTGATGCCATGATGATGCTCATGATTTCTTTAATCTCCCCCTGTTTTCTTTCACATGTCAACCCTTCTGCCTCAGGAAGCCCAAGAATAATGATTGTCTTCTCCCTTTCCTCATCCTATTTTGCTTCCCACCATATCTGTATACAGTTTAAGTATTTCCTTTGTTGATTCCCTTATCTCCCAGATTTCACAGTGGCCTGGTATCATGTCCCGGAGGGACTCATTTCCCCGTTCCCTCCTATCCCCTCACTGTTCGCTGTTGTTCACCCAGTTCCTTGTTTCTCACCTCTATATTCTGCTTCAGAACTGCTAGTTCCTTTTCCAGTCTCTGCATCCTCGCCTCAGCAGCAAGAGCATATAATTTCCACTTCTTGGTCTCTGTAGATATCTTCTCAAGTATTGTGTTGCAAAACTCATTAGTCTTTTATTCCATTCCTGTTCAATTTTGCTCTTGAAACTTTCCGCCGGTGCTTTTTGATCATTTCAGCCATCCCCAGTACCCTTGTGTGTGTGTGTGTGTGTGTATGTTTGTTTTGTGCGTGTGTGTGTGTGTGTCTGTGTGTGTCTGTGTTTACCCACCTAATTGTTGTTGTAGGGGTCGAGTCATAGCTCCAGGCCCTGCAACTTAAATAGTCGCCAATAGATCCATTCTCTCCCTGTTCCAAGAGCTTTATCATACTTCTTAAAGCTATGTATGGATCCTGCCTCCACCTCCCTTTCCAGATTATTTCACTCCTGATAACTCTGTGAATGAAGAAAGACTTCCTAACATCACTGTGACTCATCTGAGTCTTCAACTTACAACTGTCATCCCTTGTTCCTGAGTCCCATCTCTGGAACACCCAATATCTGTCCACCTTATCGATTCCTCTCAGTATTTTATATGTCGTTATCATGTCACACCATCCCTCCTGTCCTTCCTCCAGTGTCGTCAAGTCGTGTTCCTTTAGTTTCTCCTCGTAGGACGTGCCCCTTAGCTCCAGGATTAATCTCGTTGTAACCTATGCACTTTCTCTAATTTCCTGACGTGCTTGGTCAGTTGAGGGTTCCAGTATGGGCCTAATGTACGTGTTGTACAGGGTCTGGAAAAATTCCTTACTGAGATGTTGGAATGCTAGACTTAGGTTCTCTAGTCGCCCATATGCTACAGCAGTTATTTGGTTGATGTGTGCCTCAGGAGATGTGCTCGGTATTATACACACCCCAAGATCCTTTCCCTTGAATGTGGTATGTAGTCTTTGGACCCCCTAGATTGAACTCTGTTTGCAGTCTTCCTTCTTCATCACCGATCTTCATGACTTAGTACTTGGTGGAGTTGAATTTCAGGAGCGAGTTGCTGGACCAGGCCTGCAGCCTGTCCAGATTCCTCTGTAATCCTGCCTTATCCTATTCTGACTGAATTCTCCTCATTAACTTCACATCGTCTGCAAACAGGGACACTTCTGAGTCTATTCCTTCCATCATGTCATTCACTTATATGAGAAACATCACCTGTCTTAGGACTGACCCCTGTGGAACACCGCTAGTCACAGGCGCCCACTTAGACACCTCCTCACATACCATGACTTGCTGATGCCTTCCTGTCAAGTATTCTCTGATCCTTTGCATTGCCCTCCCTGTTATGTCTTCCAGGCACTCCAGTTTTGCACTAATCTCTTGAGTGGAACTCTGTGAAAAGCCTTCTTACATTCCAAGAAAATGCAATCTACCCATGCCTCTCTCTCTTGTCTTACTGCTGTCACCTTCTCATAGAACCCCAGTAGTTTTGTGACACAGGATTTCTCGTCTCTAAATACTTGGTGGATGTCCTCTATAAGCTCATTCCTTTCAAGGTGGTCCACCACTCTTATCCTGATGATCTTCTCCATGACTCTGAATAAAATACATGTTAGTGACACTGGCCTGTAGTTTAATGCTGCATGTCTATCTCCTTTTTTTAAAAATTGGGACTATATTTGCTGCCTTCCATACCTCAGGTAGTCGCCCTGTATTGATAGATGTGTTGAATATAGTTGTTAATTTTGCACGGAGTGCCTCTGCTCCCCGTTATGTTTATTCTTTGAAACAATGTATTTGTCCATGTAGTTCTTCCTTTTGACGTCCCTGAAGCTGTTTTTGTTATCTTTAAAAAACAATCATCACATAATCGCTAATTAATGAAGAATTATTCAATAGTAATGAGCACTGAGAAACACTACTTTTTAGGAATAATAGAATTACCCTTCAGGGGATAAGAACAAAGAGCGAGTGAACGATACGGAAATTCCTTTTTTTGGGAGTGAGAAGGAGTTCTGGTTAATGCACTCTGAGGGGATATTAAAGTAGATTGAGAGGTTCCAGTAACACGCGGCACAGTCCTTGCCTTGGCACATATAGCAAGTTAACTACCATCCCTCCCCTTGTTGCAAACCCAAGGAGGAGGGTCACTGGCGGTAACTCAGGACTGAGTGTACTGTTGGTGCTACACCACAAACATATATTCTCGTCACTACTGCTGTTTCTGCTGCTGCTGCCTGTGTTACACTCTCATGCATACATACTCACACACACACACACACACACACACACACACACACACACACACACACACACACACACACACACACACACACACACACACACACACACACACACACACACAGACACACACACACACACACACACACACACACACACACACACACACACACACACACACACACACACACACACACACACACACACACACATACACACACACACACAGCTGCTGTATATGGGCGCCTGGCAAACCTCAGAACAGCATTCCGACATCTTAATAAGGAATCGTTCAGGACCCTGTACACCGTGTACGTTAGGCCCATATTGGAGTATGCAGCACCAGTTTGGAACCCACACCTAGCCAAGCACGTAAATAAACTGGAGAAAGTGCAAAGGTTTACAACAAGACTAGTTCCAGAGCTAAGAGGTATGTCCTACGAGGAGAGGTTAAGGGAAATCAACCTGACGACACTGGAGGACAGGAGAGATAATGGGGACATGATAACTACATACAAAATACTGAGAGGAATTGACAAGGTGGACAAAGACAGGATGTTCCAGAGATGGGACACAGCAACAAGGGGACATAGTTGGAAGTTGAAGACACAGATGAATCACAGGGATGTTAGGAAGTATTTCTTCAGTCACAGAGTAGTCAGGAAGTGGAATATTTTGGGAAGCGATGTAGTGGAGGCAGGATCCATACATAGCTTTAAGCAGAGGTATGATAAAGCTCACGGTTCAGGTAGAGTGACGTAGTAGCGACCAGTGATGTGGCGGGGCCAGGAGCTTGGACTCGACCCCTGCAACCTCAACTAGGTGAGTACATCTAGGTGAGTACACACACACACACACACACACACACACACACACACACACACACACACATAGGACCCTGTACACTGTGTATGTTAGGCCCATACTGGAGTATGCAGATCCAGTTTGGAACCCACACCTAGCCAAGCACGTAAGGAAACTAGAGAAAGTGCAAAGGTTTGCAACAAGACTAGCCCCGGAGATAAGGGCATGCCCTACGAGGAGAGGGTAAGGGAAATCGACCTGACGACACTGGAAGATTGGAGAGATTGAGGGGATATGATAACGACATATAAAATACTGAGAGGAATCGAGAAGGTGGACAGAGACAGTTGGAAGTTGAAGACTCAGATGAATGACAGGGATGTTAGGAAGTATTTCTTCAGTCAGAGAGTTGTTAGGAAATGGAATGATCTGGGAAGTGATATAGTGGAGGCAGAATCCATACATAGCTTTAAGAAGAGGTATGATAAAGCTCATGTAGCAGGAAGAGTGACCCACTAGTGGCCAGTGAAGAGGCGGCGGCCAGGCGCTGTGACTCGACCCCTGCAACCACAACTAGGTGAGTACTACTAGGTGGGTACACACACACACACACACACGTACACGACTTGAAACTAATAAGGATTATACAAGCGGACGAGGATCAGGTAAGACTACAAGGTGATGACAACATTCACTTTAAAAGGTATTGATGCGTCTAATGTCTACAAACGCAGAGGGACAGGTAGTTAGCGCATATTTTGTTACTACAACCGGAAATTATTTGCATAGCATTTTTTCAGTTGTTTTCAGTTTTTGGAGGATTACAGGTGCTGCTGATGACATTTGTTTTGCAGCAGCAGTTAGTTTGGCTACTAATGCTTGTAGTGTAAAATCTGAGAAGGATTATGTGATGGACTCCCTGTGATGTACTAATTAGGGCTTTCAATTTTGTAAGCCTCTGCTGGGTAATATGTTGGTACGTGTTGTGGTTCTTGCAGGAAGGAAGAGTAAATTAAGATTGATTCCTAGGTATTTGTGTTCCTTTGTATGTTTGATGCGATTGTTCCCTATCTTGATTAAAGACAGCTGTTGATTCGTGTTTATATATCCACTCAGGCAGGTGATTTAGTGGGTTTTTTATTGTTGTTGTAGAGGATCATAAAGTGCTGTCAGAGTAATATAATATTATATCATCAGCACGAGCCGAAATGTGTTGCGAATATGTGTTTGGAACGTCGGAGAAAAATGTTGAGAAGGGTCGGGTTTATAATTGATCCCTTTAACACTCCAATGTTAACGATGTTGTCATGTGATAAGCTGATTTTATTGAAAACTGTGGATGTTCTGTTTGTGAGAAAGGATCACAAGTAATTATCTTATTCCTTGATGTGAGAGCTTATCGAGCAGACTGATGGTTGGGATGCTCTCAAAGGCGCCCACGAAGTTGATACATTTATATATGCACACTTTTTTTTTCAAGAGGAATGAGTGGATTTCATGTTCGAATCATAGTATTTGATGCATGGTTGAGCACTGAGTGCTGAAACCTGCTGAAAAGGTGGTATAAGATGGTTTTGTTCAAGATACCATAGAATATGTACAAGTCTGTTCACAAACATGCCTTGACAAGATAATAGAGAAACAGGTTTGTATAATAGTGACTGTGATGGATCTTTACCAGGCTTAAGATAAAGTAGGATAATAGCAGAGTTTCACTGTACTGGTGTGTTCCTTGGAATCCAACATTGGCTAAGGAAGTCAAGAATGACTGAGTGTAGACTTGACGAGGAAGGGGGGATATTTGATGAATTCGTAAGGAATTCTATGTTTAAAAGCTGCGTGAGGGCAGCTGTGTAAACACGAGGTGTAACTCGCTGGAGGAGAATATGCTGTCCATACCTGGCATGGACTGTAAGCATCTTCAGTCAATTTCCAATATGAGTAATTTTTACTGAAAATATATGTACGAAAGAGGCAGAGAACAATAGTGAGAGATAATCTTCTAGGACACCTTCTCGTTGATAGGGATGTATGGCAATGTTGGGCGATCTGTTATGCTGTTCAAGGCCGTCAGTACTTGTGTGTTTTGATGATAGCTTAACTTTGACTGCTGTTGTTGCTTCTCGAAGGCTTTTTCTCTTTTGCAATATTGTTTCTGTGTGGATTTAGATAGTGCAACTACCCTTTCACACTCAGGGTTCTACCAAGGTTTTATCGTTTTTAAAAATGTTTTCAAATTGTGTTACTGAGAAATGATGCTATCCCACATAAGAACATAAGAATCGAGGAACACTGCAGAAGGTCTACTCATATACTTAACCAATCTCTTTTAAAAGCTACCCAGGTTTTTAGACTCTATCACTCTACCAGGAAGATTATCACATGCAGCTTTCTCCACCTGACCAATCATTCTCATCCTATAAATACTCACGTATGTTTCACCCAGGCAGATCTATTTGTGACTTGATAAAGCTCACTCTGTGGGAGAAACGTTGTCAATATAGGATCACATTATACTATATATGTGTTTATATTTCCATTATGTTGATATTTTGTACCATTTATTTCTTCCTTAACTCAGTGTTTGTGTCTCTTGTATTTATGTCACGAATCTCAACGATATACACCAACGAGGCTCTGTTTAAGTTCTTGATGATTCAGTTTGTAAGTAAAAAAATGGGTCAGAGTTGAGATATTTCAAAAAGAGTGGTTTGTGCTCGCTTCCAATGTCAGGCCCTGTATGGCAGGCACTTTTAAGTTTAAACAGAGCTCACCCAGAAAATATATCGAGAGATGATCCACAGAACTGAACCGAGGTCTCACAGGTAAGGACCCACTAGGGGCGAGGGGCAAGTGGGGACAGGATGAAGAAGATAGTCGGGGAGAGGAAAAAGTCTTAAGATCAGTTCGGTTCAGTTCATGGCCATTTCTGTAGTAAAAATATATGAGAAGGAAAGAGTGAAAGAGAATATATAGAGAGGCAGTCAAGAAATTGCATATTATTATTATTATAATCAAGGGGGAAGCGCTAAACCCGGAGGATTATACAGCGCCTGGGGGGGGGATGTGGAAGGCATTCAGGCTTAATTTGGGGAACTGAAGCACAGATCCAATTCCCTAAATCAAGAGCCCCTCACCAACATCAAGGAACCTTCCTTGAGGGTAAGAAATTGCATAGATCCAGCCCTGCCGTACCCCGAGAGTGCTTGCTACATGTTAGGTTGTTTGCTTAAGATCACCAGTTATAATTATTGGAGCTTGTAGTTGGTGTTGATAATTCCCTAGTTCAGCTGTGCTCAATGGTTCTCCTGGGTTATTTACTAATATTCCCATAAAAGAGACGTGTGTACTCCTGAGGAGAAGTAAGCAGGATAATATTTCAAGTTTCCACTTAAATATTGGGTTTTGTTTGTGGGTTTAGAACATAAGAACATATGAAAGAAGGAGAACCACAGCAGGAATACTGGCCATTGCAAGACAGGTCCATGTCACCTACTGGCTTAAACCAATGTTCTACCTAGTCAGGTCAGGTCACATCCACTGATGGATGGGGCAAGGTAACAGACTGGTTAGCACAAGCTAGTCATGTCCAGCTCACACCCACCCACACCCTCTCATGTGTTTAACCTATTTTTAAAACTACACAACGTCTTAGCTTCTATGACGGTACTCGGGAGTTTGTTCCACTCATCCACAACTCTACCACCAAACCAGTGCTTTCTTATGTCCTTCCTGAATCTGAAATTTTTCAACTTAAAACCGTTGCTGCGAGTATTGTCTTGGTTAAATATTTCTAGTGTGTTATTTATTTTCCCTTTATTCCTGCTTTTGATTTATATACCTCAATCATATCCCCCCCTAATTCTACGCCTCTCTAAAATATCCAGATTCAGGGTCCTCAGTCTATCCTCATTGGGAAGATTTCTGATACATGGGATCACCTTAGTCATCCTCCTTTGCACGTCTTCCAGTGCATTTATATCCATTCTGTAATACAGTGACCAGAACTGTGTTGCATAATCTAAATGGGGCCTAATCGAAGATATATGTATAGTGTTGAAGAACAACCTGAGGACTCCCATTATTTATGCTCCTTGATATGAAGCCAAGGATTCTGTTCGCTTTATTGCGATCACTTATGCATAGTCGTCTTGGTTTTAAATTACTGCTAACCAGAACTCCCAAAATCCTTTTCGCAATCAGTGATATTAAGATATACATTATTTAGTTGATATGTGGCATGATTATTTTCTTGTCCCATGTTTCGAACTTTGCATTTGTCTATATTAAACTGCATCTGCTACTTCTCCGACCACTGCATCAGTCTATTCAAATCTTCTTGGAGTGCTCTAATGTCATCAGCAGACTTGTTTATTTCGCTATTTATTCTCTCATCAATATTGTTTATATAAATTGTGAACAACATAGAGCCCAACACTGACCCCTGTGGAACACCACTCGTGACGCCCCTTCACTCTGATATCTCCCCATTAATGCAAACTCTATGCTGCCTATCTGTCAAACACGCCTCTACCCATGAAAAACATTTCTCCTATTCCGTGTGCCTTAATTTTCCTCAATAGCCTCTGATGTGTAACTCTATCAAAAGCCTTACTGAAGTCCGTATACACATGAGACTGTTTATCGTGAAATAATTGACATGCTTTCCACTTTTGTGAAGTCTGTATCGTCGTCTCTTACTAAAATAACAAAAATGGATTTTGTTTGGGCGTTAATCAAGATTCGGTTATGGAGACTATATTTCGTATTGATGAGTAGACGTAATATTTAAATTCAGATAATGATGTTTCAACGCTTTTTTGGCGTTCCAAGTCATGAGAGTTAGAGTGGTCATGTTAGGTTATTGTTCGTTTGGGTGCAGTGGTTGCAAGTGTCGTTGACATGATGCTAATGACTGTTATCGAATCAGTCTTGGCCCAAAAATGATCACACTTAAAAAAAATGGCAAAGGAAACCCTGTTTTTACAAAAATGTTCTTAAGACATGAATAAACAACATGTGGACGAGTGTATGTGGGGAAACTTCTCTAAAAAATAAATAAGGATTGACTCTATCCTCTTCTAATCAGAATTGCCCACAATTTCCGATTATTTTGAACAAATGTGGATTATGTACGTAAGATAACGGTTTCTGTATTGAAAACAATATCTACTGAGCAATAAGGCGCCTGTTCAAATAACCTCTGTTAAAAGCCCTGAGAAGTTATCATTGAAGAGGGTTCAACACCTTTCAGACATGAATTACTATGTTATGTAGCCAGTGTTCGACCAAAGGACAGACAACAGCTGCACTGCGGGTGAAAGCGAGCAGTGGTGTCAACATAACTCCTGAACAATAGGGAGACAACTCGATCATATATATTGGACAATGTGTTTCAAATAGTGTCAACAAGATTATTGTAATAAGAACGTTATTAGCAGTGATCCTTAAGGAAAATTCCCATCAGAGTCGAAAACTGTGTTCACTTATCACCAGCACTTATTGTTCTGTGGTCAGGTTGTCCAACCAATAGGGAAGAAGTGAGACCTTGATGCTAAAGAGTCAATCAGTAGGGAAGAAGTGAGACTTTAATGCTAGAGTTCTTTCCTGTGTGAACAAACGATTTTCAGGAGTGATCTCCTGTGCTGGATACATCGATCTGCTGTACTGGATAACTGGACACACATGTTTGATGTGCTGCATACACAGATCTGCTGTGCTGGAAACATATACTTGCTGTGCTGGAAACTGAACCTGCTTAGCTAGAAACGGAGCTGTGCTGTGCATGGAACAAAGATCCGATGTGCTGGAAACAGCCCAGTTTTGCCTTTAAATGTAGTTCTGGAGTGCTGGAGACCCAACATACAGTTTCAAGTAAACCATGCTTTTGTTGTGGTATAAATAACACAGTTAATTACATGTACAGTAATTTTCACTAAGCGTTTTCTAATGATTTTACTTTATTAGAAAATATGGGTCAATATTTTAGAGAATTTGTTTATAATATGAGGAAAGTGTTGCCACATAATATTTTTAACTGGATACGTGAATGTTTTATTTGTGTGTTTCAGTGTCGGTTGTTTGCTTTCGCTTGTTTAATGTTGTTTGTTTGCCTGTCTGTATCTATAGCTGTTTGTCTGTAAGGGAGAAAGAGAGAGAGAGAGAGAGAGAGAGAGAGAGAGAGAGAGAGAGAGAGAGAGAGAGAGAGAGAGAGAGAGAGAGAGAGTACTTTAAGAAACGGTGCTGCTGATACTGTACTTTCATTCTAGGTACAATGCTGAAACCACAACTCAGGCAGTTCTGGAAAGGGCGAGGGTAGTGAAGTATACCTTCCACCAGGTACAGAGCGAGGGTAGTGAAGTATACCTTCCACCAGGTACAGGGCGAGGGTAGTGAAGTATACCTTCCACCAGGTACAGGGCGAGGGTAGTGAAGTATACCTTCCACCAGGTACAGGGCGAGGGTAGTGAAGTATACCTTCCACCAGGTACAGGGCGAGGGTAGTGAAGTATACCTTCCACCAGGTACAGGGCGAGGGCAGTGAAGTATACCTTCCACCAGGTACAGGGCGAGGGTAGTGAAGTATACCTTCCACCAGGTACAGGGCGAGGGTAGTGAAGTATACCTTCCACCAGGTACATGATAGGTAGTGAAGTATACCTTCCACCAGGTACAGGGCGAGGGTAGTGAAGTATACCTTCCACCAGGTACAGGGCGAGGGTAGTAAAGTATACCTTCCACCAGGTACAGGGCGAGGGTAGTGAAGTATACCTTCCACCAGGTACAGGGCGAGGGTAGTGAAGTATACCTTCCACCAGGTACAGGGCGAGGGTAGTGAAGTATACCTTCCACCAGGTACAGGGCGAGGGTAGTGAAGTATACCTTTCACCAGGTACAGGGCGAGGGTGGTGAAGTATACCTTCCACCAGGTACAGGGCGAGGGTAGTGAAGTATACCTTCCACCAGGTACAGGGCGAGGGTAGTGAAGTATACCTTCCACCAGGTACAGGGCGAGGGTAGTGAAGTATACCGTCCACCAGGTACAGGACGAGGGTAGTGAAGTATACCTTCCACCAGGTACAGGGCGAGGGTAGTGAAGTATACCTTCCACCAGGTACTGGGCGGGAGTAGTGAAGTATACCTTCCACCTGGTACAGCGCGGGAGGTAGTGATGTATACCTTCCACCTGGTACAGGGCGGGGGAAGTGATGTATACCTTCCACCTGGTACAGGGTGGGGGTAGTGAAGTATACCTTCCACCAGGAACAGGGTGAGGGTTGTGTAGTATACCTTCCACTATGTACAGGGCGAGGGTAGTGAAGTATACCTTCCGCCAGTTACTGGGGGGTAGTGATGTATACCTTCCACCAGGAACAGGGCGAGGGTTGTGTAGTATACCTTCCACCAGGAACAGGGCGAGGGTAGTGTAGTATACCTTCTACCAGGGTGATGGTAGTGAAGTATACTTTATACCAGATACAGGGCAGGGGTAATGAAGTATACCCTCTACCTGGTATACGACGGGGGTAGTGAAATATACCTTCCACCAGGGACAGGGGGGGGTAGTGACGTATACCTGCCTGTGTTTTCATACACACAAGGACAATAAACTCTTCTCGAGTGTTTTTGTGTGGTGTTTCAACATTCTCTTCTGCCGAACACTCAAAAAAAGTTCGTCGTTTTTCATGAGTTACATTAACCCTACCATTAATTCTAGCACCAAATGCAAGGTGAGCACTTGACGTATGTCTCTCCCTTAGTACTTGACGTATGTGTCTCCCTGAGCACTTGACGTTTGTGTCTCCCTGAGCACTTGACGTATGTGTCTCCCTGAGCACTTGGCGTATGTGTCTCCCTGAGTACTTGGCGTATGTGTCTCCCTGAGCACTTGACGTTTGTGTCTCCCTGAGCACTTGACGTATGTGTCTCCCTGAGTACTTGACGTATGTGTTTCCCTGAGTACTTGGGTGAATATTGTGTCTGTATTGGACGAACATATACTAGGCTTCACCTCCCTTCTCGTTTCATCTTTCACTGCTGACTCAGACCTTAATTAATCCAATCTGAACAATCTATCGTCCGCTACATATAACCTAGAAGTCCTGGTGGTTTCTTGAAGTGATACGTATAGCTTCACACACCACATCATCTCTTTCTTAAAGTAACCTACGAGTCGCCACTATTACCACTGCTTTTATCGGTGACTTCACCTTGACAAAGTCTCCATTTAGTTCTCCCTATAAGGAAATAGGAGCATTCACCATCCAGTATGGAAAATGTGACAAGGAAACTGGGAGAGACTTGTCATAAAATCACTGAGGGATATGTTATGTGTCGGCAAATTGCTAAATTGATGTACTCTGAGGTAGATCGAAAGCAACAACGGTACCTTAAAGCCTCACTCTCCGACGCAGCCAATTTCATAGTTCAGGAAACTTGTTGTTATAATATTTCCCCTAGATTAGCCCGTATGATAATAAAAAATTCTTCCACAAAACTGTCATCTGAATCATTAATAAGCTGCTCTTTGGCGGCTTTCACTGATTACTGCTACTTCCGTTACCTGTTATTATCAGTCATTCAGTTCACCACAATAATCCTACGTTTTCCTGCCCTTATGAATACAGCTTGTCTTCTCTTAAACGTTTCATTTTTTGGAAGTGATCAAAGTCATAGGACCGAAACGTTTTCAGTGAGAGAGTCCTACGTGGATGCGTTGGTTTCAGTTTTCCCCTGAATGGTTGAAAGGAAATTCTACAAAGCCATGATGTTTCAAGATATTTTATGTAAGAACAGTATTTTACAGAACTGTGTTCTGTAACGGCAAGTGTTTTACAGGACTGCTTTCCCTATAATTAATGGTAAGAGAGAATCTGAAGACAGTCATTAAAAGAATGTTATTTTTCAAGGTAGTGTGTGTGTGTGTGTGTGTGTGTGTTTGTATCACCACCTGTGTATACTCACCTAATTGTGGTTGCAGGGGTCGAGACTCAGCTCCTGGCCCCGCCTCTTCACTGAACGCTACTAGGTCCTCTCTCACCCTGCTTCATAAGCTTTATCATATCTCGTCTTAAAGCTATGTATGGTTCCTGCCTCCACTACATCACTTGCTAGACTATTCCACTTCCTGATTCCTCTATGACAGAAGAAATACATCCTAACATCCCTTTCACTCATCTGAGTATACAACTTCCAAGTGTGACCCCTTGTTTATGTGTCTCCTCTCTGGAACATCTTGTCTCTGTTCACCTTGTCTATTCCACGCAGTATTTTGAATGTCGTTATCATGTCTCCCCTAACCTTCATGTCCTCCAGTGTCGTCAGGCCGATTCCCCTTAACCTTTCTTCGTAGGACATTCCTCTTAGCTCTGGAGCTAACGTTGATGCAAACCTTTGCACTTTATCTAATTTCTTAACGTGCTTGACCCGGTGTGGTTTCCAAACTGGTGGTGCATACTTTAGTATGGGCCTGACGTACACGGTGTACAGTGTCTTGAACGATTCCTTATTAACGTATCGGAACGCTATTCTCATATTTTTCAAGCGCCCATTTGCTGGTTGATGTGTGCTTCCGGAGACGTACTCGGTGTTATATTCACCCCAAGATCTTTCTACTTGAGCGAGGTTAGCAGTTTTTGGCTACCTACCCTTTACTCTGTCTGCGGTCTTCTATGCTCTTCCCCCGATCTTCATGACTTTGCTTTTGGCGGCGTTAAATTGGAGAAGCCAGTTGCTGGACCAGGTCTCCAGCCTTTCCAGATCTCTCTGAACTCCTACCTGATCCTCATCTGATTCAATTCTCCTCATTAACTTCACATCGTCTGCGAATAGGGGCACTTCTGAGTCTATCCCTTCCATCGTGTCATTCACATACACTAAAAATAGCACTGGTCCTAGGACCGACCCTTGTGGGACCCCGCACGTCACCTGTGCCCACTGTGATACCTCATCACGTACCATAACTCGTTGTTACCTCTCTGTCAGGTATTCTCTGATCTACACTTGTAACTCTACTATGTAATCAAAACTCAGGACTACGGAATCACTAGCTCCAAGGAGCCTCTCACATGTCTGAACTGCTCATGGTGAACAAAAGGTCCAGTCTTGCTGGTTCAATCTCCCCTCTCTCTCTGGTAGTGTCCGTGACATGTTGATGCATGAGGTTTTCCAATACCACATCCATCATCTTGGTTCTTTATGTTTCAGGACCCCCATGTTGCTCCATGTTATCGC
The DNA here is from genome assembly GCF_026875155.1 of Cherax quadricarinatus. Taxonomy (NCBI): domain Eukaryota; kingdom Metazoa; phylum Arthropoda; class Malacostraca; order Decapoda; family Parastacidae; genus Cherax; species Cherax quadricarinatus. The sequence goes on along the minus strand of NC_069422.1, from coordinate 6,372,486 downwards.
ACTCGATCTCCCTGTGGTTGTAATCGCCCATAACCAGTAATTTGATTTGCTCGAATGAGCTCTTCTTGCCACCTCAGCCAGTGTGTCCACCACTGCTCTGTTGCTCTCTTCATATTCCTCTCTTGGCCTCCTGCAGTTCTGTGGTGGATTATATATCACTGCAATGACTACTTTGTGCTCCCCAGACTGAAGTGTACCTACTATGTATTCCCTTTCTCCAATCTCGCCAATGCCTCCCATTTCTACGAATTTCCATCGGTTTTTACGAACAGTGCAACCCTTCCTCCCCCTCTGTTCCTTCTATCTTTCCTCAGGATTTGATATCCTGGTGGGAAGAGTGCATCTGTTATTGTCTCAGTGAGTTTCGTTTCTGTGACTGCTATGATGTCTGGGGACTTCTCATTGATTCTTTCATGCCACTCCTCATATTTATTCGTTAATCCATCTTCATTCGTGTACCAAACCTTCAACTTCTGTTCTAAAACTGTGGTCCTGGGAGTATATTGGGGTTGGGAGAGCAGGAACCATGGTCGGGGCATATGGGGGGTTGTAGTGGGGGTTGGGATAGACTTTCCATAGGGGGTTGTGTAGGGGTGGTGTTCGTGGTGTGGGGGATGGGGACAGAGGGATCAGTGTCGGTGTGTGATTGTTGGTTTAGATTGTTAAGTTGCCTTGGGGTTGTCGTGGTTGGAGTCCTTCTGTGGGTGTTTCTGAGGGGTGTGTTTGCCCTTCCACCTGTGTCTGGATTAGTCTGCTTTTCTTTGTCATTTCCTCCCATTCCTTCTTTTGTTTTTGCACACTTTCAGTATCATTCTTTCCTCTTGCATTCTGTCTCGATCGAGGTACACACTCTGGAACTCCAGTTTGTCTCTCAGCCATGCTTTTTCCTTCAGGATTATGGTTCAAGTTGATTCTTCCTTGAAAATTACTTTCAGAGGCCATTTCCTTCTCCTTGCAAACTACCCAATTCTCCGATAATTTGTCACCTGGGTCATGTCGCCCTCGCCTATCACCTTCATGATACCTTCAACCGCTTTTTTCTCCTCCTGTTTTCATTCATCATAGGTTTCCCCTTCAGCTTCCTGGAGCCCATAGACAAAAACTGATCTCTCCCTTTCTTCCTCCCACTGTGTCTCCCATTGCCTCCTCTGAGGTGTTTTAATTCTTTCCCTTTGTGAGTTCCTTCCTTCAATCCCTTCCCTAGCTGAGGCCTCTATGCTCACTGGTCTGTCTTTCCTGCTCAGCTGTTTCTGACCCTTTCAGGAGTCTTCTAGAGTCCCTGCATATATCCTAGCTTTTTCAATGTCTTCAGACCTCTCATTTGTTCCTAGTGTGCTCCCTGTCTTTGTCTTGGCCCCGTGTGGGTCTGACAGGACCTTTGCATACAGTATAGCGTCCTTGCTCCCTCCAGTCCCCATATCTGTGTCTGATGTAGAAGTTCCTGATGGTATGTTTGTATTGTTATTTTTTTCTTTAGGTTGTTTCAGATTTCTCAGTTCCTCTTCTAAGTGCTGTATCTTGGCTTCTGCTATGGCATGTTGCTCCCATTTCAGCTCTCTGCAGCTAACCTCTCCTCCATCCTCCTTCCAGGCTCTTCTATCTGTGTACTGGTTGTGAGCATTAGCTGTCGCTAGCCTACTTACCCTCGCTACCTTGATTTAAACAAAATAAGTCATGCTGTCAGACTTTTGGGTTATCCCAGGTTCTCTACACATATGCTGCTATGTGTGATAACCTATACACTGTACTCGTTTACACCTGAATAACATTACTTACTAACTTATGTATACTTACTGTATGTTGTCTGACAGCGCCTGCACGCGCACTACAGTGCCTGATGCTCCCCCACTTAATCCTCCCCAGTTTTTCTCCTTCACTAAGTGTTAAGGGCTTTAAGTATGATATTTAGCCTCTCCAGAGCAGGGTTAATGACCTTCAGCTATGTGTGCATGTGTGTGTGTGTGTGTCTCTTGCATCAACACCTGTGTGTATGTGTGTGTGTGTGTGTGTGTGTGTGTGTGTGTGTGTGTATGTGTGTGTGTGTGTGTGTGTGTGTGTGTGTGTGTGTGTGTGTGTGTGTGTGTGTGTGTGTGTGTGTTGTATCACCACCTTAGTTAACTCCATAACAATCTCAGGTCAACTCTCATTCATTTTTACTCATCAAAGAAATCTGTAGCCTGTTAGTTCATTATTTGGAGACTCATAATTTAGGAGGAATTTATTCAACTTTTATATCTTGTAAACACACTATAAATCTCTAAAGCCAATTTTTATTCTCTTAATCATGTATTGTCACATTTATCATAGACTTGGTAGTATATTATTTACGTAGGAAAAGTTTATGAGTTCCACCTCAGGTATTTTTTATCATTTCTTCAACATATAAATTTAACTCCAATATATTTGGCTATATATTATAATCAGACTTCAAAAAATTTCCTAATTTCACATTCGTATTTTTCATACTCTATCAAACCTAATGCTAATTTTATAATTTATTCCTCCCACTGTATGTCCGTCTGTATTTATAAGTAACTTCATCCTACTTAAAAATACCTTCACAGTTAAGTATCTCACTACCGACATTCCTGCACTTCTTTAATAAATTGAGGATATACAAGATATTGCGTTTTCTCCTCTATATACGAGGTGCACCAGCTGTTTATCCTCTATACATAAGAACATAAAAAAGAAGGAACACTGCAGCAGGCCTACTGGCCCATGCGAGGCAGGTCCAAGTCTCCTACCGGCTTAGGCCAATGCCCCAACCTAGTCAGGTCAGGTCAGGACATATTCACTCAAGGAAGGAACAAGGCAACTGACCTAGTAGCACAAGCTAGTCAGGCCCAACTCACACCCACCCACACCCACTCATATATTTTTCTAACCTATATTTAAAACTACACAACGTTTTAGCCTCATTAAATACTCGGGAGTTTGTTTCACTCATCCACAGTGCTTTCCTACATCATTCCTGAATCTGAATTTTTCCAACTTAAAACCATTGCTGCGAGTCCTGTCTAGGCTAGATATTTTCAGCACGCTATTTACATCCCTTTTATTTATTCCTGTCTTCCATGTATACACCTCAATCACATCCCCCCTAATTCTACACCTTTCTGGTGAGTGCAGATTCAGGGCCCTCAGTATATCCTCATTGGAAGAATTTCTGATACATGGGATCCTTTGTCATCCTCCTTTGTACGTTTTCCAGAGCATTTATATCCATTCTGTATTATGGTGACTAAAACTGTGCAGCATAATCTAAATGAGGCCTAACCAAGGATACATGAAGAACAACCTGAGGACTCCTCTCATTTATGCTTCTTGATATGAAACCAAGGATTCTGTTAGCTTTATTGTGGACACTTTTGCACTGTTGTCTTGGTTTCAGATTACTGCTAACCAGAACTCCTAAATCGTTTTCGCAATACATAATATAAAGATCTACATTATTTAGTTTATATGTGGCATGGTTATTTTCCTGTCCAACATTTAGAACTTTGCATTTGTCAATATTAAATTGCATCTGCCACTTCTCCGACCACTGCATCAGTCTATTCAAAGCCTCCTGGAGTGCTCTAATGTCCTCGTCAGAATGAATTCGATGGCCTGTTTTTGTGTCATCGGCAAACTTGCTTATGTCGCTCTTGATGTCCTGATCTATGTAGTTTATGTTGATTGTGAACAACAGTGGGCCCAACACTGACCCCTGAGGAACACCGCTCGTAATGCTTCCCCACTCTGATTTCTCCCCATTTATGCAAACTCTCTCCTACCTATTTGTCAACCATGCCTCTTATCCAGGAAAAAAATTTCTCCTCCTATTCCATGTGCCTTAATTTTCCTCAATAGTCTCTGATGTGGGACCCTGTCAAAAGCCTTACTGAAGCCCATATACACAATATCATATTCATTACCATGATCTACCTCCTCAAATACCTTAGTGAATAAAGATAAAAAATTCGTAAGGCAGGAACGCTCCTTTGTAAAACCATGCTGAGATTCGTTGATTAATTTGTGCTTTTCAAGGCGGCTACGAACTGCCTCGGCAGTTATTGATTCCATAAATTTTCCCACTGTGGAGGTTAGGCTTATTAGCCTATAGTTTGAAGCTAAGGACTTGTCACCTGCTTTGAAAATAGGTATCACATTTGCCATTTTCCACTCATCAGGCACCATGCCAGTTTGTAGTGATATGTTGAAAAGATTAACCAAAGGTTTGCTAAGTTCCTCTTTACATTCCTTTAGAACCCTTGCATGCAGTTCATCAGGGCCTGGGGATTTGTTAGGTTTTAATTTATCTATTTGCCTAAGGACCATGTCACTTGTGACCCTAATAATGCATAGTTTATTATCGTCCTGTTCTGCATAATTTATTATTTCTGGAATATCGCTGGTATCTTCCTGTGTAAAAACTGAGATGAAGTATGTGTTAAAAATTCTTCACATTTCCTTATCACTGTCCATGAGCTGACCCGAGGAACTTTTGAGTGTTCCTATCTTGTCCCTGATCATACTTCTGTATACCTGAAAGAATCTTTTTGGGTTAGTCTTCGATTCTCTTGCAACTTTAACCTCATAATCTCTCTTTGTTTTTTGTATTCTCTTGCTTATTTCTCTCTTTAACTGAATATATTGATTTCTTAATTGCCCGTCTCGTTTTTTATTTGCCTATATATGCCTCTCTTTTGACCAATGAGATATTTCAATCCATTGTTCATTCATTTAGGATCATTTTTTTATCTGATTTCCCTATGTGGAACATAAGTTGTCTGAGCAGCTAGAACTATGCCCTGGAAAACGTCATATCGGCAATCATCACCACCTACCTGACCCACAGTCAGGTCATTCCAGTTCAGCCTACCCAAGTAATTTTTCAGTTCTATGAAATCAGCCAACGTCTACTAGCTGTTTCTCCTCTATATACGAGGTGCACTAGCTCTTTCTCCTCTATATACGAGGTGCACTATCTCTTTCTCCTCTATGTTCGAGGTGCACCAGCTTTCTCCTCTCTATATACGAGGTGCACCAGCTCTTTCTCCTCTAAGTACGAAGTGCACTAGCTCTTTCTCCTCTATATACAAGGTGCACCAGCTCTTTCTCCTCTATGTATAAGGTGCACTAGCTCTTTCTCCTCTATATACAAGGTGCACCAGCTCTTTCTCCTCTATATACAAGGTGCACCAGCTCTTTCTCCTCTATGTATAAGGTGCACTAGCTCTTTCTCCTCTATATACAAGGTGCACCAGCTCTTTCTCCTCTATATACAAGGTGCACCAGCTCTTTCTCCTCTATATACAAGGTGCACCAGCTCTTTCTCCTCTATATACAAGGTGCACCAGCTCTTTCTCCTCTATGTATAAGGTGCACTAGTTCTTTCTCCTCTATATACAAGGTGCACCAGCTCTTTCTCCTCTATATACAAGGTGCACCAGCTCTTTCTCCTCTATGTATAAGGTGCACTAGTTCTTTCTCCTCTATATACAAGGTGCACTAGCTCTTTCTCCTCTATGTATAAGGTGCACTAGCTCTTTCTCCTCTATATACAAGGTGCACCAGCTCTTTCTCCTCTATGTATAAGGTGCACTAGTTCTTTCTCCTCTATATACAAGGTGCACCAGCTCTTTCTCCTCTATATACAAGGTGCACCAGCTCTTTCTCACTAATTCTCCCACCCACTCAAGTCTCCTCTATAACCCAATCAGAGGAGAGAATAATAATCATGTATATTAAATGTTTTTTTGCCTACATAATCATTATTGGTTTTGAAGAACTTATAAAAGATTCCCAGTGAAACTTTCTCCATTCTAACCACACCACGGGTGGGGTTTGAACCCGCGGCCATAGAGTCTCAAAACTCCCGACCGCCGCGTTAGCCAATGGGTCAGCAGCTTCAATAAGATTAATCCAGCTAGCCACTGGCCTAGTGGGTAACGCGACGGTCTGGAGTTTTGAGACTCTGACCGCGGGTTCAAACCCCGCCCGTGGTGTGGTTTGTTTGCAATCGTGTCATTACGATTTCGTGAGTCATGTTTCTCCATTCTTACAGTATTCACTTATATAAGTAGATAAATTACACATGTGCAACATTTGAGTAAACGTTTCGCCACACACTGGCTTCATCAGTCCATACAAAGAGGAAAAGTAAATAACAGGAAGAGTTTGAGATAATCAGTCCCTCAGCCTTGAGTCGATGTGATCACGTTCACTCTTGTAAATCTGCACCAGCGTTGTCCTGCCACCCAGCGTTGTCCTGCCACCCAGCGTTGTCCTGCCACCCAGCGTTGTCCTGCCACCCAGCGTTGTCCTGCCACCCAGCGTTGTCCTGCCACCCAGCGTTGACCTGCCACCCAGCGTTGTCCTACCACCCAGCGTTGTCCTGCCACCCAGCGTTGTCCTGCCACCCAGCGTTGTCCTGCCACCCAGCGTTGACCTGCCACCCAGCGTTGTCCTACCACCCAGCGTTGTCCTGCCACCCAGCGTTGTCCTGCCACCCAGCGTTGTCCTGCCACCCAGCGTTGTCCTGCCACCCAGCGTTGACCTGCCACCCAGCGTTGTCCTACCACCCAGCGTTGTCCTGCCACCCAGCGTTGTCCTGCCACCCAGCGTTGTCCTGCCACCCAGCGTTGACCTGCCACCCAGCGTTGTCCTACCACCCAGCGTTGTCCTGCCACCCAGCGTTGTCCTACCACCCAGCGTTGTCCTGCCACCCAGCGTTGTCCTGCCACCCAGCGTTGTCCTGCCACCCAGCGTTGTCCTGCCACCCAGCGTTGTCCTGCCACCCAGCGTTGACCTGCCACCCAGCGTTGTCCTACCACCCAGCGTTGTCCTGCCACCCAGCGTTGTCCTACCACCCAGCGTTGTCCTGCCACCCAGCGTTGTCCTACCACCCAGCGTTGTCCTGCCACCCAGCGTTGTCCTACCACCCAGCGTTGTCCTGCCACCCAGCGTTGTCCTACCACCCAGCGTTGTCCTGCCACCCAGCGTTGTCCTGCCACCCAGCGTTGTCCTGCCACCCAGCGTTGTCCTGCCACGCAGCGTTGTCCTGCCACGCAGTGTTGTCCTGCCACGCAGCGTTGTCCTGCCACGCAGCGTTGTCCTGCCACGCAGCGTTGTCCTGCCACGCAGCGTTGTCCTGCCACGCAGCGTTGTCCTGCCACGCAGCGTTGTCCTGCCACGCAGCGTTGTCCTGCCACGCAGCGTTGTCCTGCCACGCAGCGTTGTCCTGCCACCCAGCGTTGTCCTGCCACCCAGCGTTGTCCTGCCACCCAGCGTTGTCCTGCCACCCAGCGCTGACCTGCCACCCAGCGTTGTCCTACCACCCAGCGTTGTCCTGCCACCCAGCGTTGCCCTGCCACCCAGCGTTGCCCTGCCACCCAGCGTTGTCCTGCCACCCAGCGTTGTCCTGCCACCTTGCCAGCCTTCCTCTCCTCTCTCACAGATTTACTGTCAGATAAACTCCCTCACTTCTCTTCATACTTATAACCAACAAATATTTGTTTTTATTCACCTTCACTAAAAATCATATATGACATCCATAATTATCCATGTGTATGCCGCGTTTACCTGTTTATAGTTACACTCAAAATTTTATTAAAAAAAAATCTATTTACGCAAGAATGTTTCTCCATTAAACTCAAAACTTCGGCTATTAAATATAAAAATTTTCTTACTAAAGTGACAACTAACTCTAATTAACACGAAACTTCCTCTACTTTAAATAAAATTTCGTTAAATAAAATTCCTCTCCTAAAAATTAATTT
>NC_069422.1:6317220-6359720 GCF_026875155.1 Cherax quadricarinatus | reverse complement strand
GTGGGCCCAGAAACGTCGAGGGCTAAGATGATGGAGGTGGTACTGGAAAACCTCATTTAATAACACGTAGGAGACACTACCAAACAGAGAGAAGAGGATGAACCAGTAAGACTGGACCTAGTTATTCACTTTGAGCAGTGCAGATATTGGGGACATCATTTATGAAAGACCCCTTGGGGCCAGTGACCACATGGTTCTGTGCTTCGAATACATACCAGAGTTACAAGTGGAGAGGGAAGCAGGAAGGGCAGGATGAATGAAGCCAAACTACAAGAGAGAGGACTACAGAGGCTTGAAGAATTTCCTGCATAAGGTTCAGTGGGAGAGAGCACTGGCAGCGAAGTCATTAAATGAGATGATGGAATATGTGACAACAATATGCAAGGAAGCTGAGGAAAGGTTTGTACCCAAGGGTAACAGATATAATGCAAAGGACAATATGAGATCTTGGTACACTCAAAGGTGTAGAGAGGCCAAAACCAAGTGTGCGAGAGAATGGAAGAAGTATAGAAGGCAAAACCCAGGAGAATAAGGAGAGCAGTCCTGGAGCCAGAAATGAATATGCACAAGTAAGAAGGGAGGCCCAATGTCAATACGAAAATGACGTAGCAGTGAAAGCCAACTCTGACCCGAAGCTGTTGTGCAGCCACATCAGGAGGAAAACAGCAATCAGGGGCCAGGTAATCAGGCCGAGGAAGGAAGTAGGGGAGATCACAAGAAACAACCGAGAAGTATTTGAGGAGCTCAACATCAGATTCAAAGAAGTGTTCACAGAGGAGACGGAAGGGACTCCAGAAAGATGGAGATGTGAGGTGCACCATCAAGTGTTGGACACAATACACACAACCGAGGAAGAAATGAAGAGGCTGCTAAGCGAGCTAGATACCTCAGAGGTGATGGAGCTGGATAACATCTCTATAAGAGTCCTGAGAGAGGGAGCAGAAGCACTAAGTGTATCACTAACAACAATCTTCAATACATCTATCTACACTGGGCGACTTCCTGAGGAATGGAAGACAGCAAATATAGTCCCAAGTTTTAAAAAAGGAGACAGACACGAAGCACTAAACTACAGACCAGTGTCGCTGACATGTGTAGTATGCAACATCATGGAGAAGATTATCAGGAGATGATTGGTGTAGTGCATAGAAAGGATTGTGCTTATCAACGATAACCACCAAGGTTTCAGAGACAGGAAATCCTGTGTCACAGACCTACTGGAGTTCTATGACAGGGTGACAGCAGTAAGACAAGAGACAGAGAGGTGGGCAGAAAGCGTTTTCTTTGACTGTAAGAAGGCTTTTGGCACAGTTCCACACAAGAGATTAGTGCATAAGCTGGAGGACCAGGCAGGTACGACAGGGAAGGCACTCCAATAGATCAGGGAATACCTGTCGGGAAGACATCAGCGAGTCATGGTACGTGACGAGGTGTCAGAATAGGCGCCTGTGATGAGCGGGGGTTCCACAGAGGTCAGTCCCAAGTCAGGTGCTGTTTCTGGTATATGTGAACAACATGACGGAAGGAATAGACTCAGAAGTGTCCCTGCTTGCAGATGATATGAAGTTGATAAGAAGAATTCAATTGGACGAGGACAAGGCGGAACTTCAAAGGGATCTGAACAGGCTGCAGGCCTGGGTAAGAACCTGGCTACTGGAGTTCATTCCCCACCAAGGGCAAAGTGATGAAGACTGGAGAAGGGCAAAGAAGACGCAGATGGGGTATAATCTAAGGGGCCAGAGATTGCAAACCTCACTCAAGGAAAAGGATCATGGAGTGACTGTAACACCGGGCACATTTTCTGAGGCGCATATCAACCAAATAACTGCTGCAACATATGGGCGCCTAGCAAACCTACGAATAGCATTCTGACCGTGTATATCAGGACTATATTGAAGTATGCAGCACCAGTTTGGAACCTAGCCAAGCATGTAAGGAAATTAGAGAAAGAGGAAAGAGGAATTGACAAGGTGGACAGAGATACGATGTTCCAGAGATAGGACACAGCAACAATGGGTCAGAATTGGAAGCTAAAGACTCAGAAGAATGAAAGGGATGTTAGGAAGTATTTCTTCAGTCACAGAGTTGTCAGTAAGTGGAATAGTCTGGGAAGTGATGTAGTGGAGGTAGGATCCATACATAACTTTAAGAAGAAGTATGATACAGCTCATGGAGCAGGAAAAGTGACCTAGTAGTGGCCAGTGAAGAGGCGGGGCCACCTGTGACTCGACCCCTGCAGCCACAACTAGGTGAGTACACACACACACACACACACACACACATTTGGCAGGAAACAATGTATATGGTAAAAATATGATGTTACCCTAGATAATATAATACACAGTAATGCAGATATTCACCCACTGCAGAAGTGAACACGTAAACACTACAATTAAAATTCGAGTCTCTGAATAATTTTTTAAGATATAATGCTGACTTCCCAAATCATTTAGTACCATGAAACACCTCACCATTACATTCACTTGTGTGTAACACAGTCTTCATATAAACTACATTGACCTGCTGTTGCTCGAAAGGAAATAATCCTAGAAATTATTTCCTCTACTCTGAAACACTATCTTCGCATAAATTATCTTTAAACTCGCTCTTTGAGGAAGGTATATATGAAATTGTACAAAGTGTTATCCTCAAAGAAAAGTATTCTTGTAACACTACCTTCCGCTCAACAATCTTGAAAAACATTGTCTTCGCTCATATCACCACAGAAATATGTCATGTAGAGAAAGTTCTCCTCAAAACTGGATACAACACTATTTACAAAGTATTAACATGTAACACTTGTAGCACAAAACACCTTAATAAATTTACAATTCCATAAACACTTTTTGTGACCACATTGAAACACCTTACCTAAGCTCACATCACCATGAAACATTTTATTCTTAAAATTCAATACAAAACCTTCAACAATAATTATTAACATGCAACACTGTCATTATGATACAAAATCTAAATTCTCTCTGCAGTACTGTAAACAATAGCTCTTAAAGACATCATCCTGGATGACCACCAATAAACTCACTGTTAACACTGACGAGACCTTTTATGTTCTGGAAGGGAGTAAAAATGACCCACTAAACGTTGTGATTAATGCTTTTCTCATTTCCAAACAAAATGAAGGAAAATTCCTAGAGTTTAAATGTTCAGCAAGCGTGTGACTGTGTTAGTGTAGTCATCCAGCAAGCAATGTGCTGTGGAAATATTAGCAAGCTAATATTTATAGTGATTCAGGGATATAAGTTGGTCGGTGTTGAGTCCTGGTGTTGAGTATCTGCACTATGATGGAGGAGTGGAATATTTGCAACTTAGAACTGAAGTATTGGCACGCCTGTGGCAAGACAGTGATGCAATGAATGATGGTGAAAGTGTTTCTTCTTCTCTGAGTGGGAGACGGCGGCTTTGTCGAAAAAATAAATGTAACATTAGTAGTAGTAGTAATAATAATAATAATAATAATAATAATAATAATAATAATAATAATAATAATAATAATAATAATAAAGCAGAGATATGAAGCTGATTCATTACTGTCAATCCTATTAATCTCTTTGCTTCTTCAATATTTGTGAGAGACAGAATTTACCGTCTCTTAAAACACCTGTTTTTCCATAGACTGAACTTCTCAGCTTCTTTCCTTTAGGACAGTGTTGTCTATCTGTCTTTCTTTGTCTTTGCTGGAATATTGGTAAGCCATTTGTTACTTCTCAATTTTCCGGAATGTTCCCTGGCTCCTTTGACTTGTAAATTCTTTGCAGTGAATCAGACTGTGTTTACTCTCTGTGGATTCAAGGAACAAATTTTATGCTGTGCGTCTCTGTAGTCATCTACTTGTGTTTGCGGGGGGTCGAGTCCCACCTTCAAGTCACATCTCTGAAAGCACGATCGCCGACATAGTTGATTCAAGGCTTCATGGTCCCTGTCAGACCTCGCCTTCAAACTGTGTACTGAGCTCATCTCCAGCTCATTCCTCTTATACCACCTGAGACTAAAACAGTCATTTCCTTTCTGATTTTGTCTTTTCTGCTTTGTTCATCTGAAGTTCCCAGTTTTTCTACTGGCCTCCTTAATCTCTGTTTTCATCTGCGTTCTGTACATTTTTGTAATCTCTTTATTACTTCCATTTGGCCTGTCTGCAGCTCTGAATAAATCAAGACTTCTTGATGTATGTTTACAAGCTTCCTCTCATATATGAACTGCCTATTGTCTGTAGACACTTTCGGGCTTCCATCATCTCGTCTCACTGTTCACGTCAGTGTTCCATTGGTATCAATTTAGAGAATCTCTCAACTTTGCATAGTCATCTTTTTCGTAGTCTGTTCTCTCCACTTCGTCTAGTGAATACTCAAAACATTAAACAATGTAGTCACTAGTTTCTTGTGGCAGCAACATTTTAGTTCACATATGTTATATTCACATTGATAAAATCCTTGGTCAAATCGATTCAATATTTCAGCAAGGAGAGAGATGGTTTAAGAGAAGGTAGACCTTGTTTCTTATACCACTTTTCCTTCATTGGACTGAAGAAGCTACTGGCTGGCGAAATGTTTCCGGAATGAAGATACCAAATGTTGCACATATGTCTCATTTATCAATCCGTAGGTTTTCTAAAACATTTATTTACATCCTGTCAAATACAGCAACATCTTGGGATCTTGGTGCAGAGGTTTCTTCTAAACTTGTCTATCCTATAAGTACGACCAACTTTTATTAGCGGTTATGTCCACTGGTAACTCCGCCTACCACTGCTACACCTCATCTGTTTTCAGTATATAAGCTCCATCTCTGCGAAATTGCTGCACTTTTATCAAGATTACTTGACTGAACACATCGGGTCAAGGCTGAGGGACTGATGAGCTCAAAGTCATCCTCATTTTTTACCTTTCTTTGCATTGGACTGAAGTAGCCACTGGTTGGCGAAACGTTTCCAGAATAAACATAACCAAACATTTCACACATGTCTCATTTACCTAAATCTAACTCAAAGTCAACCCAACGTAAATTAGACTAACGTAGAATAACCTAAGCATACCAGGAGTATACCTGGACAGAGTTTCAGGGGTCAAAGCCCTGGCAGCCCGGTCTGAGACCAGGGCTCATGGTAGATCAGGGTCTGTTAAACCAAGCTGGTACCGTTTGCTGCACATAAACTCATGTGCGAACCAGAGCACGGCTAATCAGATACTGACTTTAGGTGTCTGTACATCGCTTTCTTGAAGACATCCAGGGGCCTATTGGTAACCCCTTTATGTATGCTGGGAGCCAGTTGAATAGTCTTGGAACCCTGGTATTTATTGTGTTGTCATTTAGTATACTCGTGGCTCCCCTGCTTTTCATTGGGGGAACGTTGCATCTCCTGCCGAGTCTTTTGCTTTCGTAGGGAGTGATTTTCGTGTACAAGTTTGGTACTAATCCCTCTAGGATTTTTCAAGTGTATATTATCATGCATCTTCCTCGCCTGCATTTCAGGAAATACAAATCCAAGGACTTCAACCATTCCAAGTAATTTAGATGCATTATCGTACTTACACGCGCCATGAAAGTTCTCTGTACATTCTCCACGTTAGCAAGTTAGCCTGCTTTGAAGAGGGCAGTTAGTGTACTCCAGTTTTCCAGCCTAAAGTGAACAAGCGATTTGAAGAGAATCATCATGGGCTTGGCGTCCCTAGTTTTAAAGGTTCTCATTATCCATCCTATCATTTTTCTTGCAGATGAGGTAGATAAATTGTTGTGACCTTTGAAGGTGAGATCCTCTGGCATTATGACTCCCAGGTCCTTTACATTACATTTTCGCTTTATTATGTGATTAGCATTTGTTTTATACCCTGAAGAGTTTTTAATTTCCATAAATGAGCAGTTGAAATTTCTCTTCATTCAACTTCATATTGTTTTCTGCGGTCCATTTATAGATTTAGTTGATATCCGCTTGGAGCCTTGCAGTGTCTTCGATTGAGGACACTGCCATGGCAATTTGGGTGTCATCTGCAAAGGAAGACACGGTGCTGCTGCTTACATTTTTTTGTCTATGTCAGATATGAGGATGAGGAACATGATTGGAGTTAGTACTGTGACTCACGAAATCGTAATGACACGATTGCAAACAAACCATACCACGGTTGGGGATAGAACCCGCGATCAGAGAGCCTCAAAACTGCAGACCGTCGCGTTAGCCACTGGACCAGTTAGCCACAATAAGATTCGTCCAACTAGGTATATTTCTACACCATAGGAAGGTTAGCATAGGCCACCACTGTGACTTGAGCAAGAGTTCGTCACGGCCACGCTAGCTGGAGATTCGTCTGTAAAAAGTTGCATTTGTGGTCACAGTGGTGCCTATGCTAACCTTCCTATGGTGTAGAAATATACCTAGTTGGACGAATCTTATTGTGGCTAGCTGGTCCAGTGGCTAACGCGACGGTCTGGAGTTTTGAGGCTCTCTGATCGCGGGTTCTATCCCCACCCGTGGTATGGTTAGTACTGTGCGTTGTGGAACAGAGCTTTGCACTGTAACCGCATCAGACTTGACTCTGTTTACTATTACTCTTTGTGTTCTCTTTGTTAAGAAGTTATAGATCCATCTACCAACTTTTTCTGTTATTCCTTTATGACGCATTTTGCGTGCTATTACACCACGGTAGCACTTGTCGAAGGCTTTTGAAAAGTCTGTGCACACTACATCTGCATTTTGCTTATCCTCTGAAGCATTCAGGACCTTGTCACAGAGGTCCAGTAGATGGGACAAGCGGAGCAACCTGTTTAACCTTAATTAATAAATATTTACTCTAAAGACGTATTTAAACTTGTTATTCAGAAAATTGCTCCGTTACATCGAAAATGCTGTTTGTCTTATTCACTAAAAGTGACCATAAATGGAAGTTTGTGGTCAGAGATGGACCCATGCTAACCTCCTTATGGTGAATAAATATAACTAGCTGAATGAATCTTATTGTAGCCGTGCCCAATGGCTTACGCACTGGCCTGGAGTTTTACGACTCACAAGCCATGAGTTCTATCTCTACCCGTACCGTGTTTTTTTTATTTTATTTTTTTTTTTTGCAATCATGTTATTACGATTTCGTATGTGGGGATATTTTTTGTAATAGCCATTTTTTTTCTTTTCTTTTTTTCTTTTTTTTATACTCTTAAGTTGGCCCTAGCACTGGACGTGGCCTTGGTGTTTATGAAGGGTAATACAAAACAGGAGTCCCAAAGGCCTCTTATCCTGGGTGTAAAGGGAGCAAAATAAACACAGCAGAAAAACTTTTGACTTGTATTATCCTTCACCAGTTTAGAACAGAAGTATGTACACTATATACACTATGTACAGCAATAGGTATCAGTACACTCCACGGTAAGAAAGGCATAATAGAAGCCACTAGAGAGTAGACCGTGCTTCAGCCAGCTCTAGAATGGGAATGACAAGGGCAGACAGGTGAGTGGTACCCACAGCACCTCTACGATTGCCGAAACCATCTCATTGGCTGGAACCTGGGTACTGGTTGTGCGACGGGGCCCCATCATCAACCCTTAGCACCTGGTTCACTGCTTGGGGAAGATAGCCTTTCAATGAGAGTGTGTACATGCGCCGAATAAAGGTTACATACTCTTTGCATGCCACATAGGGCCTATGCGGGTCATGGAGACCCACTGCTCTGTATATGTAATTCACATGGACTAACATTAATTAACTAGTAGCAGTGTACTAGTGAACTATTTTATAATAAGTGAAAAGTGTGTAAGGCAGGTTGTGTTATATATATTATTATTAATAATGTATGAATATTTTTATAAAGGCGAGTTCATCTGCCCTTCCTGATAATCGAACCCCCTGTTTAATATTTTAAGTAGTTTACGAAGCATGGGGGCTTAGGGTGTCTTACTTTTTATCTGACTTTATACATACCCCAAGAAAAGGTATTTTATTTCCCCCTCCTCCATGTTAATTTTGTAACATACAGTCCTGTAGCAATATACTGTTTAACAATGCATTTTGTAGCAACAAACTAAGCTAGATGTGTAGGACACAGTATTCCAAGAGAATAAGGTAAATATGCATGACACATGGATATACACTGACATAGATACGTAAGTAACACTGTGAAGGAACACAGTATGGCAGAAATGCTGGATACACTGTAGCAACACATCGAAGCTGATATGTAGAGTAACAACACACTGAGAATCTGTGAAGATTGGTTATACATGACTTCCGGCAGAGCGTCGGTCTGTTAGGAACGAATGGGACACAGAAGTGTCACAGGATGCTGCTGCTGCCTCATCTGTGGGATGCCAGGACTGTTGTGGCTTTCACAACCTTGATCGATGTTGTCCTCCATCGCCGCCATGATGCTCGCCCCGCCTCTGGCTGGGTCACGACAAACAGTCCCACTTCCCATCATTCTCCGTATCTTTATTTTGACGCTTTTACATATTTAAAGATCTCTTGTCATTATTCTATTATTGTTTTCATTATTATCACTCACATTTTAACTGTTTACTCCAAGTTTTATGTATTTGTTTTTGTAATTTAAAAGTTTATCACACAATAAGCTTTTTTCTCATTAATCATTCAAGACACTGGTGAAATATATTTTAATTTTTCCATAATATTAAGGAAGAATATTAATACGATTTCGTTTTCTTACTACGTTAATAATAAAACAATAAATGGTATAAAATCTTATCACAAATAATCCTATATTTTTTGTCATATTTACAAAAATATTTTGATAATAACATTTTTATTAAGTCATTGTTACAGGTAAGTATTACATTTATGTATGTGGACTTGCGGGTAACCTTCTTATATCATTTACATATGGTTTACACACTCTGGAAGTGTATTTACACACTCTGGAAGTGTATTTACACACTCTGGAAGTGTATTTACACACTCTGGAAGTGTATTTACACACTCTGGAAGTGTATTTACACACTCTGGAAGTGTATTTACACACTCTGGAAGTGTATTTACACACTCTGGAAGTGTATTTACACACTCTGGAAGTGTATTTACACTTTCTGGAAGTGTATTTACACACTCTGGAAGTGTATTTACCCACTCTGGAAGTGTATTTACACACTCTGGAAGTGTATTTACACACTCTGGAAGTGTATTTACACACTCTGGAAGTGTATTTACACACTCTGGAAGTGTATTTACACACTCTGGAAGTGTATTTACACACTCTGGAAGTGTATTTACGTCTATATTTATAATACATTCTTGTAAAGTGACCTTTGTAGCCTCTGTTTCTGGGCTTCACAACATGTCTAGTTGTGTACATCTTCACCACCTAAATACATCTATAACTTTTATCATTTAAGTTAGATAACATCTACTTAGTCTGTTCTGCTTCCTTTATACAACAGTTTTGGTTTCATACATCTGAACGAACTAATATTATGTGTATCCATCTCTGACTTCAAGAATTTTAATTCACCTTTTATTCTTGCATAATACAATAGATGATCCTAAGATAGTTGGAAAAGTCTATGTATTTAACTAATGGATCCCATTTCAGCTCAAAATAAAAACCAATACACCATATAATAAAAATATGGCAGTCCGTATATATGACAGTTAAAATAAAATCATTCTTATAATAATTTCATATGATCACTGTACTGAAGTTCACTCAAGAGTGAGAGAATTTCTTCTTCGGTATTTCAAGAATGTTAAACCTCAGGAAGAGCAGCTGGTTAACCATTATTATCTTTTTCTTACACATACAGGGGACTCTGTCTTGTCATAATGGTGTCAGATCCTTCTCAAAAGAATCACTAACCAGTTCCAACATACTTCGTTCTCGGTCAACTAAAATTATCAGATTTTAGTTGACTTATAATTAGTTCTTTGCGTAACACTAGTTCTATGAAAGGATTCTAAACAGAGAATAAAAATGCATATTATCCCTACTACCACTGATTCCACTTTTATTTTACTGCCTCTTCGTTCTACTTGCAGCCCCTCCTTCTTCTCGTATATTTATTTTGTTTCTGCGTGATTACTTAATGGTTCAAGATTGTGGATGAATGGTTCAGAGAACCGACACGTTGATAGACACATGTGCAACTCTTGAGTATCTCTATTAAGGAAACGTTTCACCACACAGTGGCTTCATCAGTCCATACAAAGGAGAATCGTGAAGAACAGGAGGAGAATGAGGTAATCAGTCCCTCAACCTTGAGTCGATGTGGTCAGTCCACAATCTTGATGGACTGACCACATCAACTCAAGGTTGACGGACTGATTACCTCATTTTCCTCTTGTTCTTCACGATTCTCCTTTGTGTGGACTGATGAAGCCACTGTGTGGCGAAACGTTTCCTCAATAAAGATACCCAAGAGTTGCACATGTGTCTAATTTATCATTAATGGTTCAAGTAGGAGAGAATCTACTATGTGCGGGTAATTTGTGTACGAGTCAAAATATTTTGAATTTACATTCTTAAATATTAGGGACAACATAATATCAATCTATATTCCTAAATTCATTAAGAGATGCAACAAAGTTCTTCAAATATTTATTCTATTCCTGATGAACAGCTATTAATTTCTTATTTTTTATAGGGAGAATAATGCACTCTTTTGATTCGAGAATACCACTGCAATATAGTGACAGCACATCTCTAATATTTGCTCGGGAAAGAAAAAGAGGAAAGTTGTTTGTTTATCCTGCTAGCCGAGGTCTTACAGATATGGTGTTCCATAATATTTAGTACCGCTTATCTCCCTGACATGAATCATTAGCTGAACCTCCATCAAAAATGTGTCCTTTACTTAGGAGTTAAACCACCTCAACAGCCCCTCCTCAGCCCTCTGGATAATAGTTTTGGTAATCCCGCACCTCCTCCTAATTTCCAAACTACGAATTCACTGTATTAAAGTCACACCACACAGTGCCCTCAGACACGACATCTCCACTGTCTCCAGTCATCTTGCTGTTGCAACATTCACCGGGAGAAGGCTGGAGGCAGTGGAGATGTGCTGTCTGAGGGCCTGTGCCGGATTTAGGTGGTGGGAAGCCCGGGGCCCAATGTGGTAGGAGCCCTTGCATTAAAAAGGTCTAACTCTAATAGTTAGAAGACTTTTAAGTTTCTCTTTGGAAAACTTTCCCCACTCTCAATATACGTACCATCCTCTTAAGATAAAGAAATGAAACAACGAGTTGAATTTATAGTGTATTTTAGCAGCCTTTTGGTTCATTTGCAAGTGTAACTCAAAAGTAATCTACAGATTTATGAGAAGTTATCTTCAATCAGGTAAAATATTATAAGCCAGGTACATTCTGTGCTTTTCTGATGGAAAAGTCTCTGACGACCCCATCAAAATCTAACGAGCGCAGGATGTCAAATTACTGGGAACGGCTGAAGTCCCTTGATTTGTATTCACTGGAATGCAAGCGAGAAAGATACATAGTAATATACACTTGGAAAATTCCAGAGGGACTGGTACCAAATTTGCACACAATATTCACTCCCTGTGAAAGCAAAACACTCGGCTGGAGATGCAACATTCCTCCAGTGAAAGGCAGTGACTAAGACAACAATGTCCACACAGTGACTAAGACAACAATGGCCACACAGTGACTAAGACAACAATGGCCACACAGTGACTAAAATAACAATGGCCACACAGTGACTAAGACAACAATGGCCACACAGTGACTAAAATAACAATGGCCACACAGTGACTAAGACAACAATGGCCACTCGGCGACTAAGATAACAATGGCCACTCAGTGAATAAGATAACAATGGCCACATAGTGACTAAGACAACAATGGCTTCTCAGTGGCTAAGACAACAATGGCAACATAGTGACTAAGACAACAATGGCCACATAGTGATTAAGACAACAATGGCCACTCAGTGACTAATAAAACAACAATGGCCACACAGTGACTAAAACAACAAAGACCACTCGGTGACTAAGACAACAATGGCCACATAGTACTAAGACAACATTGGCCACACAGTGACTAAGACAACAATGGCCACACAGTGACTAAGACAACAATGGCCACACAGTGACTAAAATAACAATGGCCACACAGTGACTAAAACAACAATGGCCACTCGGCGACTAAGATAACAATGGTCACACAGTGACTAAGACAACAATGGCCACTCGGCGACTAAGATAACAATGGCCACTCAGTGAATAAGATAACAATGGCCACATAGTGACTAAGACAACAATGGCTTCTCAGTGGCTAAGACAACAATGGCAACATAGTGACTAAGACAACAATGGCCACATAGTGATTAAGACAACAATGGCCACTCAGTGACTAATAAAACAACAATGGCCACACAGTGACTAAAACAACAAAGACCACTCGGTGACTAAGACAACAATGGCCACATAGTACTAAGACAACATTGGCCACTCAGTGACTAAGGCAACAATGGCCATTTAGTGACTAAGACAACAATGGCCACACAGTGGCTAAGACAACAATGGCCACACAGTGACTAAAACAACAATAGCCACACAGTGACTAAGACAACAATGGCCACTCGGTGACTAAGATAACAATGGCCACATAGTGACTAAGACAACAATGGCCACATAGTGACTAAGACAAAAGTGGCCACACAGTGACTAAGACAACAATGGCCACACAGTGACTAAAACAACAATGGCCACTCAGTGACTAAGACAACAATGGCCACTCAGTGACTAAGACAACAATGGCCACTCGGTGACTAAGATAACAATGGCCACATAGTGACTAAGACAACAATGGCCACATAGTGACTAAGACAACAATGGCCACTCAGTGACTGAGACAAGAATGGCCAAATACTAAGACAACAATGGCCACTCAGTGACTAAGACAACAATGGCCACATAGTGACTAAGACAACAATGGCCACACATTGACTAAGATAACAATGGCCACATACTAAGACAACAATGGCCACTCAGTGACTAAGACAACAATGGCCACTCAGTGACTAAGACAACAATGGCCACTCAGTGCCTAAGACAACAATGGCCACTCAGTGACTAAGACAACAATGGCCACTCAGTGACTAAAACAACAATGGCCACTCAGTGACTAAGACAACAATGGCCACTCAGTGACTAAGACAACAATGGCCACTCAGTGACTAAGACAACAATGGCCACTCAGTGACTAAGACAACAATGGCCACTCAGTGACTAAGACAGCAAATAAGGACAACAACCAGAACACACTCACATAGGAAAAACCAACCAGGACACAGTGACAAGTACACAGTGTTCGGGCTCACTACAGTGCAACACAAAGTGCTAGGGAGAGAGTGCCACAACTATTCCTAAAAACACGACCATGACAATAATTCCCAGGAGAGCTCGATAGAGAGCCTCACTGCAGAGGGATTTGCAGTACTAGAAAAGCGAAAAAAAATATTTTTTGTACTGGTGACAATGCCAGGGTTGTCACTTTATTTAGTGTTTATATACACAAACTGCCACTCTTTGTATTTAATACGGAACTACACACACACACACACACACACACACACACACACACACACAACACACACAACACACACCACACACACGCACACACACACAACACACACACACACACACACACACACACATACACACACACACACACACACACACACACCCACACACACACACACACACACAAGGGGAAAAAAAGCAATTGAAAGCATCATGAAAGCAATAGGAGAAGACGACATGACATGACCCAGCTGGAAAATTTTCGGAGAATAGGGGGGTTTGTAAAAAAAAAGAACCCGGCCAGTGAAAGTGACCTTCAAGGCAGAAGCGACTCGTACCAGAATTCTGCAGGATAAAGCACGATTAAGGGACATGCCAGCATACAGGAAGGTGTATCTCGACCGCGACAGAACACAAGAAGAAAGGCAGAAGCTGAGAGAGATGGTACAAAGGCGAAAGGAGGAAAGAGAGGGGATGGAGAAGACAAACAGGAGATCCCAGACCCAGGAAGAAGATCAAATACAGCCTCCCTAACAACTTCCTATAGAAGCCTCCCAACCAGGTCAACCCCAGTGCAACCAAACACTCTAAATCAAAACACCCATGCCACATCCAATGCCATCACCCACTACATTACAAACTCCACCCCCACAGCAACAACCCATAGTTCCTTACCAGGTCTCCCACTTCACCAACCCCAATATACCTCCCAGATCACAGTCTTAGAAAAGAAGTTGAGGGTGTGGTATACAAATGCAGATGGTATAACAAACAAGTATGAGGAGTGGCACGAAAGAATCAAAGAGACATCCCCAGACATAATAGCACTCACAGAAACAAGACTCTCCAGAATAATAACAGATTCAATCTTTCCATCCGGATATCAAATTCTCAAGAAAGATAGAGAGAGGAGTGGGGGAGGAGGAGTTGCACTGCTCATTAAAAACCAGTTGGGTTTTGAGAAAATGGAAGGAATGGATGGCACGGGCGAAAGGGACTACTTAGTAGGAACAATCCAGTCTGAGGGACATAAGGTGATAATTGCAGTAATGTACAACCCACCACAGAACTGCAGGAGGCCAAGAGAAGAATATGATGAGAGCAACAGAGCAATGATCGATACACTAGCCGAGGTGGCCAAGAGAGCACACATGGGGGGAGCAAAGTTACTAGTTATGGGTGATTTCAATCACAAGGAGATTGACTGGGAAAACCTGGAGCCCCATGGGGGTCCCGAAAGATGGAGAGCCAAGATGATGGATGTGGTACTGGAAAACCTCATGCATCAACATGTTTAGAGACACTACCAGAGAGAGAGGAGAGGATGAACCAGCAAGACTGGACCTTGTATTCACCTTGAGTAGTTCAGACATCGAGGGTATCATGTATGAAAGGCCGCTGGGAGATAGTGATCATGTGGTTCTGTGCTTCGACTACATAGTTGAGCTCCAAGTGGAGAGAGTAGCAGGAATAGGCTGGGAAAAACCAAACTACAAAAGGGGGAACTACTCAGGCATGAGGAACTTCTTCAAGACATTCAGTGGGAGAGGGAACTGACAGGAAAACCAGTACAAGAAATGATGGAATATGTGGCAACAAAATGCAAGGATGCAGAGGAGAGGTTTGTTCCCAAGGGAAACAGAAATAATGGGAAGAACAGAACGAGTCCTTGGTTCACCCAAAGGTGTAGGGAGGCAAAAACTAGGTGTACTAGAGAATGGAAAAGGTACAGAAGACAGAGAACTCAGGAAAGTAAAGAAATTAGCCGAAGAGCCAGAAACGAATATGCACAGATAAGAAGGGAGGCTCAGAGACAATATGAAAATGACATAGCATCAAAAGTAAAGACTGACCCGAAGCTGTTGTACAGCCACATCAGGAGGAAAACAACAGTCAAGGACCAGGTAATCAGACTGAGGAAGGGTGATGGGGAATTCACAAGAAACGACTAAGAGGTATGTCAGGAGCTCAACACAAGATTTAAAGAGGTATTTACAGTGGAAACCAGTAGGACTCCAGGAAATCAGAACAGGGGGGCACACCAGCAAGTGCTGGATGAGGTACATATAACCAAGGAGGAGTTGAAGAAGCTGCTATGCGAACTTGACACCTCAAAGGCGGTGGGACCAGACAACATCTCTCCATGGGTCCTTAAAGAGGGAGCAGAGATATTGTGTGAGCCATTAACAAAGATCTTCAACACATTATTTGAAACTGGGCAACTCCCTGAGGTATGGAAAATGGCAAATGTAGTCCCAATTTTTAAAAAGGGAGACAGACATGAGGCACTAAACTACAGACCTGTATCACTAACGTGTACAGTATGCAAGGTCATGGAGAAGATCATCACCAGGAGAGTGGTGGGGCACCTGGAAAGCAACAAGTGCATAATTGACAACCAGCCTTTTTCAGGGAAGGAAAATCCTGTGCACAAACCTATAGAGTTTTATTACAAGGTACAGAAATAAACAAGAGGAGGGGTGGATCGACTGCTATTTTTGGGACGCAAGAAGGCCTTCGACACATTTTCCTACAAAGGTTACTGCAAAAGCGGGGGGATCAGGCCACAAAAAGGGAAAAAGGAAACTGCAATGGATCAGAGAATCCCTACAGGGAGGCAACAACGAGTAAAGGTAGTGCATTTTCAAGTGGGCGCCTGTAAAAAGCGGGGTTCCACAGGGGTCATCCTAGGACCTTGCTGTTTTTGGTATATGTAAAACGACATAAGGAAGGATGACTCAAGTGTCCTTGTTGGGGATGAGGTAAGTTAATGGAAAATAAAAATCGGATGAGGATCAGCAGGACTACAAAAAAACCCTGGGCGGTACAACCCTGGTCAGCAATGCCTCCTTGATTTTAAAACCCTGCCAAATGCAAAGTCATAAAGATTGGGGAAGGGGCAAAGAAGACCGCAGACACAATATATTTTAGAGGGAAAAAATCTGCAAACCCCCTCAAGGAAAAAAGATTGGGGGTAGTATAACACCGAGGTATCTCCTAGGCGCACATAAAAAGATAATGCTGCAGATACGGGCGCATGGCAAACCAGGATGCGTTCCGAACCTCATACAACATCACAAGACGTCCACAACAAACCCCTAACTGCACTCAGTACATACAACAGTGCCACAAAAAAACACAAAACTCCTCGTCACATGACACACGTGCCAAAAAAAACACACAACGCACTACAGTACATGACCACAAAAGTCCCAAACAAAACACTACTGCACTACAGTCAATGAGCACAGTGCACAACAAAACACTAACTGCACAAAGTAGTGACCCAGTCCCACAAAAAAACACACTAACTTCCTACAGTCACATGACGCACAGTGCCACAAAAAACACCAAAACTGACTAGAGTACAGAGCACAGTCCCACAACAAGCACACAAAACTGCCTACAGTTTTAGAACACGTGCCACAACAAAACAATTTCTGCACTACAGTCACATGACACAAAGTACCCAACAACACACTAACTGCAAGAGTCACATGAGCACAGGCCCACAACAAAAACAAAACTGCCAACAGTCATATGACCACGGGGCCACAAAAAAACACACAAACTGCACTACAGTCACTGACCCAATGCCCAACAAACACACAACTCACTAGAGTCACATGACGCACATTTGCCACAACAACACACTAACTGCACTACAGCAGCGCCCACACGGACAAAAAACACACTAACTGCATACAGTCACCTGACACACGTGCCACAAAAACAAAAATTGCACTAGAGTCACATACGCACAGTGCCACAACAAACCCCAAACTCCCTACAGTCAGTGACACACAGGCCAAAAACAAAACACAAAAACGGCACTACGCACAGACACAATTTTCCAAAAACAAACACACTAACTGCCTACGTCACATGACACACAGGCCACAACAAACACACTAACTGCACTACAGTCAATGACACAATGCCAAAAAAAACAAACACACAAAAATGCACTACAGTCACATGACGCACTGCCAAAAAACACCAAAACTGAACTACAGTAGATGACCACAGTGCCACAAAAAAACACACAAACTTCCTACAGTCACAGACGCACGGGGCCCACAAAAACACACTAACTGAATACAGCAAATCCCACAGTGCCACAAAAAACACACTAACTGCACTACAGTCAGTGACACACAGTCCACAACAAACACCTAATGCACTACGTCACTGACACACAGTGCCACAACAAACAACTAACCCCTAAAACACTGACACAAAGTGCCACAACAAACACACTAACTCACTAGAGTCACTGACGCACAGTGCCACAAAAAAAGCAACTAATGCATACATCATATGACACACTGCCACAAAAAAACACACTAACTGCACTACAGTCACATGAAAAAGTACCACAACAAAACACTAATGCGAAGAGTCCATGAGCACAGTGCCACAAAAAAAACACTCTCATACGTATATGCACACGTGCCCAAAAAACACACTAAGCATACGTCACATGACGCCAGTCCCAAAAACAAACACAAAAACTGCACTAAGTACATGACGCACAGTGCCACAACAAGCACATAACTCACTACAGTCAGAGACACACGTGCCACAACAAACACACGAACGCACTACAGTCCCTGACACACAGTGCCAACAACAACATTTAATTGCACTAGAGTCACATGCGCACGGCCACAAAAAAACACACAAACTGCATACTCAGATGACAACGTGCCACAACAAACACACTAACTGCACTACGGTACTGACACTCATGCCACAACAAACCACTAACTGCATACAGTCACATACACACAGTCCACAACAAACACATAACTCCCTACAGTCCATGACACACAGTGCCACAACAAAACACTAACTGCACTACAGTCCATGACACACGGCCAACAAACAACTGCTGCCTACAGTCACATGAACACAGTGCACAACAAACACACTAACTGCATACAGTT
This sequence comes from Cherax quadricarinatus, assembly GCF_026875155.1. Lineage (NCBI taxonomy): Eukaryota > Metazoa > Arthropoda > Malacostraca > Decapoda > Parastacidae > Cherax > Cherax quadricarinatus. The sequence continues at coordinate 6,341,286 of NC_069422.1, read as the reverse complement.
CGGGACACCATCCACAACAAACCCAACTGATACAGTCACATGACACCAGTCCCAAAACAAACACATAACTGACTACAGTCCCAGACAACATGCCCACAAACCCACAAACGCACTAATTCAGATGACACACAGTGCCAAACAAAAACACTAACTGCACTACGTCACGTGACCCAGGCCACAACAAACACCTAACTGCACTACATCACGTGACACACATGCCACAAAAAACCACTAACTGCACTACAGTCACTGACACAGTGCCACAACAAACACATAACTGCACTACAGTTACTGGACACACAGTGCCAAACAAAACACACAAAAACGCACTCAACCCTTGGGACACACAGTGCCACAACAAAAACCAAACGCACTACAGTCACATACACACAGTGCCACAAAAACACACCCAACTGAAACTACAGTACATGACCACAGTGCCACAACAAACACACTAATGCACTTCAGCCATATGACACACAGTGCCCAACAAACCACAAACGCATAAGTCACTACACACATGCCACAAAAACACACTAACGCACTACAGTCCATGAACACATTGCAACAACAAAAGTCATATTGACTCAGTACATGACACACGTGCCACAAAAAAAAACACTAACTGACTACAGTCACATGACACACAGTGCCACAAAAACCCATAACGTATACAGCCCAATGACACGCAGTGCCACAACAAAACACAACTGCACTAAGGTCACATGCACACAGTGCCAAACACACAAAAAACTGCACAAACGGTCCATGACACACAGTGCCACAACAAAACACAAATGCACTACAGTCACATGACACACAGGCCCAACAAACATACTAACTGCCTACAGAATGAACACGTGCCACAACAAACACACAATTGCACTACAGTCACAGACAACATGCCACAACAAAAACACTAACTGCCAACAGTCACATGACCCAGGCCACAAAAAACACAAACCCGCCTGCAGTAAAAAACACACGTGCCACAACAAACACACAAACTGCACTGCAGTCACAAAAACACAGTCCCAAACAAACACACTAATTGCACTACGTCACATGACCACAGTGCCAAAAACTAACACACTAACTCACTACAGTCACATGCACACGGCCCCACAAAAAAACATACTAATTTGCACTACAGTCACATGAAAACAGTGCCACAACAAACACCTAACTGCACTACGGTCACATGACAACAGTGCACAAAAACACACTAACTGCACTACGTCACATGACACACAGGCCACAAAAAACAACTAATGACTACGTACATGACACACATGCCACAACAAAACATACTAACTCCCACTACAGTCAAAATACACACAGTGCCCAACAAAACACTAATTCCCTACAGTCACATGACACACAGTGCCACAACAAAACACAACTGCATACAGTCCAACAACAGTGCCACAACAAAACCTGTCTGCACTACAGTACAGACCACAGTGCCACAAAAACCACTAACTGCACACAGTCACTGACCACAGTGCCCAACAAACACACAACTGCACTACAGTTACATGACACACATTTGCCCAAAAAACGATAACTGACTACTTCACGACAACAGTGCCACAACAAACACACTAACTGCACTACGTCAGATGACACACAGTGCCAAACAAAACACTAACTCCACAGACATGACACACAGGCAACAACAAAACACAACGCATACATTACATGACACACAGTGCCCAACAAAACCAAACTGCACTACAGTACGGACACACAGTGCGACAACAAAACACTAACTGCATACAGTCACATGACACACAGTGCCACAACAAAACACTAACGCCTGATCACATACACACATGTGACAACAAACACACAAACTCACACAGTCAATGACACCATGCCACAACAAAACACTAACGCATACAGTTAAAACACACAGTGCCACAACAAAACACAAGCATACAGTCTATGACACAGTGCCACAACAAACACATTTAACTGCATACAGTCAATGACACACATCCACAACAAACACACTAACTGCACTACAGCATATGCCCACGGGCCCACAAAAAACACACTAATGCATACAGTCCATGAACACAGTTGCACAACAAACCCCCAACTGCACTACAGTCACATGACCACTTCCACAAAAAACACACAACTGCACTTCAGCCATTGACAACGTGCCCCAAAAAAACCCACACAAACTGCCTTCAGTCACATACACCGGGCCCACACCAAACACACAACTGCACTCGTCACATGACACACGTCCCCACAACAAACACACAAACGCACTACAGTCACATGAACACAGGCCCCCAACAAAACACAAACTGCACTACAGTTACATGACACACAGTGCCACAACAAACACACTAACTGTCCTACCGTCACATGACACACAGTCCCACAACAAACACACTACTGCACTACTCCTACACACAGTGCCACAACAAACACGCTAACGCACTACGTCACATGACCACATTGCCAAAACAAACACACAACTGTACTACAGTCACTGACACCAGTCCCAAACAAAACACTAATTCCCCAACGTCACATACACCAGTCCCACAACAAACACACTAACTGCACTACAGTCACATGACACACAGTGCCACAACAAACACACTAACTGCACTACAGTCACATGACACACAGTGCCACAACAAACACACTAACTGCACTACAGTCACATGACACACAGTGCCACAACAAACACACTAACTGCACTACAGTCACATGACACACAGTGCCACAACAAACACACTAACTGCATACGTTACTGACAAAAAGTGCCCACAAAAAAACACATAACTGCACTACAGTCACATGAACAAGTGCCAAACAAAACACTAACCATACAGCAAAAGACCACAGTGCCACAAAAAACGCTAACTGCACTACATCACATGACAACTGCCCCAAACAAACACACTAACTTACTACATCAAATAACACAGCCCCACAACAAACACACAACTGCAAACATCACATACAACAGTGCCACAAAAAAACCACTAACTGACTACGTCACATGACACCAGGCCACAAAAAAAACACACAAACTCCCTACAGTAAATGACGCAAAGTGCCACAACAAACATTTAACTGCCTACTCAATGACACACAGTGCCCAACAAACACATAATCATACAGTCACAGACACACAGTGCCAAAACAAACACACAAACTGCAACACTCATGTCACAGTCCCAAAACAAAACCCTAACTTTCAATCACATGACACGCAGTGCCACAACAAACACAAACGCACTAAGTCAGATGACACACAGTGCCCAAAAAACACACAACGCACTACAATCCAGACAACTTTCCACAACCCCGCACTAACTCCCATCAGCACATGACCACAGTGCCACAAAAAAAACACACTAACTGCACAACATCACATGACCACAGTGCCAAACAAACAACTAACTGCCTACAGCCTGCACACAGTGCAAACAACACACTAACTGCACTACAGTACATGAAAAACCCAGTGCCACAAAAAAACACACTAACGCCTACAGTCACATGTCACCCCCGGCCACAAAAAAACACACTAACGCACACAGTCACGTGAACACAGTGCCAAACAAACACACTAACTGCATACGTAAATGACACACAGTGCCACAACAAACACATAACTGCCTACATCACATGAAAACCAGTGCCAAACAAACACACTAACTGCACTACGGTCAATGAACACATGCCAAACAACCACAGCTGCACTACAGTCACATGACACACAGTGCCACAACAAACACACTAACTGCACTACAGTCACATGACACACAGGGCCACAACAAACACACTAACTGCACTACAATCACATGACGCAAGTGCCACAACAAACACACAATGCACTACAGTCACATGACACCAGTGCCACAAAACAAACACATAACTGCACTACGTCCATGACAACAGGGGCCAAAAACAAACACTAACTGCACTACAGTCACATGACCACAGTGCCACAAAAACCACTAACTGCACTACAGTCACATGACAAACATGCCAAAAAACAAACACACTAACTGCACTACAGTACTGACACACAGTGCCAAACAAAACACACTAACTAAACACAGAAACATACACACAGTCCCACAAAAAAACCATAACGTACTACAGTCATGACACACATGCCAAACAAACACATAACTGACAAACAGTCACATGACACCAGTCCCACAACAAACACACTAACTGCACTAAGTACATGAAACCCCAAACAAACACACTAACTGCACTACGTCACAGACACACGTGCCACAAAAAAACACCTAAATGCACACAGTACTGACACACAGTGCCCAACAAAACCTAACTGCACTACGTCACATGCACACAGTGCCACAACAAACCCCAAAATGCCTACAGTCACATGACACACGTGCCCACAAACACACAAAACTGCACTACAGTCACATGAAACAGTCCCACAACAAACACCCCAACGCACTACTCACATGAAACAGTGCCACAAAAAAACACACAACTGCATACAGTCCTGGACACACAGTGCCACAAAAACACACAAGGGCAACATCAAGATGGACAAATTTCAATGACAAAAATATATTGACTGTACATTTTTTATTTATTTTCCACCCATGAAAAATTTTTGATTTCTATGAAAAAAATTCAAACAATATAAATGCCTGAAAATCGTTGATTTTATTTAGCGAAATATTCATGGTTTCCAATATAAAGTAATGTTGTGTTCTAAATTGTAAAGAAACAAAAATGTTTTTTAGTATGGAAGAAAATAAGTACTTTTTCCCAGGGAAAATTTTGATGGGTTTGCCTTATGTGTTATCAGGGAAATCAATGGGATAAATTTCACCCCAGTGTTGCCCTTGTCTAATTCTTCACCTATTGTGTTTATTCGGCGTGGCGTGTACGGCATGTATGATCTGAGGTGTGATCCTCAGGGTTTGTTTCTGGGGGAATGGAGAAACCCTCAGTGAATAGCACCGAAGAGGGTGCACCCCTTGTAAAATATACGAATATACATGGAGGGTTTTTCTGTGAGTAGTTATACCCAAAAAAGGGTTTCTTCTCAGAGTTTATACACCGATGAGAGTGTATATATAATATATATATTTTTAATAATTATATATATATATAATATATATATTTTATATATATATCAAAAAGAATTCGCGAGAACATGCAAATATACACAAAAAAAGATTTTGGGGTAAAGGAGACTCAACCCCACAAAATTAGGAAAAGGTACCATGTTTTACCAAATCTACCCACAATGGAAAATACCTTGGCGTGTAGCGGGCTACACGTTTTGATCCAAGGAAAACCCATTTTCATGGGGGGGAAGGCTTACAGTTTTTTTATCTCACCCCCTGCATGCATCAACCTTATAGAGTTTAAAAACAGTGAAGGGAATTCGGGAGAGAAAGCGAAATATACACAAACCTGATTTCTGGCTGTAACCCTTTCTCCCGGGAAAGGGCTCCCCGGATAAAAAAACGTGTGCTCTGTACACGCCAAGGTATTGTCCATGGGGGTAGAGGGTAAAGCACTGCGTGCCTTGTCCTAAGGTTCGTGGGTTCGATTCCTTCACCCAGAGATAGTGTTTATTATATATATATATATATATATAATATATATATATTTATTTATATATTTATATATATTTATATATATATATATATTAAAACAGCTATTGGAGGAAATGGGCTAATGAGAGCATAGGCAATGGGGTGAAGAGGTATGGGGTGGGTTTTAAAAAAATGTAGTGTTAAGTTTCAGCAGAAGTTTGGGGTTTAAGGGAAAGTGGGGTGCGGGAGGGAAAAGAGGAGCGATTGGTGGAATGAGATGTAAAGAGAGTAGTTGGAGAAAAAGTTGCATATAGAAATTTTTAAAGGAGAAGTGTGAAGGAGGGGAAAGTATATGGAGAAAAAAAGAGAGGTTAAAGGTGGTGAAGCAAAGAAAAAAAGAGCAAATGAGAGAGTGGGTGAGATGTTTTCAACAAATTTTTGTTGAAAAAAAGAAAAAGTTTTTTGGAGTGAGATTAACAAGTTAAGAAAGCCTAGAGAACAAATGGATTTGTCAGTTAAAAAAGGAGAGGAGAGTTATTAAAAGGGAGTTTGAGGTAATTTGGGAAGATGGAGGAAAAAATTTTTTTAGGAATTGTTAAATGTATGAAGATAGGGGAAGCTGTGATTCGTGTTAGGGCAAGGAGGAATAACATTTGTAGGATTTAGGAAAAGCCAGTTGTGAGTGGGGGGAATTCGTGAGGGGTTGGTAAAATGAAAGGGGGTAAAGGGAGCCGGATTTATGGGATAAAGAAAAAATGTTAAAAGCAGGGGGGGGATTTTATTTTTGGAGTGGGGTTTGGGTTTTCAATTGTTTTAATAAATGTTGGAAGGGGAAGGTACCCGGGAAGGGCGGAGCATGATAGTTCCCTTTTTATAAAGGCAAAGGGGGTAAAGAGATGCCAAAAATTATAGGGGGGATAAGTTGTTGATGTACCTGGTAAAGTGATGGAAGTTTTAAATTGAAAGAATTAAAAGTAAGACGGAGAATAGGTGCAGTAACAAAGGGGGCTTTAGGAAAGGTAGGGGGTTGTGGGCCAGGTGTTTACAGTGAAAATATTAAAATGAACTATTTAGATAAGGCAAAGAGGTCTTTTTTGGGATTTATGGATTTGGGGAAAAGGGGTAGACAGGGGTGGGGGGGGGGCAATGTGGAGATTTTGCAAGTGTATGGTGAAAGGAGGGAGTTACTGAAGCAGTGAAGAGTTTTTACGGGATTTGTAGGCTCAAGTTAGAGTATGTGGAAAGAGGGGGAAATTTTTTCCAAAAAAGTAGGACTTGACAAGGATGTGTGATGACCGTGGTTTTTAAAATATTTATAGATTGGGGTTGTAAGAGAAGTAAATCAGGGTTTGGAAAAAGGCGTGGAGTTAAAAGATAAAGAATCACACAAAAGTGGGGGGTTGTCCGCTGCTCTTTGCTGATGACACGTGTCTTGGGGATTTTTAAGAGAAGTTCAGAATTGGTGGATGAATTTTGGTAGGGTGTGCAAAAGAAAAATTAAAGGTGAATACAGGAAAGAGTTAAAAGGGTTATGAGGATAAAAAAAAAGATTAGGGATGAAAGATTGAATATCAGATTGGAGGGAGAGAGTATGGAGGGGTAACGATTAATATTTGGGAGTGGAAAGGTGTCACGGGGTGGGTTAAAAGAGAGGTGAATCATAGAATTATGAGGGAAAAAGAGTGAGTGGTGCACTTAGGGTCTGTGGAGACAAAGAACTTTGTCCCTTGGGGGCAAAAAGGGGAATGTATGGGGAGTAAGTTTTACCAAAGCTTTATATGGGTTGGGAAACGTGGGTGATAATGTTGCAGCGAGGAGAAGGTGGGGCAGTGGAGTGTCATGTCGAGGGGAATGTGTGGTGTGAATATAATGCAGAGAATTCGTTTGTTTTGGGAATTTGGAAGGGGTTTGGGGGGATTACCAAATGTTTTTCCAGAGGGTTGGAAGGGTTGTTGAGGTGGGTTTGGACATGTAGAGGAATGGAGGAAACGATGTTCAAGGTGTATCAGTCTGGTGGAAGGAAGGCGGGGTAGGGGGCGCCTAGGAAAGGGGTTTGGGGGGGGGGGGAAAAAGGGGTTTTGTGTGCGAGGGGGTTGGGCTTCCCGCAGGATGTTGAGCGTGTTTTTATAGGAGTGAATGGAGCAAATGTTTTTATATTGACGTGCTGTTGGATGTGAGCAAAGTAACATTTTTGAAAGGGGTTAGGGAAACCGGCAGGCCGGGTTGGTCCTGGGGATGGGAAGTACATGCCGCACTCGAAAGGGGGGGTTTTTTGTTCAGTTTAAAAATGTAGTGTAAAGCACCCTTCTGGAAGAAGTGATGGAGTGAATGATGGTGAAAGTTTTTTTTTTTGGGGCCCCCCTGCCTTGTGGGAATCGGCCGGGAGTTTTATAATAAAAAAAAAAAAAAAAAATATTTAAACAAGACAAGCCACGGGGGGTGGAAATTTTTTCTTTTGTACTTTTTCACTTCTCAGGCATCATCAGAGCTGTTTAAAGTTCAATGGTAAAAAAGGAAAATGGGGGGGGGTGGAGGTTTCTCCGAGTGTGGCGGCGTGAGTGACACACTCCACCACTTCTGTCAGAATGCGTGAGGTATCACTAAATGCCACTCACCAACAAGGCCCCAACCCCCATCCCACATGGGATCAGGTGGTCCAGGCCTCAAAGTCTGCAGATGACAGAGGAAGAATAACTAGGAGATTTTCATAGCTAGCCCTAAGCTTCTTCTAACTGCTGAGAATAGATCATATGATGTAAGAAATTACGTTACAATTGAGGATAATACACTTTCAGAACACAGCTATTGTGGCACCTTCTAAATAATAAAATAGAAGGAATGAATACGCTCACTTGTCAGCAGAAAATCCCCGATGGTCAGGACCTTCTAGAGTGTTCAGGAAATACTCTCAGTGTTGATTTTTTCTTACTTTCTTACTATAATAACTAGACATTTCCCATTTTTTTTTATTTTTAACAGCACTAACCGCCTATTTCTCTAAACCACTAAACAAGTTCCAATCACCATGTAGCAATCAACTATGGGTATCTCCGTGCTGCTGTTCCTAGACGGGTTAGGACCTCGATAGGCCACTGCCTCTTCCTTGGTTATTCTAGGATTTTCACACATCCGCACCCGGGCCGCGGGGGCGTTGATCCCCGGAATAACCTCCAGGTAACTTGGTAACCTACCTAAATAACCCCGCCCCACCCCATGCCTACTTCCTTACTACTGATGTTATATCGATCATGTTTCAGCCAGTGATTGCAATCACTTGACTTAGAATACTTATAACCTTACGATACCTTTATGCAGTAGTAGTTGGGCAAGTTATACATTATATCGACGTTCACGACGGACCTAACATGATATATATTATATCGACGTTCATGTTGGATGTAACAAGATGTTCAGAGAGCAGACTCTGGTCTAACGTCACCAGAACATCACTAGACATCCTGAGCTTTTGTGTACTATTGTTCTTGAAGGCTGTGCACAATAAACTCCACTAAACAGTTATCGAGTTTGTAAAGCCAATAATTTGAGTTATATATGGTTTTCCTATCATGTTTCAAGAGAGAGGATTCAATTATGTTTAATTGCAAAACAGAACTGTTGGGTACAATGTTGGGTCCGTTGTGAACGCTGATATAATATGTATCATGTTAAGTCCATTGTTAACGTCGATATGTAACATCATGTTAGGTCTGTCGTGAAAGTCGACATAATGAATAACCTGCCCAGGTACTACTGCATAAAGGTATAAGAACATAAGAAAGAAGGAACACTGCAACAGGCCTACTGACCCATGCGAAGCAGGTCCGTGTTCCCCCCCGGATTAGCCCAATTACCCACCTAATCAGGTAACTTCCAGTTAAAGAAGGAGCACCGTATCAGACCTAGTAGCACAAGCTAGTCAGGTCCAACTCACACCCACCCACACCCACTCATATATTTATCTAACTTATTAAAAATAAGTGGAACAAAAAATGAGTGGAACAAACTCCCGAGTACAGTTTTTGAGGCTAAAACGTTGTGTAGTTTTAAAAAACTACACAACGTTTTAGCCTCAATAACTGTACTCGGAAGCTTGTTCCACTCATCCACAACTCTATTACCAAACCAGTGCTTTCCTATATCCTTCATGAATCTGAATTTTTCCAACTTGAAACCATTGCTGTGAGTCCTGTCTTGGCTGGAAATTTTCAGCACGCTATTTACATCCCCTTTATTTATTCTTGTTTTCCATTTATACACCTCAATCATATCCCCTCTAATTCTACGCCTTTCGAGAGAGTGCAGATTCAGGGCCCTCAGTCTATCCTCATAGAGAAGATTTCTGATACATGGGATCATCCTCATCCTCCTCTGTACGTTTTCCAGTTCATTTATATCCATTTTGTAATACGGTGACCAGAACTGAGCAGCATAGTCTAAATGAGGCCTAACCAAGGATATATAGAGTAGAAGAACAACCTGAGAACTTCTATTATTTATACTTCTTGATATGAAGCCAAGAATTCTTTTAGCTTTATTGCAAACACTTATGCACTGTTGTCTTGGTGTCAGATTACTGCTAACCAGAACTCCTAAATCCTTTTTGCAATCAGTATTATTAAGATATACACTATTCAGTTTATAAGTGGCATGGTTATTGTCTTGTCCAACATTTAGCACTCTCCATTTGTCTATGTTAAACTGCATCTGCCACTTCTCCGACCACTGCATCAGTCTAATCAAATCATCCTGGAGTGCACTAATGTCCTCAATAGAATGAATTGGACGGCCTATTTTGGTGTCATTAGCAGATTTGCTTATGTCGCTATTTATTCTCTCATCTATATCGTTTATGTAAATTGTGAACAAGGGGCCCAATTCTGACCCCTGTGGAACACCGCTTGTGACATGCCCCCATTCTGATTTCTCCCCATTTATGCAAACTCTTTTCTGTAATAAAGTTGGTATTATTACCGACAATATGTAAAGTAAAAGGACACAAGTGCAACTAATATGACATTTATTGTGGCAACGTTTCACTCTCCAGGAGCTTTATCAAGCCATTACAAACAATACATGGACACAGAGGGTACATAAAGGCTCAGAGTGAGGTGCAATACTAGTGAGGTAACATTTCGATGTTCACTAGTGGTAGTAGTAGTAGTAGTAGTGGTAGTGACAAAAGCAATACAATATGATAGAGCAATTAATTCGTACATGAGTAAAAGGATATAAAAGCTATTACTTGGGTAACATAAAAATAGGTTGGATAAATATGTGCTTTGTGTAGTATAACAGGGGATACTACGTGATGGCAGGGTTTACTGTTTTCAGGAGGATTCTTGCTAAGACTTCGGAGATGGTGAAGCTGCCGTTGTTTTGTTTAATTGTATTCGAAACAGCGATCAGTGCTGATTCGAGGCACTTGCGTCTGCGGAAATTAGTTTCTTTGATCACTAATTGGGCGTCTCTGAATTTCATGAGATGATTGGTGGAATTTCGGTGTTGTACACAGGCGTTGTTCAAGTTATCGTTCCTACATGCGTAAATGTGTTCATTGAGGCGGGTGTCGAGGTTTCTTGCTGTTTCACCTACGTAAATCTTGTCACAGCCTCCACAGGGTATAGTGTAAACTCCTGCATTGACTGGTTCGTGGTGCTTGGATTGTGTCCTGGTTAGATCCTTTATTGAAGTGCTAGAAGCGATGGCGACTCTGGTGTTAGCTTGTGAAAGTACTTTTGAGACGTTCAGTGCAACCTGGCTGTTGGGAAGAATTATAACTTTGTTGGGAGTGGCGTTGATGCGTGGAGAATTAATGATCTGAAGAGCTCTTTTCTTGCAGTCTTTGATGAAAAAAGAAGGAAAATGTAACTCAGTGAATGTTTGGTGAATGTAAGCACATTCCTCGTCAAGAAACTCAGGACTACAAATTCGGTATGCTCTTAGGAAAAACCCGATGATGATGCCTCTTTTGGTCTTGGTATCTTGACTGGAATAGAAGTGTGTGAGATCATTTTTATTGGTGGGTTTCCGATAAACTTGAAATCTTAGGTTGTTGTCTACTTTGTGAATGAGGACGTCGAGGAAAGGTAGCTTGTCAATGGACTCTTCTTCTAGTGTAAACTGGATCGCCGGTTCAACTGCGTTGAGCCTTGCCTGAAGATCCCGTACATCAAAACGTTTTGGAGTTATTACGAGGACATCGTCCACGTAACGTAACCATGTGACGCTTGAAGGGACGATGTTGGCGAAGTGTTCGGACTCTAGGTGTTCCATGTATAAGTTGGCTAGGACGGCACTTATGGGGGACTCCATTCCCATGCCGTAGGTTTGTTTGTAGAGCTTGTTATTGAAAGAAAAACAGTTGAAATTAACACAGAGTTCAATCAAGTCAACAAAATCTCCAGGAGGTAGAGGAAGATTAAGGTCCTGATTGACTTTACGTCGTAGATCCTCGATGGCTTTTTGGGTAGGTACTTTTGTGAAGAGGGAAGTCACATCCAAACTGCTTAGTTTCTTGTTACTGATGGAGAGGTTACGGATGCGGTTGAGAAGGTCGCCTGAGTGTCTAAGATGAGCGGAGCTGATGGTCCCCAGGAGGCAGGAAAGATGTTTGGCAAGAACTCCGGCTAGTTTGTGTGGAGCACTGCCTATTCCTGACGTGATTGGTCTGAGAGGAATATTGTGTTTATGGGTCTTGGGTAAACAAACAAACCTACGGCATGGGAATGGGGTCCCCCATAAGTGCCGTCCTAGCCAACTTATACATGGAACACCTAGAGTCCGAACACTTCGCCAACATCGTCCCTTCAAGCGTCACTTGGTTACGTTACGTGGACGATGTCGTCGTAATAACTCCAAAACGTTTTGATGTACTGGATCTTCAGGCAAGGCTCAACGCAGTTGAACCGGCGATCCAGTTTACACTAGAAGAAGAGTCCATTGACAAGCTACCTTTCCTCGACGTCCTCATTCACAAAGCAGACAACAACCTAAGATTTCAAGTTTATCGGAAACCCACCAATAAAAATGATCTCACACACTTCTATTCCAGTCAAGATACCAAGACCAAAAGAGGCATCATCATCGGGTTTTTCCTAAGAGCATACCGAATTTGTAGTCCTGAGTTTCTTGACGAGGAATGTGCTTACATTCACCAAACATTCACTGAGTTACATTTTCCTTCTTTTTTCATCAAAGACTGCAAGAAAAGAGCTCTTCAGATCATTAATTCTCCACGCATCAACGCCACTCCCAACAAAGTTATAATTCTTCCCAACAGCCAGGTTGCACTGAACGTCTCAAAAGTACTTTCACAAGCTAACACCAGAGTCGCCATCGCTTCTAGCACCTCAATAAAGGATCTAACCAGGACACAATCCAAGCACCACGAACCAGTCAATGCAGGAGTTTACACTATACCCTGTGGAGGCTGTAACAAGATTTACGTAGGTGAAACAGCAAGAAACCTCGACACCCGCCTCAATGAACACATTTACGCATGTAGGAACGATAACTTGAACAACGCCTGTGTACAACATAGAAATTCCACCAATCATCTCATGAAATTCAGAGACGCCCAATTAGTGATCAAAGAAACTAATTTCCGCAGACGCAAGTGCCTCGAATCAGCACTGATCGCTGTTTCGAATACAATTAAACAAAACAACGGCAGCTTCACCATCTCCGAAGTCTTAGCAAGAATCCTCCTGAAAACAGTAAACCCTGCCATCACATAGTATCTCCTGTTATACTACACAAAGCACATATTTATCCAACCTATTTTTATGTTACCCAAGTAATAGCTTTTATATCCTTTTACTCATGTACGAATTAATTGCTCTATCATATTGTATTACTTTTGTCACTACCACCACTACTACTACTACTACCACTAGTGAACATCGAAATGTTACCTCACTAGTATTGCACCTCACTCTGAGCCTTTATGTACCCTCTGTGTCCATGTATTGTTTGTAATGGCTTGATAAAGCTCCTGGAGAGCGAAACGTTGCCACAATAAATGTCATATTAGTTGCACTTGTGTCCTTTTACTTTACAAACTCTTTTCTGCCTATTTGTCAACCACGCCTCTGCCCAGGAAAAAATTTCTCCTCCTATTCCGAATGCCTTAAGTTTCCTCAATAGCCTCTGATGTGGAACTCTACCGAAAGCCTTACTGAAGTCTATATACACAATATTATACTCATTACCATGATCTACCTCCTCAAACACCTTAGCAAAAAAAGCTAGTAAATTCGTAAGACAGGAACGCCCCTTAGTAAAACCGTGTTCAGATTCACATATCAATTTATGCGAATCAAGATGGCTACGAATTGCCTCAGCAATTATTGATTCTATAAATTTTCCCACTATGGAGGTAAGGCTTATTGGTCTATAGTTCGAAGCTAAGGATCTGTCACCTGCCTTGTAAATAGGTATTACATTTGCCATTTTCCACTTATAAGGCACTATGCCAGTTTGTCGAGATTTGTTGAAAAGATTAGCCAAAGGTTTACCAAGTTCCTCTTTACATTCCTTTAACACCCTTGCAAACAGTTCATCAGGGCCTGGGGATTTGTTAGGTTTTAATTTCTCTATTTGACTGAGGACCATGTCACTAGTTACTGCAATCGTGCATAGTTTATTATCGTCCTGTTCTACATAATTTATTATTTCTGGAATTTCGCTAGTATCTTCCTGAGTAAAGACTGAGAGGAAGTAAAAAATTAAAATTTCACACAAAACCCTATCACTGTCAGTGATCTGACCAGAGTTACTCTTAAGTGGGCCAATCTTGTCCCTAATCTTACTTCTGTATACCTGAAAGAACCCTTTTGGGTTAATCTTCGAATCCCTTACTACCTTAGCATCATAATCCCTTTTTGCTTTTATTATTCCTTTTTTTATTTCTCTCTTTAATTGAATATATTGATTTTTTAACTGCCCTTTCCTCTTTTGATACGCCTATATATGCCTCTCTTTTGACCTATGAGATGTTTTAATCTATTGTTCATCCATTTGGGATAATTTTTGTTAGATCTAGTTTCCCTACTCGGAACAAAAGTTGACTGGGCAGCTAGAACTATACACAAATAACCCGCACATAAAAGAGAGAAGCTTACGACGACGTTTCGGTCCGACTTGGACCATTGACAAAGTCACACTAACCAGAAGTATGTATGTATAATGTTCGCCAAGATCATGGTCCTGGCACGGGTCATAATCTTGAGATGACCCGTCTCTCGCTCCTGAAGGAGAATTGATTCTTCACTGTTGCAGCATATGCTGCTCAAGCACTGTTCCAGACAGTTCAGCTAGTGTGCCTCATAAGCGACTGAGGTTACTCCATCTCAGCTGTTTCCTGAGCTGGGGACTGGGCTCTGTCCGCTCTTATAATCTGCAGATTCATGGCATCCACTCTTTCCTGCTCTGTCAACAAGCACACCCTCAGGAGAGTGCTGACCATCTGCCGGAACATGCTCTGCTGCTCCGTGGAGGTGATCGTGTTGCAGATAATATCCGTGAACGCCTTGATGAGTGTTAAGAGATCGTCTCTGTTGGGGGCCTGCGTTGTCGGTGGGTTCGAAGCAGTGGACATTATCTGTGGGGACTGCTGAGGGTTGTATTTCTTCACTGTGCACACAGTGGCCTGTTGCTGTATGCCAAGTTGTGTAACCGGCATCTGCTGGTGAGGTGCAGCCACAGCCTGCTGATTGCATCGCCCAGATGTTTCCAGCTGGCGCTGCCTGTTACTCATGTTTCTGTTTCTTCTTTGCGGTAGTGGGGGAAGATGCTCCTGTTCATGACGCCTGGTTGAGTCTTCAAGGGTCGGAAATTCCGGGGCATTGAGTTGGGTTGCCTGATGAGAGTTCTGCAGTATCGCAGGATTCTCTGCACCCTTTGTCTGCTGAGGGTGATGCTCTGCCCTAGCCTGCTGTCTCGTCGTTGGTGCCTTCCAGGCCTCACGAATTCTAGTGAGCCTCTCAGGGCATCGAGGGTTCCAGGCATGGTGTTTCTGCCTGCAATTCGGGCATCGTGGAGTGGGTGGCGATGCATTCTTCAGCTTGGTGATGCATTCCTCGGTAGGGTGGGGCTGGCTGCAGACACCGCAGATTACTCTGTTCGGACAGAGTGCACCCAGGTGTCCGTAACGCTGGCACTTGAAACAGCGAACTGGTTCTGCCGTGAAGGTCCTGACATCGTACCTGCCCCAAGAACCGAGGTCCAGCTGGGATGGCAGCGGTCCTACATGTTGAATGAGGACACGACACTGGGGTGAGCTGCTACTGCCTCGATGGGCATCATCAGCGGGTATCGAATCACTACACCCTTGGTGACCTGCCGAGAATCCAGTTCCTCCAGGGTGAAGGAGCGGTCTGTCTTCATGACTTTCTTCAAGGTGATATGCATTTCCCTGTTGATAGGAGTCAATATTGGTTCTCCCCTCAGGTTGAACCATATCTTGAACCTCAGTTTGTGCCGTGTTTCCAGGTGTGTAACCACACCATAGTGGGTTTTGGGTTCCCCATAAGCTTTTACCTTGAATCTGGAAGGTGATTTGAGCTGGTTTATCTGCTCCTTGGAGGGACGGCGTGTCTTACTGTTCACATTGATCCATCCTTCCGTATTCTCTGGCTGCATGGTTAGGCTTGTCAGAACTGGAGACTTTTCCTCTGATGACACGGAGTGGTCTCGCAACTTCTTCGCTAGGATTGCGCCCCACATTTCTAAATCCGAGTCGTCCATTTCTAAATCCGAGTCATCCGTCGTGTCCCTGGAACATCGTGACCTCTTCCTTTCGGCAGAAGCCATGTGTCTGTCCACGTGGTGCTGGACTGTGATGCTGAACTAATCGTGGTGTGCTCTACGTGTGTAAACAGAAGTGGAGCAGGACGGCTATATATAGGCAGGAAGAGGTGGTGGTAGTAGTAGTAGTAGTAGCAGTAATAGTAGAAGAGGTAGTAGTAGTGGTAGAAGTTGGAAATAAGGAGGACGAGCCAGTCCTCCTTATTTCCAACTTCTTCCACTACTACTACCTCTTCTACTACTACTACTACTTCTACAACCACTGATGAAATTAAGACACATGTGCGGCGTCTGGTTGTCTTTGTTGTAGACGTTTCGCCATCCAGTGGCTGGCTGGATGGTGAAACGTCTACGATGGGGATGCCCGGGTGTTGCGCGTGTGTCTTAATTTCATCTTGTCGGTATTATATACCATTCTTCTACTACTACTACTACTACTACTACTACTACTACTACTACTACTACTACTACCACCACCTCTTCCTGCCTATATATAGCCGTCCTGCTCCACTTCTGGTTAGTGTGACTTTGTCAATGGTCCAAGTCGGACCGAAACGTCGTCGTAAGCTTCTCTCTTTTATGTGCGGGTTATTTGTGTATCGTTCCAGTCACGGTATTGTGCCTTTTTTGTTATTTATAGCTAGAACTATGCTCTGAAAAACGTCATATTGGCAGCCAACACCAGCTACCTGACCCATAGTCAGGTCATCCCAATTTCGCCCACCCAGGTATTCTTTCAGTCCCAGGAAATCAGCCAATCGAAAGTCTGAGACAAAGACTTGATTGTAGTCTACTGGGTAATTCCATAATAAATTGAAACTAAGTGATTTGTGATCACTTTCCCCAAGCTCATCATTAAAAGTACTCAGCCTTGAACTTGCATGATACAACTTCCTGAGGCATTTGAAAATTAAGAAACCCTCTCTCCAGTTTCATCTCCTTTCATCCCATCTCCTCCAATATATCTGTTGTTGTCCTTATCACCAAATGCCACCGAATTCTCAGTATTTACCAATATATCTACCTAATTCGGTCTTCAATTAGTATCCTCAAAATGCAAAATATTGCAAACCTGATATTTCATAAGAACATAAGAACGAAGGAACACTGCAGCAGGCCTACTGGCCCATGCGAGGCAGGTCCAAGTCTCCTACCGGCTTAAGCCAATGCACCCAACCTAGTCAGGTCAGGTCACCTTGACTTAAGGGAGGAACACGGCAACCGTCCTGGTAGCACAAGCTAATCAGGTCCAACTCACACCCACCCACACCCATGTATTTATCCAACCTATTTTTAAAGCTACACAACGTTCTGGCCTCTATAACTGTACTTGGGAGTTTGTTCCACTCATCCACAACTCTATTACCAAACCAGTACTTTCCTATATCCTTCCTGAATCTGAATTTTTCTAACTTAAAACCATTGCTGCGAGTCCTGTCTAGGCTAGATATTTTCAGCACACTATTTACATCCCCTTTATTTATTCCTGTCTTCCATTTATACACCTCAATCATATCCCCCCTAATTCTACGTCTTTCTAGAGAGTGCAGTTTCAGGGCCCTTAGTCTATCCTCATAGGGAAGGTTTCTGATACATGGGATCAACTTTATCACCCTCCGTTGTACATTTTCCAGAGCATTTATATCCATTCTGTAATACGGTGACCAAAACTGTTCAGCATAATCTAAATGAGGCCTAACCAAGGATGTATAGAGTTGAAGAACAACTTGAGGACTCCTATTATTTATGCTTCTTGATATAAAGCCAAGGATTCTATTAGCTTTATTGCGAACTCTTATGCACTGTTGTCTTGGTTTCAGATTACTGCTAACCAGAACTCCTAAATCTTTTTCGCAATCCGTAATATTAAGATCTACATTATTTAGTTTATATGTGGCATGGTTATTGTCCTGTCCAACATTTAGAACTTTGCATTTGTCTATATTAAACTGCATCTGCCACCTCTCCGACCACTGCATCAGTCTACTCAAATCTTCCTGGAGTGCTCTAATGTCCTCGTCAGAATGAATTCGACGGCATATTTTGGTGTCATCGGCAAACTGCTGATGTCGCTCTTTATGCCCTCATCTATGTCGTTTATGTATATTGTGAACAGCAGGGGGCCCAACACTGACCCCTGTGGAACACCGCTCGTGACGCTTCCCCACTCTGATTTCTCCCCATTTATGCAAACTCTCTGCTGCCTATTTGTCAACCATGCCTCTATCCAGGAACAAATTTCTCCTCCTATTCCATGTGCCTTAATTTTCCTCAATAGTCTCTGATGTGGGACCCTGTCAAAAGCCTTACTGAAGTCCATGTACACAATATCATATTCATTACCATGATCTACCTCATCAAATACCTTAGTGAAAAAAGTTAACAAATTCGTAAGGCAGGAACGCCCCTTTGTAAAACCGTGCTGAGGTTCATTAGTAAATTTATGCCTTTCAAAATGGCTACGAATTGCCTAGACAATTATTGATTCCATATATTTTCCCAGTAAGGACGTAAGGCTTATTGGTCTATAGTTCGAAGCTAAGGACCTGTCACCTGCCTTGTAAATAGGTATTATATTTGCCATTTTCCACTTGTATGGCACTATGCCAGTTTGTAGTGATATTGAAAAGATTACCCAAAGGTATGCTAAGTTCCTCTTTACATCCTTCAAAAACCCTTGTACACATTTCATCAGGGTCTGGGGAATTGTTAGGTTTTAATTTCTCTATTTGTCTGATTACCATGTCACTAGTTACCGCAATCGTGCGTAGTTTATTATCGTCCTGTTCTACATAATTTATTATTTTTAGAATTTCTCTAGTATTTTCCTGAGTAAAAACTGAGATGAAGTAAGTGTCGAAAATTCACACATTTCCTTATCACTGTAAGTGATCTGACCTGAGGCACTCTTAAGTGGGCCTATCTTGTCCCTAATCTCACTTCTGTATACCTGAAAGAACCCTTTTGGGTTAGTCTTCGAATCCCTTGCGACTTTAGCCTCATAATCCCTTTTAGCTTTTCTTACTCCTTTTTTTTATTTCTCTCTTTGATTGAACATGTTGATTTCTTAACTGCCCATCCCCTCTTTTGATACGCCTATAGGTGCCTCTCTTTTGACCAATAAGATGTTTTATTCTATTGTTTATCCATTTGGGATCTTTAGATCTAATTTCCCATTTCTTATCCCGGCAGGCGGATTGACCATCTCAAATTCTATTTCTCCAAGGATTATGAACTGACTTCATCATCTTCATTTCACTACTACACCTGCTGCTTACGTATTTGACTGAAGAAGCCTACTGTGTAGGAGAAACGTTTTAACAGTAAAGATACTCAGCTGTTGCCCATGTGTCTTAATCATCAACTTGTCTTTCCCAACTGTCGACTCACATTCGTAAGGCAGCACAGAGAACCAGTTGCAGGTTTCCACACTGTCTCCTGGATTTTCACCATTTGCACCTCAACATCCTTCCTTTTTATCTTCAGCTACGTCCCTTCCTGCCCAACCATTGTCTAGTTTCCTTCGTTGTCCTGAGAATTACTGCCAGTTCTCTTGTTTCCTCAGTTTCGACTGGGTTCATCCAACTCATTTTTAACCTGCAGACATAGCTGCTCCGTTGATGGCATCCATATCCCTCGAGTCTGCTGTCTGTTTGAAAACCAGTGCTTACCTAAGTCCTTTCTAAATGAAAAATTATCTAACTTAACTCCGTTATTTCTGACTCTTATTTGATTCGATTTGCTCAGAATTTTATTAATATCTCCCAAGTTTATGCCTATCATCCACTTATACACTTCAGTGATATCTCCTCTAATTCTGCGTTTCTCAAGAGAATGAAGAATAATAGCACTAAGTCTATCTTCATAAGGAAGATTCCTTGTGCAGTGTATCATCTTTCTCCTCCTCTGTATGTTCTTCGATGAATTTATAGCCATTCTGTAGTAATGAGACCAAAACTGAGGAGCATAATCAAAATGAAGCCTTACTAGTGATCTTGAGATACTTGTGCAACATTTAGGTATCTTTAGTCTGGATTTCTTCTTAGTAATGGCAACACATACCAACGTGTTTCAGAATCACTGTTACTTCAATGCACCTAAACCTTTCTTCAAAAGGTCTGTAATGTCCTACGTAAATAAGAACAAGGCAAGAGACTACTAAAATATTTACCAGGTCAACCAACACCGGCAGGCCTATATGGCCTTCCCAAGGCACATAAGCATGTCATTCCAGTACGTCTTATCACTTCAGGCATAGGGAGTGAATAACACAATTTAGCTGGACATCTTGCCAGATACCTCTCCCCTCATTCCTAACGCCATTTCTTGGCTAAGATACTTTGACGATATATCGTTTTTTAATCCGAGACGATTCAATATTCAGAACCTCCTCAACAAGATCAGTGCTGTCAAACCATCAATAAAGTTTACACTTGAACTCGAGAAAAGATTGCAAACTTCCTTTCCTCGACGTCCTCCTGTGCAGATCTACTGACAGTGACAAACTTCTCTTCAAAGTGAATACAAAGCCTACCAACAATGACGATCTTATACACTTCTGTTCGCACCAGGACACCCGCACTAAGAGAGGTGTCCTAATTGGCTTCTACTTGAGAGCTCGTCGCATCTCCTGCCCTCGTTTCCTTGAAGAAGAAGGTATTTACATAACACAAGTCATCACACGTCTTCAATTTCCATCATTCTTCATCCGGGACTGCAGCTCTCCAAGCAGTTCATGGTGCTTCTATATAGTGATATTGCCACGAATGCTTGCCAGGCACTTGCTAAGAGCAACATAACTGTTTCCACCATTAACACATCATCTATCAAAACCCTCACTACGAAACCTAGCCACACACCTCTATCTTCCACAGCGGGCGTCTTCACCATCCCTTATGGATACTGTCCCAAGAAATATATAGAGGAAACAGGTAGAAGTCTTTCGGTCCGCCTGAACGAGCATCGAAACACCAGCAACAGAGACGTCTGTGTCCTCCACAGGGACTCAACGAGACATTTAATAAACTGAGATAAACAGGAACAAAATATCAAGAGGTAGACGGTGTCTGGAAGCGTCGCTAATCACCGTCATCGACACCATAGAACATAATACTGGAACATGACCCACGAAATCGTAATGCCACGATTGCAACCAAACCATACCACGGGCGGGGATAGAACCCGCGATCAGAGAGTCTCAAAACTCCAGACCGTCGCGTTAGCCACTGGACCAGCTAGCCACAATAAGATTCGTCCAACTAGGTATATTTCTACACCATAGGAAGGTTAGCATAGGCACCACTGTAACCACAAATGCAAGTTTTTACAGACAAATCCCCAGCTAGCGTGGCCGTGACGAACTCTAGCTCAAGTCCCCTCAAAGCCGTTAACATGACTCACGAAATCGTAATGATATGATTGCAAAGAAACCATACCACGGGCGGGAATAGAACCCGCGATCAGAGAGTCGCGATCAAGGACACAATCAAGGACAGATTTAGATAAAGCCTTTATATTGTAGAGTTATACCGGCTGGTTAAGGATTCCACCTCTTAACTTCTGAACAAGCTGAGGTAGAATAACTGCTGTTAGGATCAATGAATATTGAGAAAGAATAACTGCGCATAGCCTCTTTAAAAGATGAAGAAGGAAAGTAATTCTTAATTTATAAGCAAGCAGTTTTTAAGAAACCTTAATCTCTAAACACGCTGAGACAGGATAATACTTTTTAGGCTCCAAATATAACTAGGAAGGATAACAGATGATAATCTCATAATCACTGAAGAGCTGAGGTAGGATAACAGTTCATAACCACAAAATAGCTGAGGTAGGATAACAGTTCATAACCACAGAAGAGCTGAGGTAGGATAACAGTTCATAACCACAGAAGAGCTGAGGTAGGATAACAGGTCTCCTCTTTCGAAATCATTTACTTAAAAAAATAACTAAACACAACTCTTACATAAATATCATTACTCCTAGATTCATATATAACGTAGTTAAAACACTTGCAAAATGTGTATATAATGCATTAATATTTCGTAAAAAATATATGAGTAAAATTAATATAATACATAGTAACTCTTAGGGCATGTATGATGTGTTCATATATTATGAATATATGAAGAAATTATTTATTTAATTTTTTATCATCACACCAGCCGTCTCCCACCAAGGCAGGGCAGCCTGAAAAAGACAAATTTTCATGATTATTCACTCCATCACTGTCTTGCCAGAGCCGCGCTTACACTAGTTATAAAACTGCAATATTAACACCTCACTTTCATATATAACGCGCATATAAACATATAAATAGTGTGTAAATGATGGAAATATAATTCACTGTAACAGACATTAGCATCCTACGTCATCACTACGCAATTATCTAGCGTTATTTCCCACATTTTGGTGGCGAGTTTGAGACAGTCTCTTTCAGCCTGACAATTACTCTTATTACCTGATAAAACTGCATCTAATGATTGACTTTTTTTTGGACGTCTTTTATGTCCTTCCAAATATAAATTTTGAAGCCATGTATTGCGAATATATTTAGAAAGAGATAATAGTTTTAGAAGTTGGCTAATCCATGTATACTATTATAGGAGTAACACACAGAAAGGAGAGGTAAATAAACCATCAGAGGAGAGGTAAATAAACCATCAGAGGAGAGGTAAATAAACCATCAGAGGAGAGGTAAATAAACCATCAGAGGAGAGGTAAATAAACCATCAGAGGAGAGGTAAATAAACCATCGGAGGAGAGGTAAATAAACCATCAGAGGAGAGGTAAATAAACCATCGGAGGAGAGGTAAATAAACCATCAGAGGAGAGGTAAATAAACCATCGGAGGAGAGGTAAATAAACCATCGGAGGAGAGGTAAATAAACCATCAGAGGAGAGGTAAATAAACCATCAGAGGAGAGGTAAATAAACCATCAGAGGAGAGGTAAATAAACCATCGGAGGAGAGGTAAATAAACCAT
The DNA here is from genome assembly GCF_026875155.1 of Cherax quadricarinatus. Lineage (NCBI taxonomy): Eukaryota > Metazoa > Arthropoda > Malacostraca > Decapoda > Parastacidae > Cherax > Cherax quadricarinatus. The sequence goes on along the minus strand of NC_069422.1, from coordinate 6,317,928 downwards.
CGGAGGAGAGGTAAATAAACCATCGGAGGAGAGGTAAATAAACCATCGGAGGAGAGGTAAATAAACCATCGGAGGAGAGGTAAATAAACCATCAGAGGAGAGGTAAATAAACCATCGGAGGAGAGGTAAATAAACCATCGGAGGAGAGGTAAATAAACCATCAGAGGAGAGGTAAATAAACCATCAGAGGAGAGGTAAATAAACCATCAGAGGAGAGGTAAATAAACCATCAGAGGAGAGGTAAATAAACCATCGGAGGAGAGGTAAATAAACCATCAGAGGAGAGGTAAATAAACCATCAGAGGAGAGGTAAATAAACCATCAGAGGAGAGGTAAATAAACCATCAGAGGAGAGGTAAATAAACCATCAGAGGAGAGGTAAATAAACCATCGGAGGAGAGGTAAATAAACCATCGGAGGAGAGGTAAATAAATCATCGGAGGAGAGGTAAATAAACCATCAGAGGAGAGGTAAATAAACCATCAGAGGAGAGGTAAATAAACCATCAGAGGAGAGGTAAATAAACCATCAGAGGAGAGAGGTAAATAAAACCATCGGAGGAGAGGTAAATAAACCATCAGAGGAGAGGTAAATAAACATCAGAGGAGAGGTAAATAAACCATCGGAGGAGAGGTAAATAAACCATCAGAGGAGAGGTAAATAAACATCAGAGGAGAGGTAAATAAATCATCGGAGGAGAGGTAAATA
>NC_069422.1:6262220-6309720 GCF_026875155.1 Cherax quadricarinatus | reverse complement strand
TTTGTATGCCGGCATGGTTCTCTGTACATTTTCTAGGTCAGCAATTTCACCTGTCTTGAAAGGTACTGTTAGTGTGCAGCAATATTCCAGCTTAGATAGAACAAGCGACCTGAAGAGTGTCATCATGGGCTTGGTATCCCTAGTTTGAAGGTTCTCAATTTTCATCCAGTCATTTTTCTATCTGATGTGATTGATACAATGTTATGGTCCTTGAAGGTGAGATCCTCTGACATGATCACCCCCAGGTCTTTGACATTAGTTTTTCGCTCTATTATGCGGTTGGAATTTGTTTCATACTCCGATATAGTTTTAATTTCCTCTCGTTTTTCATATCGGAATACTTGAAATTTTTCATCGTAAACGTTCATACTGTTTTCTGTGGCCCATTTAAAGATTGTCCCACAGGGAAGTGTACTTGGCCCTCTTTTCTTTCTTATTTACATAAACGACCTACCAAATGCATTGCAACTACTCAAACCCACACTATTTTCAGATGACACTACTTACGTCTTCTCTCACCCAAGCCCAGTCATGCTAGCCAATACTGTAAATACTGAATTACAGAAAATATCTACCTGGATGATGATTAACAAGTTTACTCTCAATATTGACAAAGCCTACTTCTTTCAATTTGGGAACAGAATTACAGATGTTCCTCTTAACATAATGATAAACGGATCACATATCACAAAGCTAACAGAGGGAAAATTCTTAGGAATCCACCTAGATAATAGACTCAGATTTCAAACAAATGTAAAACGAATTTCCAAGAAAATCTCCAAGACCGTAGGTATATTATCGAAGATACGGCACTATGTTCCACAATTGGCTCTCCTGGCCCTATATTACTCACTCATTTACCCTTATCTCACCTATGGAATCTGTGCATGGGGCTCAACAACAGTAAATCATCTCAGACCTTTAATTACCCAACACATTCCCAGTCCAGGCAACATACTCCACCAATATTCAAAACTCTAAACTTACTCACCGTACGAAACATCCATACTTATTATTGTGCTCACTACATACATAGAACACTCAACTAAGATATAAACCCTCCCCTCAAACTTCTCCTTACCAACCTCAACAGAACACATGACCATAACACAATATACAGATCACTTTGATGTTCCTCGTGTCCATCTCACACTATGTAAAAACTCAATCCACATAAAAGGCCCAAAAATCTTGAATTCATTACCTGTGAATACAAAAGAAACATTGTCTGTTTATCAATTCAAGACTTCTTAAAAACCACTTACTCACCTATTACTAAATAAATAATGAATAACTGTATTTCATAAATGTAAAACCTGTGACCCTATCAAAGTATGTTTTTTAATTACATTACCTAATAGAATAATCCATTCTCTTGAATGTACACTAACTCATCTAATGACCATATGAACTGTTTCTGTACTACAGATCATTGATTTGACTTGATTTGATCTGATTAATAAATTGTATGACTTCATATAGTAAATTGATCATTTTGTTATACATTGTAATGGTACAAATTTGTACGACTATAATGTTTCTTAATTAAAATGTTCAAATTTCATAGTTTAAAATACTCATTTGTATTTCATGTTGTAATTTGTTTACTGTAATTTTTACCACTGAATATATCATTGCTTAGTTAATCTTAAGTTAATTTTAATCTTGTCCATAATGCTCTGCATACAAGGGGCTTTGGCATGTACACCCAACTGCTATAATTCCTTTTACAACTATGTATCATGTCCAAATAAAAATTATGATTATTATTATTATTATTATTATTATTATTATTATTATTATTATTATTATTATTATTATTTAGTTGATGCCCGCCTGGAGTCTTGCAATGTCTTCAGTGGAGGACACTGGCATGGAAATTCGGATGTCACCTGCAAAGGAAGGCACGGTGCTGTGGCTTATATCCCTGTCTATGTCCATTATGAGGATGAGGAACAGGATGGGGGCGAGTACTGTACTTTGTGGAACAAAGTTTTTCACCCTAGCTGCCTCAGATTTTGCTCTATTTACTTCTACTCTTTGTTTTCTATTTGTTAGGAAATTATAGACCCCATCTACCAACTTTTCCTGTTATTCCTTTATCACGCATTATGAGTGTTATTACACCATAGTCATACTTGTGAAAGGTTTTTGCAAAGTTTGTGTATACTACGTCTGCGTTTTGTTTGTCTTCTAGAGCATCGAGGACCTTGTCATAATAGTCCAGTAGCTGGGACAGGCCGGAGGAACGTGCTCTAAACCTATACTAGCACCCCTGGGTTGTGTAACTGATGGACATCTAGATGAGTGGCGATCTTTCTTCCTAGAACCCTTTCTAAGATTTTTATAATATAGGATGTTAGCACAATCGGTCTGTAGTTTTTTGTTATTGCTTTACTGCCCCTTTGTGGTGTGGGGCTATGTCTGTTGTTTTTAGCAGCTGTGGGACCACCCTTGTGTTCGTGTCCCTCTCCATAGGATGTTAAAAGCACATGATATGGGTTTCTTGCAGTTCTTGATGAATACGGAGTCCCATGAGTCTGGACCTCGGGCAGAGTGCATGGGCATGTCATTTATCGCCTTTTCGAAGTCGTTTGGCGTCAGGATAATATAAGATAGGCTTGAGTCTTCCAAATTCTGTGTCTCGCTTATAAAAATTCATTTAGGTCTTCGACTCACAGTCAGGTTAGCGGCTCGTTAAAAACCCGAGTTATATTGGGACTTAAGTAGCTCACTCATTTCCTTGCTGTCATCTGTGTAGGACCCATCTTGTTTAAGAAGGGGCCCAATACTGGATGTTGTTCTCGACTTATGTTTGTTCTCGACTTATGTTCCATAGTCTGAAACAATATGGAGTTGAAGTGACAGGATGGAGCCTATATACCCCCAGGAGGTGAGATGTAGGCCATTAGTAGAGGTAAGATTGTTGTCGGTGGAAGGTCAGGTCCCTCTCAACTCCACATTGTTTCAGACTATGGAACAATACTCTTCTCCAGACTGAGGGACTGACCACCTCAAAACTTCAAGGGTGATGGACTGATTACATCGTCTTCAAGTATCTTCTGCTTCTATCAACTTTTCTGTGCTTGACTGAAGAAGCCTACTGTGTAGGCGAAAAGTTTCGAAATAAAGATACCTAACTGTTGCATATGTGTCTTACCTAACAACCTGTCGGTATTTTATACCATTTTAATGTTCACAGAGTTAATTTGTTTTAGACATTAGTTTGGATCCGTGTTGCTTAGGAACTCTTCCCAGTTTATATCATTTAGGACCTGGTTGACTTGGTCCCACTTTATGTTTTTGTTAATGAAGTTGAATTTGGTCAAGGATACCGCGTGACTGATCTGAGTATATTGTTTTGATATGGTAATATTTCTTATCAGATCATCATTGTTAGTGAAGACGAGGTCCAGTGTATTCTCCAATCTTGTTGGCTCTAATGTTTGGTGGTTTAAGGTGAATTTGGAGCAGAGATTTCAAAGCTCGTGTGTGTGTGAATTTTCATCTGAGCTGCCTCCTGGGGTTATCTCTGCTAGTGCATTATTTGCTACATTTCTCCAATTTAGGTTCCTTACCTGGACCTGGAGAGGGCTCTGAAGGTCAACGTCCCCGCGGCTCAGTCTGAAACCAGGCCTCATGGTGGCTCACTGTCTGACCAACCAGGCTGTTACTTCCGGCCGCATGCAAACTGATGTACGAACTATAGCCCAGTTGGTTAGGTACTGACTTTAGGTGCTGGTCCAGTGCCTTCTTCAAGACAGCCAGGGGTCTATTGGTAATTTCCTTTATTTATGCTGGGAGGCAGTTGAACAGTCTTGGGCCCCTGACACTTATTGTGCTTTCTCTCAGTATTCTCGTGGCAACCCTGCTTTTCATCGGGGCAATATTGCATCTCCTGCCGAGTTTTTTGCTTTCATATGGAGTGATTTTTCGTGTGCAGGTTTGCTACCAATTCTTCCAGGACCTTCCAGTTGTGTATGATCATGTATCTCTCGCCTGCGTTCCATGGAATACAGATCAAGGACCTTCAACCGTTCCCCGTAATTTATGTGCCATATCGTACTTATTTGTGCTCTAAAAGTTCTTTGTACACTCTCCAGGTCTGCAATGTCTCCAGCCTTGAAGGGGCCGTTAGTGTACAGCAGTATTCCAGCCCACAATGACCAGGTTTTGGCTCTCGATTTTTACTGCCAACACGTCAGCTACATTATTCGAGGCGCTTAGCAGTTCCGAGCATATCAGTGACTCTTTGACGTACAAGCCAACCATCCCCATTTACCTGTTCACTTTCTCGCATATGTATAGATTATAACCCGGGTTCCATATTTCATTGTCAAAGTAATCCTTTATTGTCTTTCCTGAACTCCATATTTCATTGTCAAAGTGATCCTTTATTGTCTTTCCTGAACTCCATATTTCATTGTCAAAGTAATCCTTTATTGTCTTTCCTGAACTCCATATTTCATTGTCAAAGTGATCCTTTATTGTCTTTCCTGAACTGAAGAGAGACACATTTCAGGGTGGGAAAGCTTACATGAAGGAAGTTGCATTTTCCTCTTGTCAAATGAGTATTGCACTTTATGGGGTGGTCAAAACTGCACGTTCCATCTGTTTTTCCAGATATTCCATGCCTGCAGATATCTAATGCATAGAATTTGCATAGATCTGATTTCTGTTTGTCTTGTTTCTCGTGACTGCATTCCCTAATGGTGCATGTTTTTGTCTCTTTACCATCTTCAGCACTTGTACTAACAAGCAGTGGTACAGAACATAGCAGCGCCATAGCTAAGTGTTACTGAACACAGCAGTGACATAGGTCAGTGGTACAGAACATAGCAGCGCCATAGCTAAGTGTTACTGAACACAGCAGTGACATAGGTCAGTGGTACAGAACATAGCAGCGCCATAGCTAAGTGTTACTGAACACAGCAGTGACATAGGTCAGTGGTACAGAACATAGCAGCGCCATAGCTAAGTGTTACTGAACACAGCAGTGACATAGGTCAGTGGTACAGAACATAGCAGTGCCATAGCTAAGTGTTACTGAACACAGCAGTGGCATAGCGCAGTGGTACAGAACATAGGAGCGCCATAGCTAAGTGTTACTGAACACAGCAGTGACATAGGTCAGTGGTACAGAACATAGCAGTGCCATAGCTAAGTGTTACTGAACACACCAGTGGCATAGCGCAGTGGTACAGAACATAGGAGCGCCATAACTAAGTGTTACTGAACACAGCAGTGACATAGGTCAGTGGTACAGAACATAGCAGTGCCATAGCTAAGTGTTACTGAACACAGCAGTGACATAGGTCAGTGGTACAGAACATAGCAGTGCCATAGCTAAGTGTTACTGAACACAGCAGTGACATAGGTCAGTGGTACAGAACATAGCAGTGCCACAGCTAAGTGTTACTGAACACAGCAGTGACATAGCGCAGTGGTACAGAACATAGCAGTGCCATAGCTAAGTGTTACTGAACAAAGCAGTGACATAGCGCAGTGGTACAGAACATAGCAGTGCCATAGCTAAGTGTTACTGAACACAGCAGTGACATAGGTCAGTGGTACAGAATATAGGAGTGCCATAGCTCAGTGTTACTGAACACAGCAGTGACATAGGTCAGTGGTACAGAACATAGCAGCGCCATAGCTCAGTGTTACTGAACACAAAAGTGACATAGGTCAGTGGTACAGAACATAGGAGTGCCATAGCTCAGTGTTACTGAACACAGCAGTGACATAGGTCAGTGGTACAGAACATAGCAGTGCCATAGCTCAGTGTTACTGAACACAGCAGTGACATAGGTCAGTGGTACAGAACATAGGAGTGCCATAGCTCAGTGTTACTGAACACAGCAGTGACATAGGTCAGTGGTACAGAACATAGGAGTGCCATAGCTCAGTGTTACTGAACACAGCAGTGACATAGGTCAGTGGTACAGAACATAGGAGTGCCATAGCTCAGTGTTACTGAACACAGCAGTGACATAGCTCAGTGGTACAGAACATAGCAGTGCCATAGCTAAGTGTTACTGAACACAGCAGTGACATAGGTCAGTGGTACAGAACATAGGAGTGCCATAGCTCAGTGTTACTGAACACAGCAGTGACATAACTCAGTGGTACAGAACATAGGAGTGCCATAGCTCAGTGTTACTGAACACAGCAGTGACATAGGTCAGTGGTACAGAACATAGGAGTGTCATAGCTCAGTGTTACTGAACACAGCAGTGACATAGGTCAGTGGTACAGAACATAGGAGTGCCATAGCTCAGTGTTACTGAACACAGCAGTGACATAGGTCAGTGGTACTGAACATAGGAGTGTCATAGCTCAGTGTTACTGAACACAGCAGTGACATAGGTTAGTGATACAGAACACAGCATTGTCATAGCTCAGTGGTATAGAACACAGCAGTGCCATATCTCAGTGGTACAGAACACAGCAGTGCCATACTTCAGAGGTACAGAACACAGCAGTGCCATATCTCAGTGGTACAGAACATAAGAGTATTATAGCTCAGTGGCACAGAACACAGCAGTGCCATACTTAAGTGGTACAGAGCACAGCAGTCCCATATCTCAGTGGTACAGAACACAGGAGTGTCATAGCTCAGTGGCACAGAACACAGGAGTGTCATAGCTCGGTGATACAGAACACAGCAGTGCCATAGCTCAGTGGTTCAGATCACAGCAGTGTCGTAACTCAGTGGCACAGAACACAGCAGTGCCGAAGCTCAGTGGTACAGAATACAGCAGTGCCATAGCTCTAAAGCACAGAACGCAGTTGTGCCATAGCTCAGTGGTTCAGAACACAGTAGTTCCGTAGCTCAGTGGTACAGAACACAGCAGTGCCATAGCTTAGTGGTACAGAACACAGTAGTGCCATAGATCATTGGTACAGGACACAACAGTGCCGAAGCTCAGTGGTACAGAACACACCAGTGCCATAGCTTAGTGGTACATAGCACAGTAGTGCCGTGGCTCAGTATTACAGAGAACAGCAGTGCCATAACTATTGGTACAGGACACAGCAATGCCATAGCTTAGTCGTACAGAACACAGTATTACCATAATTGAGTGGTACAGAGCACAGTAGTACCATTGCTTATTGGTACAGGACACAGGTGTGCCATAGCTTAGTCGTACAGAGCACAGTATTGCCACAGTTCAGTGGTACAGAACACAGCAGTGCCGTAGCTCAGCTGCTCAGAACACAGCCTTGCCATAGCTCAGTTGTACAGCTCAGTGGTACAGAACACAGCAGTTCCATAGCTCAGTGAAACAGAATACTTCAGTGCCGTGGCTCAGTTTTACAGAACACAGCAGTGCCATAACTCAGTGGTAAAGATGAGTGGTACAGAACACAGCAGTGCCATAGCTTAGTGGTTCAGAACACAACAGTGCCATAGCTGAATGGCACAGAACACAGTAGTGTCATAGCTCAGTGGTACAGAACACAGCAGTGCCATAGCTCTGTATTACAGAACACAGCAGTGCCATAGCTCAGTGGTACGGAACACAGCAGTGTCATAGCTCAGTTGTACAGAACACAGCTCTGTCACGGTTCAGTGGTACAGAACACAGCAGTGCTGTAGTTTAGTGTTACAGAACACAGCAGTGTCATAGCTCAGTGATACAGAACACAGCAGTGTCATAGCTCAGTGGCACAGAACACAGCAGTGTCATAGCTCAGTGATACAGAACACAGCAGTGTCATAGCCCAGTGATACAGAACACAGCAGTGTCATAGCTCAGTGGCACAGAACATAGCAGTGCCATAGCTCAGTAACACAGAACACAGCAGTGTCATAGCTCAGTGGCACAGAACACAGCAGTGTCATAGCTCAGTGGTAAAGAACACAGCATTGTCATAGCTCAGTGGTACAGAACGCAGCCGTGCTATCGTTTAGTGGCACAGAACACAGCAGTGTCATAGCTCAGTTGTACAGAACACAGCAGTGCTGTAGTCTGGTGGCATAGAACACTGCAGTACCATAGCTCAGTGGTACAGAACACAGCAGTGTCATAGCTCAGTGGTACAGAACACAGCAGTGCCATAGCTCAGTGGTATTGAACACAGCAGTGTCATAGCTCAGTGGTACAGAACACAGCAGTGCCATAGCTCAGTGGTACAGAACACAGCAGTGCCATAGCTCAGTGGTACAGAACACAGCAGTGTCATAGCTCAGTGGTACAGAACACAGCAGTGCCATAGCTCAGTGGTACGGAACACAGCAGTGTCATAGCTCAGTTGTGCAGAACACAGCAGTGTCATAGCTCAGTGGTACGGAACACAGCAGTGCTGTAGTTTAGTGGCACAGAACACAGCAGTGCTATAGCTCAGTGGTGCAGAACACAGCAGTGCCGTAGCTCAGTTGCACAGAACACATCAGTGCCGTAGCTCAGTTGCACAGAACAGCAGTGCCGTAGCTCAGTTGCACAGATCACAGCAGTGCCGTAGCTCAGTTGCACAGAACAGCAGTGCCGTAGCTCAGTTGCACAGATCACAGCAGTGCCATAGCTGTGGTAAAGTGTTAATCTGGGCACCACAGTTCCATTCCTCCTTCCATATTTCTCTGTATTCATCAACGGTAGTTTATTACGACTTAAAATGAGTTCATACACATACATATATATATGTCGTGGCTAATTGGAATTTATATCTTAGGTATCTATCAAGCTTGTTGAGTTATTCTCGGTATTTTGCGGCAATTAATTACTTGATATATGTATGTATTTCCTCATTAATGATGCTCTTTATATTTTGTCTCATCTCTGTACATGTCAGAATGAAGAAAGAAGTGAAGGTCTTGCAGAAAATGACGCCACTACAAGTTGACGTCTATATACATGCATTTAATCATTTTTTAAGGAAAATTTCTCTCCCACGTCTACAATATATTATAATTTCACTCCGAAAGATCTGGAGTGTTTGATTTTCTGTCACCAAAGAGGAGGAGGAAAGCTGCTATTTCATTTCAACTCTGCTGACTCTTGAAATATTGAGAGTGTACAGACCATGCAAATGAGGCACTCTTAGCTTGGCATATTCCCAGAAAACGTTAATGGGTGGGCGAGGGTAATGACTGGAAGAGAGGAGGTACTTGTCCTGCCTCCCACTCTCCTCACTACTTACTAAAATGATCATGATTATTTCTCTCCCCCCTCCCCGCCGCTGTCTCTGATCCCCTTGTACATGAATGGTCTGATCCCCTTCTCTGAGTCACCTTACATTGGTGGAAGGATTTAAGCTGCCTTGAATACAAAGAACCCAGCAGCCACTTCCACTTTTGTTATTGGCTTTGGGTTTGACAAGGACCTGCCAAGTAGGGGCCAGATGGCCTCCTTTCTTATGTTCTTAAGTTATTATTTTTCTCTGGTCAACATTGCTAGTATTTCTTCCTATTCGTAAAATTGGTTTTAATGGATTCGGGAAGATGACAGTGTCCATTGATCTCCACCAGTTGCAATGCTAACTTATCTGCTGGTCCGTATGTCAGTTGTTAGACAGTTAGAATACTACTTCCTTCCATCTCCGCCACTACCACTACTACTACTACTACTACTCCTACTACTACTGCTACTACTACTACTACTACTACTACTACTACGACTACCTCTTCCTGCCTATATTTACCCGTCCTGCTCTACTTTTCGTTAGTGTGACTTCGTAAATGGTTCAAGTCGGACCGAAACGTCGTCGTAAGCTCCTCTATTCTATGTGCGAGTTATTTGTGTAGGATTCTCCAAGTTGTTGATGTAATGTCTGGTATGTTAACAAGGTTACTTCAATTAGACACGTTCTTCAGAGTCGGACTTATAATTTTTCATGGATGAGGTCATGGCTGCCTTTAAATATACTTGTGTTAGTATCGTTAGGCAATACATTGAAACAAATCAATATAAATGGACCTTAAGTATTTTGCGAGCAAATGCGGATGGCTTTATCAATGACAGTCATATAAGGGAACCTTAGGCTTTCTACACATGGAGCGGATATAGTAGCCGACACATGGAGCGGATATAGTAGCCGACACATGGAGCGGATATCGTAGCCGACACATGGAGCGGATATCGTAGCCGACACATGGAGCAGATATCGTAGCCGACACACGGAGCAGATATCGTAGCCGACACATGGAGAGGATATCGCAGCTGACACATGGAGGAGATATCGTAGCCGACACATGGAGCAGATATCGTAGCTGACACATGGAGGAGATATCGTAGCCGACACATGGAGCGGATATAGTAGCCGACACATGGAGCGGATATCGTAGCCGACACATGGAGCGGATATCGTAGCCGACACATGGAGCAGATATCGTAGCCGACACACGGAGCAGATATCGTAGCCGACACATGGAGAGGATATCGCAGCTGACACATGGAGCAGATATCGTAGCTGACACATGGAGCAGATATCGTAGCTGACACATGGAGCGGATATCGCAGCTGACACTTGGAGGAGGTATCGTAGCCGACACATGGAGCAGATATCGTAGCCGACACATAATTCTAATTCGTTTTTTAATGGAAGAGTCTTGGAAAATTAAATATCTATTTCTCGTGTAATAATTTCGAAAAGGCTTTTAAGTAGAACAGAACTGCAGAAAAGTGAAAAATATCGAAAATTCTTATTATCATATCGTGTTTTTCTCTTCACGAGTTTAAAGAATCTTGAAACAAAATTGTGCCTGAGCCGCTGCAATATTAAGTACGGTGTTGTTATCCTTGGTAATGCAAACTGTGAGCAGCTTCTGTCTTAAATGTTATGTCTTCTACGATGATGGTCGCTGAGATAACAAGGTCAAAACCTCTTCAACTTGCATTCAAAGATTATGTTTCTTAGTAGGATTGTATATGTCGAAATAAACAATTTTTATCTTATAAATTGAAATAATAGTCTGCATGAGATAACTAGGAAGTATCCTTTCTGATTCACTTCAGATTTTATACACCAATGTTCAGCTGCACTAGAAATTTATGCCACACATTGCACTATTCCTTTTGCAAGCATAACTGTGTAAGGGGCTGAGGTTTAGCAGTGCGGAGACACCTTTCATAGTGACGGAAATACTTTTGGTTTTCTCAAACATTGTGTAGTAATTATTCTAAGTGTCTATCATGACCAATCGTGAGCATTCTACGTTCTTGTTCAATATTTGAGTATTCCTGCAACAGCTGCCACGGGCCAACTTAAGAATCACAACCTGGTTGATCTGTTATATCTTTGAGTATATATTACAGCTTTCCCTGGAAAATCTTTTCTTAATTTCTTCATTATTTTTCATATGTGTCAAGGTATCTGGAACAAGTAACAACAGTGTTCGTGTTTAATCTATAATTTGTGGATTAGTTGCGTTAAGAGAGATTATTCAGTGGAACATATATTGTTTATAGTTAATGAGGAGGGTAACTCCAGTTCCTTCGATCAAGAGCTTCTCTCTAGGTATAATTTAAAATCATTTTTCTTGAACTTGCAGTATTTGATCCAGGTTTATCATTAAATGAAAATGACAGTGTTAGTGATAATTATTACTTATTATAAGAATAGTTGTATATTTTGATGTTCACACAACCTGTCTATCCTGTAATTAATCATTAATGAGACAGTTCCCACAACCCTTTTAGTAAACATTATTGTCTGTTAACCTGGAAATTAACAGCCGCATTAAACTCTAATTCATACAGTTCAAACACTTTCCTGGAACCATCTAATAAATGTTTTCATATTGCTGTAATTTACGTCATAAAATATTTTTGGAATATCAGTAATTGTAATCTCCATTTTTAATTGTACTGATCTCTGGCAGTCATGTATAATTATATATATGACAGAAAGTATCACAAAAACTGGAAAAAAATAATCCAACATTAATTACATAAAATGAATATTGAATGATCTAATCTCGTTTCACACTGTGAGTGTCCGCGTTTGATTCCCGGCGAGGGTAGAAACATGGGCGTGTTTCCTTACACAGGTTGTCTATACTCACACATCAGTAAAATGGGTACCTGGGTGTTAGCCTACCGGTGTGGGTCGCATCTTGGGACATTACTGACCTAATCTGCCCGAAATGTTCTGCATAACAGGCGGCTTTCTATATAGTAGTATGATGTCACTGATGTTAGCTAAGCCTGTATACCATGTACATGTACTAGTAGAAATAAAGCTATTATTATTATTATTCTTCTTATTATTATTATTATTATTATTATTATTATTATTATTATTATTATTATTATTATTATTATTGCTTGTGCAAGAGAACACTGAACCAATAAATAAGTATTTGATACTTCTACTGTGTGTATGTGCACTATAAACGAAGGTGTTGCTTAGGTGCAGTCCACTTCTGGTGCTAATTGTGGGACCCATAACCATTTGAATATTCCACTTCCCCTACCAGCCCATCTTTTCATTCTTTTTTACCAATAGGTATATTTTATTACATAATATGCTACAAAAGATTTAAGAGATACATTGTTGACATAAAGCTGACAAATACAGTACACAGTGATCCTAAGATGAAACCTCTTTTCTCTCTCTCTCTTCTCTCTCTCTCTCTCTCTCTCTCTCCTCTATCTCTCTCTCTCTCCTCTCTCTCTCTCTCTCTCTCTCTCTTTTTCTCCTCTCTACTCTCTCTCTCTCTCTCTCTCTCTCTCTCTCTCTCTCTCTCTCTCTCTCTCTCTCTCTTCTCTCTCTCTCTCTTCTCTCTCTCTCTCTCTCTCTCTCTCTCTCTCTCTCTCTCTCTCTCTCTCTCTCTCTCTCTCTCTCTCTCTCTCTCTCTCTCTCCTGTCATGGGCTCATCTTTTATATTTCAAAGAAAAACGTGATGGAGTTATTGCATGATTTATATGTTGCAAATCAAGAGAACTATTTTATGTCTAGTCAACAGATAGCTTGTGTTTTCTTCTTCTTGTTAGATTAAGTTCGGTCTCCTAGATATAGAGTAAACTAGATAAACTTCGGCCGCTGCACGATCAAAGACAGGTATCCCAGCGTTGCCTCACCTCAGGCGCCTGAATGACAGTGCACGAGAAAAGATTCCCGCAGAATGCAGCATTACTTTATAATGCAATTAAGTACGTGGTACCTCGAGTTTCGAACAGCTCTCAACTAGAACAATTATGTAAGTGTATTTTTGTAAGTGCTTTGTAAGTGTATTTTTGGGGGTCTGAAACAGACTAATCTTATTTACATTATTCCTTATAAGAACAAATTCGTTCGGTATCGGCACCCGAGCAGCCTTCTAGAACGAATTAAGTTCGTAACTCGAGGTACCACTACCAGTGTTCAAGATTTGAAGCGAATCAGATTTAGTACTCACAACTTATCACTTAGTAACATATAAATTTTTTCACTAACCCTCCATTAAGAAACACCAACTCTGAAGCCATACGAAAGAGAAATTTTCATGCTATCTCAGAGGGACAACTATACTAAAACACATCAGCACAGTAACTTTCAAGCCTATGAAAATTCCAAATATAAAACTATGTGAGGCACTCAGAAATCATCGCATGAAAACCAGTAATTCTATATTGCCATTCCCTTATACTGAAAAAGGGAAATTGGGACCAACACAGGCAAAATATATCCAAATTTCTCTCTATGGAAGATTTACGAGAGTTTAAGATTTGAGTAAGTTTAAGTAAGTATGCAAGTAAGTAAGAGTTATTAAATGATTTTTATTTAAATTTAACTTAGGATAACCCAGTAAAGTTAAACTTTATGATGTATTTCTGACCAGAAGAGAAATTCTCCAGTTATTTCACTGAATGCAATTTGATTAAAATTACTGGCATATTAAAACCTAACACAACCTAAAATCAAGGTAAAGCTTCTGTACTTAAGAAAACACATGACCATTTTAAGTTTAAAGTCCACCTGATCTATTCTACTCGTCCTTACCTCTTCTCCTTTCCTACACTGTCTTCCCTTCTTCTGTCTAGGTGAGTTCGGTCCTCTTTTGCCTCTCTTCACTCTCCTTTCTGTCTCTTGTGCCACTACCACTACTCCAACTTTCTGCCACATCTGCTACTTCTACTACTACTACTGCCACTACCAGCATTACCTCTACCACTACTTCTCTACTTCTTTCTTCCCCTCTTTGTCCCGTCCCTGCTCTCCTTTCCTATGTATGTACTGGCTCCCTATGCAGTGGGATAGTGGTCAGATATTAGGTGTTCCACACACCTCCTGAGTAGTTCTGACACTCGCGCTGCGGCCTGAGTGCCAAGAGTGTCTCAAATGGAGTTGAAAGACTCACCGTGCCCATGTCATAAGCTGCCTCCGCTATAGGGGTGTAAGCGGTATTCCACTTGAGAGACGACAGGTCACTGCACCCTTGATAGAGTGCTGCCGACTCCATTGGGCTGCAAGCAGTACAACACTTGACATGAATACTCACCGTGCCCCTGTCGTAGGGCTGTATGCGGTATGTTCACCTACGTGAACATACAGTGGAATAGGGATGGATAAGAAACACACATCCCGCCTAAAGGTATAGATGGAGAAGGTTGGCAGGAAGCAGAGGACCCGAAATCCCAGAGGACATACAATGTTCCCTTGCCTAAGATCGGGCAAGCCATACCATCTACAGGCAACACCTTGACACTCATTATGCTGCTATAATTCACCTTGAGAGGAATTATGGTCTGAAGATATCAGTGTCCCTAAATTTGAAAGGGAAATTTCTTTTCACTCACAGAATCTCAGAGTCCTATGAGGTATTGCAGAAGGTGAACGACTTCGAATTCCCACTTGTCCTAACAGAACTAAAATCCATAGAGCTGGTAACAAAAGACATGCCCCTCAATGCAATTTACAGAAATTAAAACATCCCGAAAGCTGAGAGGCTCCGAGATGAAAAGGACAGCAACGTACCTACGAGGCAGAGCTTGTTTCAACATATGGGACCTCTCCCAGCTCAAATAGATGTCAGTTGATGGGGAAAATACCAGGTTACGAAGTACAACCTAGAACCTTCAGTTACCTCAATTTCTGACGTCAATTTAAGGAAATATTCTTGGTCGGGTGAGGCACCCGACAAGGACTGCTTAGATAAACTGAAGAGAGGTGAAACTACAGAACCTCGGTGTCTGAACTGCGGGAAGAAGCATCATGCCTGGAACCTGCACTGCCCGGATAGGCTATCTGCGTCAGGGTAAAATGGAAAATCCTAGTTATCCAGCCTCAAACGTCAAGTAGAGTCCTTACCACAAAACAGTAATCTCGTCCAGAGGAGGCGACGGTAACAGAAATGAAGGCCACTTCCCTGTCCACAGCGATAAAGGAAGCCGAGTAAGCACCAGCGACGGGACCCGCGCCCTTGCTCAGCCGGGTGCTAATACTTTTGCTCAAGCTCCCATCTAACAATGGTAGGGAACGGGCCCTATGCTGCAGGAACAGACTACAGCCATCACGTCAAACCCAACACAAAACAGTCACCAGTGAGGAACACTGTAGCCCAAGACAGCAGAGCAAGCCAGCCCCGTGTTACCCCTGAGCCATCAAATGATGTCGACACTCACGTGCTTCACAGATATCAAATGCGACCTGACAGACCCAAAAGAAAAAGATATATTCAGGACTATTGGGAAGATCTTTTTGAATATGTGAAAGATGGACAAAACAAAGTCCATGCGTTTATGGGGAGCCTAATTGTCTTACCTCACTATTCTCCATGAAATGTTTTGCAGTGAAACGCACAGGATCTACAGCATGACCCTGAAGGACATCTCCTTAGAGATCCTCAGACGGGTCATCTTAGGATTATGAACTGTGTCAGGATACAGTTCCTGATGTATCAGAAAACAAATCATCCATTGTTACTGTAGCTAGTCAGCAGTTCAAGTTGGGCCGAAACGTCGTCATAACTTTTCGTTCTATGTGCGGGTTGTGTATTGTCCCAGTCATAAGAACATAAGAACGATGGAACACTGCAGCAGGCCTATTGGCCCATGCGAGGCAGGTCCAAGTCTCCTACCGGCTTAAGCCAATGCACCCAACCTAGTCAGGTCAGGTCACATTGACTTAAGGGAGGAACACGGCAACCGACCTGGTAGCACAAGCTATCAGGTCTAACTCACACCCACCCACATCCACTCATGAATTTATCCAACCTATTTTTAAAGCTACACAACGTTCTGGCCTCTATAACTGTACTTGGAAGTTTGTTCCACTCATCCACAACTCTATTACCAAACCAGTACTTTCCTATATCCTTCCTGAATCTGAATTTTTCTAACTTAAACCCATTGCTGCGAGTCCTGTCTAGGCTAGATATTTTCAGCACACTATTTACATCCCCTTTATTTATTCCTGTCTTCCATTTATACACCTCAATCATATGCCCCCTAATTCTACGTCTTTCTAGAGAATGCAGATTCAGGGCCCTTAGTCTATCCTCATAGGGAAGGTTTCTGATACATGGGATCAACTTTGTCATCCTCCTTTGTACATTTCCCAGAGCATTTATATCCATTCTGTAATACGGTGACCAAAACTGTGCAGCATAATCTAAATGAGGCCTAACCAAGGATGTATAGAGTTGAAGAGCAACCTGAGGACTTCTATTATTTATGCTTCTTGATATGAAGCCAAGGATTCTATTAGCTTTATTGCGAACACTTATGCACTGTTGTCTTGGTTTCAGATTACTGCTAACCAGAACTCCTAAATCTTTTTCGCAATCCGTAATCTTAAGATCTACATTATTTAGTTTATATGTGGCATGGTTATTGTCCTGTCCAACATTTAGAACTTTGCATTTGTCTATATTAAACTGCATCTGCCACTTCTCCGACCACTGCATCAGTCTATTCAAATCTTCCTGGAGTGCTCTACTGTCCTCGTCAGAATGAATTCGACGGCCTATTATGGTGTCATCGGCAAACTTGCTGATGTCGCTCTTTATGCCCTCATCTATGTCGTTTATGTAGATTGTGAACATCAGGAGGCCCTACACTGACCCCTGTGGAACACCGCTCGTGACGCTTCCCCACTCTGATTTCTCCCCATTTATGCAAACTCTCGCAATTATTGATTCCATAAATTTTCCCACTATGGAGGTTAGGCTTATTGGTCTATAGTTCAAAGCTAAGGACCTGTCACCTGCTTTGAAAATAGGTATCACATTTGCCATTTTCCACTTATCTGGCACCATGCCAGTTTGTAGTGATATGTTGAAAAGATAAGCCAAAGGTTTGCTAAGCTCCTCTTTACATTCCTTTAGAACCCTTGCATACAGTTCATCAGGGCCTGGGGATTTGTTAAGTTTTAATTTATCTATTTGCCTAAGGACCATGTCACTTGTGACCCTAATCGTGCACAGTTTATTGTCGCCCTGTTCTAGATAATTTATCATTTCTGGAATATCGCTGGTATCCTCCTGTGTAAAAACTGAGAGGAAGTATGTGTTAAAAATTCTACACATTTCCTTATCACTGTCAGTGAGCTGACCCGAGGAACTTTTGAGTGGGCCTATCTTGTCCCTGATCTTACTTCTGTATACCTGAAAGAATCCTTTTGGTTAGTCTTCGATTCTCTTGCAACTTTAACCTCATAATCTCTTTTTGCTTTTCTAATTCCTTTTTTTATTTCTCTCTTTAACTGAATATATCGACTTCCTAATTGCCCCTCTCCTCTTTTGATTTGCCTATATATGCCTCTCTTCTTTCTAGAGAATGCAGATTCAGGGCCCTTAGTCTATCCTCATAGGGAAGGTTTCTGATACATGGGATCAACTTTGTCATCCTCCTTTGTACATTTCCCAGAGCATTTATATCCATTCTGTAATACGGTGACCAGAACTGAGCAGCATAGTCTAAATGAGGCCTAACCAAGGATATATAGAGTTGAAGAACAACCTGAGGACTTCTATTATTTATACTTTTAGATATGAAGCCAAGAATTCTATTAGCTTTATTGCGAACACTAATGCACTGTTGCCTTGGTTTTAGATTACTGCTAACCAGAACTCCTAAATCCTTTTCGCAATCGGTAGTATTAAGATCTACATTATTTAGTTTATATGTAGCATGGTTATTTAACTGTCCAACATTTAGAACTTTGCATTTGTCAATATTAAACTGCATCTGCCACTTCTCCGACCATTGCGTCAGTCTATTCAAATCATCCTGGAGTGCTCTAATGTCCTCATTAGAATGAATTGGACGGCCTATTTTGGTATCAGCAAATTTGCTTATGTCGCTATTTATTCCCTCATCTATGTCGTTTATGTAAATTGTGAACAACAACGGGCCCTACACTGACCCCTGAGGAACACCGCTTGTGACGTGCCCCCATTTTGATTTCTCCCCATTTATGCAAACTCTCTGTTGTCTATTTGTCAGCCATGCCTCTACCCAGGAAAAAATTTCTCCTCCTATTCCGTGTGCCTTAAGTTTCCTCAATAGCCTCTGGTGTGGAACTCTATTGAAAGCCTTACTGAAGTCCATATACACAATATCATATTCATTACCATGATCTACCTCCTCAAACACCTTAGTGAAAAAAGTTAGTAAATTCGTAAGACAGGAACGCCCCTTTGTAAAACCGTGTTGAGATTCATTAATCAATCTGTGCCTGTCAAGATGGCTACGTATTGCTTCGGCAATTATTGATTCCATAAATTTTCCCACTATGGAGATAAGGCTTACTGGTCTATAGTTCGAAGCCGAGGACCTGTCACCTGCCTTGTAAATAGGTATTACATTTGCCATTTTCCACTTATCAGGCACTATGCCAGTTTGTAGTGATATGTTAAAAAGATTAGCCAAAGGTATGCTAAGTTCCTCTTTACATTCCTTTAACACCCTTGCAAACAGTTCATCAGGACCTGGGGATTTGTTAGGTTTTAGTTTCTCTATTTGTCTGAGGACCATGTCACTAGTTACCGCAATCGTACATAGTTTATTATCATCCTGTTCTACGTAATCTATTATTTCAGGAATATCGCTAATATTTTCCTGGGTGAAAACTGAGAGGAAGTAGGTATTTAGAATTTCACACATATCCTTATCACTGTCAGTGATCTGACCAGAGTTACTCTTAAGTGGGCCAATCTAGTCCCTAATCTTACTTCTGTATACCTGAAAGAACCCTTTTGGGTTAGTCTTTGAATCCCTTGCGACCTTAGCCTCATAATCCCTTTATGCTTTTCTTATTCCTTTTTTTTTTATTTCTCTCTTTAATTGACTATATTGATTTCTTAACTGCCCATTCCCTCTTTTGATACGCCTAGAAATGCCTCTCTTTTGACCAATGAGATGTTTTAATCTATTGTTTATCCATTTGGGATCATTTTTGTTAGATCTAATTTCCCTACTCGGAACAAAAGTTATCTGGGCAGCTAGAACTATGCTCTGAAAAACGTCATATTGGCAACCAAGATCACCTACCTGACCCGTAGTCAGGACATCCCAATTTAGCCCACCCAGGTAATTTTTCAGTCCCATGAAGTCGGCCATGCGAAAATCTGGGACAGAGATTTGATTGCAGTTATCTGGGTAATTCCATGATTTATTGAAACTAAGTGATTTATGATCACTTTCCCCAAGCTCATCATTAACCTCAAGATTATTAATTAGTGAATCTTTGTTGGCAAGAACCAAAATACATATTGATATGCATATTTTGATCTTAGTGTGAGGTTTCCACCAGAAGAACACAAAATCAAAGATTATTTTGTCCCTTCTAGCTGGTTGGAGAGTCATTTCTAATTGTCAGTGTGGAAGCCTAGCCAGCATACATGACTTCTCACTGTGTTATCTCCACTGGTGCAGTAGCAGTCGTAGCAATGTTAGTAGTTTTGCAGTTTAGTATCAAATTATGCGCTGCTATGTAACGCTTTTAAGTTGAATAGATAATGATATCTGGCTTTGTCTGTCCCCTTGAAATATCAAAATCAGTAATTTGATCTATCAGAGTTGCTTCCAATGATTTTATTTTGAAAAAGTCATCCATTTTATGTGTGAAAATACTAGGATTATATTAATACGATATATCAATATTAATTATTCTGTGCCGGGGGGGCTGAACGTAATCCTGCACACAGAAAAATAGAACACAAGTGTTTTTTACTATGCTCAGGAGAGTTCTCATGTTTTGCAGAATTTGAAATCGTGCAGCGACATCATCACCAAATTCACTGTAATTTAAAAGGAAGAGATAATATCAGATACTATTAAGAGAGAAAAAAAAACTCTTCAGTGACATTGTATTCACTTCAACACACCAGTAAAATTAAGCCAACTCCTTCATGAAAATGAATATAAAAGAAATCAGCAATATTTAAGTGTGTTATGGTAAACAAGTGCAGTGTGTGTGAGGGAGCGCTGGCAGGTCTCTTTATCGCCATTACTATTGCCTTCACAGTGAATATCTAATATTCTTCTTTTTGGTGATATTTAATGACAGTTAGATGCTTGATAACAACTTGATTGTGCATCTAAAACAGTAGCATTTATGTTAACAACTTTCGTGGTGTTACTACCCGAGACTAAACCTCCCATCCTAGTAGGAACTAGTTACCACCCTCCAACCTGTGATCAGTTCTTAGAAAACTTTTCCAGTGTACACAATTTAGCGCAATTGTGAGACAATAATACTAGGAGATTTCAATATCTGTATTAACATCAAAATAATTGACTATGTTCAGGTTTAAGCAAATTCTAAGATTAAATATTTATTATTATTTATTATCACACTGGCCGATTCCCACCAAGGCAGGGTGGCCCGAAAAAGAAAAACTTTCACCATCATTCGCTCCATCACTGTCTTGCCAGAAGGGTGCTTTACATTACAGTTTTTAAACTGCAACATTAACACCCCTCCTTCAGAGTGCAGGCACTGTACTTCCCATCTCCAGGACTCAAGTCCTCCAACAGCACGTCAAGTATTAAAAACCATTTGTCTCCATTCACTCCTATCAAACACGCTCACGCATGCCTGCTGGAAGTCCAAGCCCCTCGCACACAAAACCTCCTTTACCCCGTCCCTCCAACCTTTCCTAGGCCGACCCCTACCCCGCCTTCCTTCCACTACAGACTGATACACTCTTGAAGTCATTCTGTTTCGCTCAATTCTCTCTACATGTCCGAACCACCTCAACAACCCTTCCTCAGCCCTCTGGACAACAGTTTTGGTAATCCCGCACCTCCTCCTAACTTCCAAACTACGAATTCTCTGCATTATATTCACACCACACATTGCTCTCAGACATAACATCTCCACTGCCTCCAGCCTTCTCCTCGCTGCAACATTCATCACCCATGCTTCACACCCATATAAGAGCGTTGGTAAAACTATACTCTCATACATTCCCCTCTTTGCTTCCATGGACAAAGTTCTTTGTCTCCTCAGACTCCTAAGTGCACCACTCACCCTTTTCCCCTCATCAATTCTATGATTCACCTCATCTTTCATAGACCCATCCGCTGACACGTCCAATCCCAAATATCTGAATACATTCACCTCCTCCATACTCTCTCCCTCCAATCTGATATCCAATCTTTCATCACCTAATCTTTTTGTTATCCTCATAACCTTACTCTTTCCTGTATTCACTTTTAATTTTCTTCTTTTGCATACCCTACCAAATTCATCCACCAACCTCTGCAACTTCTCTTCAGAATCTCCCAAGAGCACAGTGTCATCAGCAAAGAACAACTGTGACAACTCCCACTTTATGTGTGATTCTTTATCTTTTATCTCCACGCCTCTTGCCAAGACCCTCGCATTTACTTCACTTACAACCCCATCTATAAATATATTAAACAACCACGGTGACATCACACATCCTTGTCTGGGAAATAATTTCCCTCTTTCCTACATATTCTTAAATAGTTACGATCAATTAATTAATGCACCAACTGAGATCACACAGTTCTCAGCCACCACATTTGACTACATACTTTGTAACAGCTAAGTTAACATTAGTTAGTCAGGGGTTATTCCCACAGGTCTTATTGATCATTTCATCACTTATTGCACCACGAAAATCATTAGGGAACTGATAGGCCTACACAGGACAATAAAAATTAGATCAATTTGAAGCTACAGTAAACAAACACAGATCACACAATTGTGACTGAACTGTTATGACAAGTTGTGCGGCGTAAATGATGCCTGGGAAAAATTCAGAGCGGTGTCTTATCTGTCTCAAGGGCAGACACCTTACACACCCATTACTTTGAGCTGAACACAATCATGAAGAGCCAGTCCATCAGCATCTTGCTGGCTAACATTGGAGGCTTCATTTCCATGTTGGATGTGGAAAATTAAATTTACCTGGATGTAACTCATAAGGTACATACCAGTAAATGGTAACAAAGATTATTCTTTATCAAGGTTAACAAAGACAAGTAGGAATTTTAGGACACCTAGTTCACAAAAAATGTCCCCCTTCGATACCTACTACTTTCATATCCACAAGTCACACTTGACCTATATTAAATTCAAATGAAATATATATTTCCAGAAATTATGGTAAACATTAATATAAATATGTGGACCGTATGTTGAAATTAATAAATGATTATGTATACACATTTAGGTAACAGAAGGAGAATTTATAATCATAAGACTCACCAATTAGTCTGGAGATTTCGGTGTGTCATACTCAGAACCCCCCTGCCTAAATTTATGAAGAAAATACTGGCCAGAATCTCAACATAAATAGACAACTATGCTGGGGTTCCTGGAGCTGTCCTGTCCATCTGCTTAATGCTCACGTTATGCCGGACTGCAAATCCAACAATTTCGGCTCCTATTTGAGAGGTTTTAAGCCCAATATAACCCCTAGAGCGACAAAAATGTATGCACATTTCATTAGCGTGCCTGTACCATATTGAAAAACAATGGCGTCTCCCCCTGCTCATCAGCGCAGGTGCAGAGTTTCCCTGTCGGTTCACTTCTTTAAAATACACTTTAGAGTAACAGTAATGTATTAATCAGGTATATTTACATTATAAAAAATATACAGCATAATTTTGGGAAATTATTTTCCACATTGGAGAGCTCACGCACAGTTTTGAGAACACTCGATGTCCTGAGATGCCTGACATGATCGCCGTTGTTTAGACATTTTTGGACGACAGGACTCCGGAAAACTTCATTAGAATTGCTGGCTACACCTCATGGATGAGAAGAGACAAGCAAGGACAGGGAGGTGTTGCTGAGTACCTTTCTAAAAGTGTACATACCCAGCCCACTGATGTCACCATCCCTTCTCATCTAGAAATGTTCTTCAAGCTATGCATAAACACTAGTACTTCTGTACTAGCATGTGCAATGTACTGACCTTAGTGGCAACATGATGACCACGTCAACTTCTTGATGGAAAATATGGACTCACTTCTGCTTCAGCATAAATGTCAAATATCGTAAGTGATGGTGACCTCAACCAACATTTAAAACAGAGAGGGATTTTCATGACTTTCTTAAAGTGTTTGACATGAGAAACTTTGTTGACTTCCCTTCTCACAGAGATGTGAGAAGGGAAATCATTTGCCAACCCCTTGACTATGTTGGACAATTTGATCACAAGGTTGCCTTTACAACACTGAAGATTCCAATTGAATGAGAGAGAAAATCTACACACGCAACCTTGCTTTGAGAAAGAGGAAACTGGCCAGCCCTTTGCTCTAAATTCGCCACCTCCCTAAATTCCACCAATACGATATTTGTCTTTGCAAACATACAGGGTCTATAGCCGTCAAAAAACAACAAAATTCCTTACATCAAGGGACTGCTCACGGAGTCAAATGCAATGTTTGCAGCATTCACAGAGACTCACATAAAGGATCATTATGACAACGAAATATGGATCCTAGGTTGTAACCCATTCCGATGCGACAGACTAAACAGGCAACAAGAGGTGGTTGGCCTTATGTCACAGAGTCGTTCATTTGCACAGAACTAGTAAACCCCTCAAATGATGTAGCTGAA
The DNA here is from genome assembly GCF_026875155.1 of Cherax quadricarinatus. NCBI lineage: Eukaryota > Metazoa > Arthropoda > Malacostraca > Decapoda > Parastacidae > Cherax > Cherax quadricarinatus. The sequence goes on along the minus strand of NC_069422.1, from coordinate 6,285,753 downwards.
GTTTTGGTGGTAAAGATTGAAAACCAAAATCTTATCATTGTGATAGTATACAAGCCTCCGGATGCAACTTCCCAGTAATTCCAGGAGCAGCTTGAGAAAATTGACCACTGTCTGGAAAATCTCCCAACTCCTGTCCCAAACATCTTACTACTAGGAGACTTCAACTTGAGACACCTAAAATGGAGGAGTATAGCAAACAATGTTTTAGCAGAGATCACCCCGGGAGGCAGCTATGATGAAAATTCACACACACACGAACTATTAAATCTCTGCAACAAATTCACCTTAAACCAGCAAATTGTAGAGCCTACAAGACTAGCAAATACGCTGGACCTCATCTTCACTAACAATGACGATCTGATACGTAATATAACTGTATCAAAGATAATTCACTCAGACCACAACATAATAGAGGTGCAGACATGTATGCACAGGGCTCTGGACCAGCAAAATGTGAGCAGTCACGAAGGTCTCTTCACGAAATTCAATTTCAATAACAAAAACATACAATGGGATCAAGTAAACCATGTCCTAAATGAAACAAGCTGGGAAGGCATCATAAACAACACGGACCCGAACATCTACCTTGAAAAAATGAATTCTGTGCTTCTTGAGATCTGTTCAAGACACATTCCATTAAGAAAAAGAAAAAGAAGACGTAAACTAGAAAGAGAGAGACATTCCCTACACAGACGAAGGTGAAGAGTCACAGAGCTGCTGAGTGTGGCCAATATATCTGAAATATGAAGGGAGGCGCTAGTCCTTGAAGTTACAAATATCAAACTTAAGCTGAAGGAATCTTATAGGAGACAAGAATCTCAGAAAGAACTAAAAGCCATAAAGAAATGGAAAAAAAATACTTCTTCTCCTATGCCAAAACTAAGGGAAAAATAACATCCAGTATTGGGCCCCTGCTTATGCGGAATGGGACATACACAGATGATAGCCAAGAAATGAGTGAGATGCTGATGTCCCAATATGACTCAGTGTTCAGCGAGCCACTGCCCACTCTAAGGGTCGACAATCCAAATGAATTCTTCATGAACGAATCCCAAAATCTGGTCATCCCAAAAATCTCGGATATTATTCTAACTCCACAAGACTTTGAAGAGGCAATTAATGACATGCTCATGCACTCTGCCCCAGGCCCAGACTCGTGGAACTCTGTGTTCATCAAGAATTGCAAGAAGACCCTATGCGTGCCTTCACCATTTTATGGAGAGGGAGCATGGACACAGGGGTCATCCCACACACACTAAAAACAACAGACATAGCCCCACTCCACAAAGGTGGCAGTAAAGCAATTGCAAAGAACTACAGACCGATAGCACTAATATCCCATATCATAAAAATCTTTGAGAGGGTTCTAAGAAGCAAGATAGCCAACCACCTAGATACCCATCAATTATACAACCCAGGGAAACACGGGTTTAGAGCAGGTCGCTCCTACCTGTCTTTCAGGGTACATACGCTGAGAGTTTAATCAGCTACTGGACCACTACGGCAAGGGCCTGGATGCTGCAGATGATAAATAAAATACAGATGAAGTATACACAGACTTTGCAAAAGCTTCCCACAAGTGTGACAATGGTGTAATAACACTTAAAATGCGGGATAAAGGAATAACGGGAAAAGTTGGTAGATGGATCTACAACTTCCTGACATATAGAACACAATGAGTGATAGTAAACAGAGTAAAGTCCCAGACAGCCACGGTAAAAAGCTCTGTTCTACAAGGCACAGTCCTCGCTCCCATTGTATTCCTCATCCTCACTTCTGACACGTGTCTTCCTTTGCGGATGACACCCGGAATACCATGGCGGTGACCTCCATCGAAGACACCGCGATTCTCCAAGCGGACATCAACCAAATCTTAGAATGGGCCACTCAAAACAATATGAAGTTCAACGAGCAGAAATTTCAACTACTCAGATATGGGAAACTTGAAGAAATTAAAAATGTGTCAAGGTATACCACAAATTCTAACCATACAATAGAGCGGAAAAGTAATGCGAAGGACCTGGGAGTAAAAAAGTCAGAGGATCTCACCTTCAAAAACCTCAACAATGTATTTATCTCATCTGCTAGGAAAATGATAGGATGGATAATGAGAATCTTCAAAACTAGGGACGCCAAACCCATGTTGATTCTCTTCAAATCGTTTGTGCTCTCTAGGCTGCAATACGGCTGTACACTAACGGCCCCTTTCAAGGCTGGCGACATTGCAGACCTGGAGAATGTACAAAGAAATTTCACCGCACGCATGAGTACGATAAGGCATCTAAATTACTGGGAACGGTTGAAGGTATTCCTTCGAACGCAGGCGAGAGAGATATATGATAATATACACTTGGAAGGTCCTGGAGGGATTGGTAGCAAACCTGCACACGAAAATCACTCCATATGAAAGCAAAAGACTCGGCAGGAGATGCAAAGCAGGCTCGCCACGAGTACACTGAAAGACAACACAGTAAGTGTCCGGGGCCAAAGACTGTTCAATTGCCTCCCAGTATACATAAGGGGGATTGCCAATAGACCCCTGGCTGTCTTCAAGAAGGCACTGGACAGGCACCTAAAGTCAGTACCTGACCAACCGGGCTGTGGTTCATATGTCAGCTTGCGTGCGGCCAGCAGTAACAGCCTGGTTGATCAGACCCTTATCCACCATGAGGCCTGGTCTCAGACTGGGCCGCGGGGGCGTTGACTCCCGAAACCCTCTCCAGGTAAACTCCAGGTAAACCTCCAACTCTAATGCTCTTCTCCAAGGTGATCTTGACAACCAAGTGAATTCCTTCATTAAGCACATCCCTCACCGGCAGTATATGATAAAGCCTACAGATGAACCATGGTTCGGCTTTCGTTGTCGAGAGGCTGCAACTGCTAAGTACAAGTTATGGAGAAGGTATAAGAGGCATCCCACTATCTGTAACAGGAACCTGCACAGGCAGGTCTGTTGGCAAATGAGAGAAATCCAACAATGGGTCATCTCTAGATGGGAGGCTGACACACAAAGAAAGCTGGCATTAGATAGAGTGGGTTTCAATCCCTGGTGACCCTTGGTCAAGAACCGACAAGGTTATCTACCTGATAAAATTATTTTACCTCTAAATCGACAGGATGGGTCCATCTCTACTAGCGCTTCCCTGTGATTATAATAACAACAATAATAATCTATTAGCAGTCAGGAGAAAGCTGGCGTCTTGCCGAACACCATGCTGCCAAGATGCGAGTTTCTAATCCAGCAAGGCAACCTCCTTGGCTCGTCGCAACAACTGTGTCAAAGTTGTCAGTGGTAACGATAAGTCAGGATGAGGTGTATCTTCTCCTTAAGTCGCTGGATCAAGAGAGGAAATGCTAGTTGCTCCAAGTTACGTCAATCAGCAGCTTACAGCTCCATCAGCTAGGGAAAAACGGTAGCAGATCACATTTACTCATGAGAAAACATAGATGATTATGGTAAACTTGGAGCAGTGGTATGACTAAATGGCAGTGTTGACACTCGGAGATGACCTGGAGAATACCTGGAGAGGGTTTTGAGGGTCAACGCCCCCGCGGCCCGGCCTGAAACCAGGCCTCGTGATGGATCAAGGTCTGATCAACCAGGCTGTTACTGCTGGCCCCACACGAAACCGACGTACGAACCACAGCCTGGTTGGTCAAGTACTGACTTTAGATGCCCTGTCCAGCGCCTTCTTCAAGATAGCCAGGGGTCAATTGGTAATCCCCCTTATGTATGCGGAGAGGCAGTTGAACAGTTTTGGGCCCCTGACACTTATTGTGTTGTCTCTTAGTGCACACGTAGCGCCCCTGCTTTTCATTGGGGGAACGTTGCATTTCCTGCCGTTCTTTTGCTTTTGTAGGGGGCGATTTCTCGTGTGTAAGTTTGGTACTAATCCCTCTAGGATTTTCCAAGTCTATATTATTATGTAACTTTATCGCCTGTGTTCCAAGAAATACAAACCAAGGGACTTCAACAGTTCCCAGTAATTTAGGTGCTCGATCGTACTTACGTGTGCTCTGAAATTTCTTTGTACACTCTCAAGGTCAGTAATTTCGCCTGCAGTTAGATTACAGCATTATTCCAGCCATAAGAGAACAAGCGATTTGAAGTGAATCATTATGGGTTTGGCGTCCCTAGTTTTGAAGATTCTCATTATCCATACTATCATTTTTCTAGCAGATGCGGTAGATACATTGTTGTGGTCTTGAAGGTGAGATCCTCTGACATTATCACTCCCTGATCCTTCACATTAGTTTCTCCCTCTATTGTGTGGTTAGAATTTCCTGTATACTCTGATACAGTCTTAATTTCCTCAAGTTTTCCATATCTGATTAGTTAAAATTTCTCTTCATTGAACTTCATATTGTTTTCTGTGTCCAATTTGAAGATTTGGTTGATGTCCGCTTAGAGTCTTGCGTTGTCTTCCAATGAAGACATTGTCATGGCTTTTCAGGTGTCATCCGCAAAGGAAGACACGGAGCTATGGCTTACATCTCTGTCTATGTCAGATATGATTAATAGGATGGGAGTGAGTACTGTGCCTTCTGGAACAGAGCTCTTCACTGATGCTGCCTCAAACTTTACTCTGTTTACTGTTATTCGCTGTGTTCTATTTGTTAGGAAGTTATAGATCCATTTACCAACTTTTCCTGTTATTCCTTTATCACGCATTTTGTGTACTATTATACCGTGGTCTCACTTGTCGAAAGCTTTTGCAAAGTATTTGTATACTAGATCTGCATTTTGTTTATCCTCCAAAGCTGATATCCTTGGGGTGAAATTTGACTCCAAACTGAGTAAGAAGAACCACGTTGTAAATCTTGCAAACAAAGCGGCCAGGAAGCTTACATCACTTAGACATATCTTCTACTTGCTCAATAGTATAGGCTGCAAGATTCTGTAGAAGGCACAAACACGCTCACATCTTGTGTATGCTCAACTTTCGTGGATTGTTTGCTCCCCCTCCCCTGCCCCGTCTAGGGGGCAGACTTCTTGACAAAACATAAACCAGAGTAAGATGGCTCATTCATCTCTCGCCTGGACCAAGCTTGGACAGATCTGTAATTTCAGCAGTAAAAACCAAATACATTCTGACAGTGCCTTTCTCCAGAACATCGCTTCTTCTGAGATCACTTATTCCTAGGATGACTCATGTCTTGAACATGGTCGTACAGCATAATGACATAATCGAAATAGTCAGTTGACCAAATTAAATAGTTGATCCACAGATGACCGCAACTTCCACCTGTTCCCAGTCTGAATATCTCTTAACAATAAAGAGACTTTCTAATAAGATGATGTACGTAACAGCTTATAGCTTGTAAATAAAGACTGGAACACTGATCCTAGCTTTGCAAAACCATGTGTAAAATAATAAAGAGACAGGGGTCCCATCTTAGGATAACAGCGTAATGTATTCTTTATTACTCTATCACTACAACTAAGAAACTTCATTTACTGTATACATACACAGCAGAAGTATCGAACATGTATTTATCGGCTCACTGAACTCTGGCAGAAGTAGATCATTCAATATTTGTTTCCGGGAATTAATGTTGGATTAATTTTTTATTTTTCAGTATTTGTGATACTGTCTATCATATATATAATTATTCATGACTGCCAGAGATCAGCACAATTGATAATGGGAATTACAATTACTGGTATTCCAAAAATGTTTTATGACGTTAACTACAGTAATATCAAAACAATGAATTTATAACATTTGATGCATTTATTAGTTAGATGATTTCAGTCATGTGGCTGTCAAAAATGTGATTATGAAAATATAGTGAAATTCCAAGCGCTTTCGTGATTTCTTGCATTATCAAGTACCTGTAAAAATGACATAGGTTAAATTCTTCCCAAATTTTATTAATCATAAATGAATCTAACTTGTCTAACACTAAACAAATAAAGTAGTGGAAGACTTTTTTATCTGATGTTTCATCTGACGTTGAATACAAAATTGTTATTAACATGTTTGGTTTAGTCACTGTTTTCAATTAGATTGTCTAATTTGCATTTTAGTTTATTTTTATTAATTCATACACAAATATAATGATGGACTGGCGGTCATATTTTTTATAATTAGTTCCTCTTTACCTTTCAGTAGTTGTTTTACTGTTTTATTAAACTTTCTGTTAACTCAATCTAAGTTTTTTTCTAAGTTTGGAATAAGTATCAGTTTCTTTTAGAATTATTACCTACACTTTTATTGTGTAAGTAAAAGGACATAAGTGCAACTAATATCACATTTTCATTGTGGCAACGTTTCGCTCTCCAGGAGCTTTATAAAGCCGTTACAAACAGTACATGGACACAGAGGGTATATATAGGTTAGAGTGAGGTGTAATACTAGTGGTAGTTGTAGTAATAGTAGTAGTAGTAGTAGTAGTAGTAGTAGTAGTAGTAGTAGTAGTGGTAGTAGTAGTAGTAGTAGTAGTAGTAGTGGTAGTAGTAGTAGTAGTAGTAGTAGTGGTGAGTGTAGTAGTTTGTAGTGAGTAGTAGTAGTAGTAGTAGTAGTGTGTGTAGTAGTAGTAGTAGTAGTAGTAGTAGTAGTAGTAGTGTGTAGTATTGTAGTAGTAGTAGTATAGTGTAGTAGTAGTAGTAGTAGTAGTAGTAGTAGTAGTAGGTGTAGTAGTAGTGTAGTAGGTAGTGTGGTAGTAGTAGTAGTAGTAAGGGAGTAGTAGTGGTAGGTAGTAGTAGTGTAGTAGTGTAGTAGTAGTGTGGTAGTAGTGTGTAGTAGTATAGTAGTAGGTAGTTAGTAGTAGTTAGTAGTAGGTGGTGTAGTAGTAGTAGTTTGTAGTAGTAGTGTAGTAGGTAGTAGTAGTAGTAGTAGTAGTAGTAGTGGTGGTGGTAGTAGTAGTAGTAGTAGTAGTAGTGTGTAGTAGTGTGTAGTAGTAGTTGTAGTAAGTAGTAGTAGTGTAGTAGTAGGTATGTAGTAGTAGTAGTAGAGTAGTAGTAGTGTAGTAGTAGTAGTAGTAGTAGTAGTAGTGGTGGTAGTAGTAGTAGTAGTAGTAGTGGTGAGTAGTAGTAGTAGTTAGTAGTAGGTAGTAGTATGTAGTAGTGTAGTAGAAGTAGTAGTAGTAGTATAGTATTAGTGTAGTAGTAGTAGTAGTATGTGTAGTAGTAGTAGTAGTATAGTAGTAGTAAGTAGTGGGTTAGTAGTAGTATGAGTAGTTAGTAGTAGTAGTAGTGTAGTAGTATAGTAGTAGTAGTAGTGTAGTAGTAGTGTAGTAGTAGTAGTAGTGTAGTAGTAGTAGGTAGTAGTAGTAGTAGTGTGTATTGTAGTAGTAGTAGTAGTAGTGGTAGGTAGTAGTAGTAGTAGTAGTGTAGTGTGTAGGTAGTAGTAGTAGTAGTAGTAGTAGTAGTAGTAGTAGTAGTGGTGGTAGTAGTAGTAGTAGTAGTAGTAGTAGTAGTAGTAGTAGTAGTAGTAGTAGTAGTGGTAGTAGTAGTAGTAGTAGTGTATGTAGTAGTAGTAGTATAGTATGTAGTAGTGTGTAGTAGTTTAGTAGTAGTAGTGTAGTATAGTAGTGGTAGTAGTAGTAGTAGTAGTAGTGGTAGTAAGTAGTGTAGTAGTAGTAGTTGGTAGTAGTAGTAGTAGTAGCAGTAGTGGTGGTGGTAGTAGTAGTAGTAGTAGTAGTAGTAGTGGTGGTAGTAGTAGTAGTAGTGGTAGTAGTAGTAGTAGTGGTAGTAGTAGTAGTAGTAGTAGTAGCAGTAGTAATATAAGTTGTAATATTAGTAGTAATACATGAGTGAAAGGTCAAAAAACTATTACTTGGGTAGCATAAAAATATTTCTGTTGTTAGTTGGATCTGAGAAGGTCTGTTTCAGTGTTCCTCCTCTGTTGTGTTCTTGTGTAACAGAGACTGTGATAACAGGGTTAACTGTTTTGAGGAGGATTTCTGCTAATACTTCAGAGATGATAGAAGCTGCCTTTGTTTTGCTTGATTGTGTTAGAAACAGCGATTAATGATGAGTCAAGGTATTTTTACTTTACATATTGTCGGTGATTCTACCAACATATTGCATTTATTTTGTCTGCTTTAGCAGCATGCAGATTACATCACCACCTCTACTACTTCTGCACTACTATTATCATCATTACTACTACTACTACTACTACTACTACTACTACTACCACTACTACTACTCACACACTACTATACTACTACCACTACTACTACTACTACTACTACTACTACTACCACTACTACTACCACTACTACTACTACTACTACACTACTACTACTACTACCACTACTACTACTACTACTACTACTACTACTACTACTACTACTACTATACTACTACTACTACTACTACTACTACCACTACTACTACTACTCACTATACTACGACTACTACTACTACTACCACTACTACTACCACTACTACTACTACTACTACTACCACTACTACTACTACTACACTACTACTACTACTACTACTACTACACTAACTACTACTACTCACTACTACTACTACTACTACTACTATACTACTACTACTACTACTACTATACTACTACTACTACCACTACTACTACTACTACTACTACTACTACTGCTGCTGCTGCTGCTGCTGCTGCTACTGCTGCTGTTGTTGTTGTTGTTGCTGCTGCTGCTGCTGTTGTTGCTGCTGCTGTTGTTGTTGTTGTTGCTGCTGCTGCTGCTGTTGCTGATGATACTGCTGCTGCAGAAGCAGTAGCAACATTAGTAAGCAGTGCTACCTCTATCATTACTTCTACCATCACTTCCTCCATTTCACTTCCTTCTCTCGTTCTCTGGGCCTCGGCCGCCTCTGTTATGCATTCTGGCTTCCTTCCCTTCGTACTTCTGTGTGACTACTTAATGGTCCCAGCTGGACCTGAATGTCATCAAAAGTTTCACTCTCCTATGTACGAGTTATTAGTGCACTGTACACTAGGTACTATGTAACATGACTCACGAAATCGTAATGACACGATTGCAAACAAACCATACCACGGACGGGGGATAGAACCCACGATCAGAGAGTCTCAAAACTCCAGACCGTCGTCTGGAAAAACTTGCATTTGTGGTCACAGTGGTGCCTATGCTAACCTTCCTATGGTGTAGAAATATACCTAGTTGGATGAATCTTATTGTGGCTAGCTGGTCTAGTGGCTAACCCGACGGGCTGGAGTTTTGAGACTCTCTGACCGCGGGTTCTAACCCCGCCCGTGGTATGGCTTGTTTACTAAGTCACATATTTACTTCTCCGATATACTTAAAACTTTAGTCATACATTTACTATCCCAGTCTCTGAATATTTATGTCACATATTTAAGGCATTAGGTACTAAATACCTAAGCCACATACTTACAACATAATTAATACATAATAATTATGTCACATATTCAACAAATTATCGTTTTATACTTACATTTATTTATTGTCATCAGGCTAATTAAATCACTTGCCTTTACATGTGTCTCCAAAATGTTTTGTTTTTAATATTCTGTATCAGGTGGATCAGAGCCTCATCAACCAGGCTGTTACTTCTGGCCCCACGCAAACCGACGTACAAACCACAGCCCGGCTGGTGAGGTACTGGCTTTAGGTGCCTGTCCAGCGCCTTCCTGAAGACAGCCAGGGATCTATTGGTAATCCCTCTTATATATACTGGAGGCAGCTGAACAGTCTTGGGTCCCTGATACTTATTGTGTTGTCTCTTAGTGTACTCGTGGAACCACTGATTTTCATTGAGGAGATGTAGCATCTCCTTCTAAGTCATTTGCTGTCATATCTTTTTCTTTCATAGGAGGTGATTTTCGTGTGCAGATTTGGGACTAGTCTCTCTAGGATTTTCCAAGTGTATATTATCATGTATCTTTCTCTACTGCATTCCAGGGAATACAAATCAAGGGACTTCAACCATTCTCAGTAATTTAGGAGCTTTATTGTACTTATGTGTCGTGATAGTTCACGACACGTTTAAGCACAATAAAGTCATTAGTGTACAGCAATATTCCAGCCTAAAGAGAACAAGCAGTTTGACGAGAATCATCATGGGCTTGGCATCCCTAGTTTTGAAGGTTCTCATTATCCATCCTATCATTTTCCTAGCGTATGTGGTAGATACAGTGTTGTCGTCTATGAAAGTGAGATCCTCTGACATTATCACTCCCAGGTCCTTCACACTGATTTTTCACTCTATTGCGTAGTTGGATTTTTTTTTAACACCGGTACAGTTTTAATTTCTTCGAGTTTTCCATGTTGATTTCTGTGGCCTATTTAAAGATTTGGGTGATATCCGCTTGGAGACTTGCTGTGTCTTCGATGGAGGACACTGTCATACAAATTCGGGTGTCATCCGCAAAGGAAAACACGGGGCTGTGGTTCACAGCTCTGTCTATTTCAGATATAAGGATGAGGAACAGGATGGAAGCGGGTATTGTTCTTTGTCTGACAGAGGTTTTCCCAGTAGCCGCCTCTGACTATACTCTGTTTACTATTATTCTTGGTGTTCTATTTGTCAGGACGTTATAGATCCTTCTTCCAACTTTTCCTGTTATTCCTTTATCATGCATTTTGTGTGCTGAAACACCATGGTCGCACTTGTGGAATTCTTTTGCAAAGTCTGTGTATACTACAACTGCATTTCGTTTGTCCTCCAGAGCATCCAAGACCATGTCATAGTGGTCTAGTAGTTGAGATAGGCAGGAGCGACCTGCTCTAAACCCATGCTGCTCTGGATTGTGCAAGTGATGGGTATTTAAGTTTGTGGCGATCTTGCTTCTTAGAACCATTTCAAAGATTTTTATGATATGGGAAGTTAGTGTTATCAGTCTGTAATTCTTTGCAATTACTTTACTGTCACTTTTGTAGAGTAGGGTTATGTCTTTTCTTTTTAGTGACTGGTATTACCCATGTGTCCATGCTCCCTCTTCATAGAATTCTTCAAGCACGTGAAAAAGGCTTCTTGCAGTACTTGATGAACAAGGAGTTCCACGAGTCTGGGCCTGAGGCAGAATGCATGGTCATGCCATTTATTGCTTTTTAAAAGTCTTGCGGTGTTGGATAATACCAGAAATTTTTTAATTAACCAAATTTTGAGTCTCAGTCCTTAAAAAAAATAATTTAGATTATAATTATCGATCCTTAGTCTGATTTACGACTCACTGAGCGTTGAGTTATATTGGGACTCCAGTATCTCACTTATTTTGTTGCTGTCATCTGTGTAAGTCCCATCTCGTCTAAGTTGGGGTCCAATACTGGTTGTTGCTTTTGCTCTAGATTTGGCATAAGAAAACAAGTATTTTGCGTTATTTTCAATTTCCCTTCAAGGGAGGGTCCTTGATACTGGTGAGGGGCTCTTGATCTAGGGAATTGAATCTGTGCTCCAGTTTCCTGAATTAACTCTGAATACCTTCCATCCTCCCACATGCGCTGTATAATTCTTTCAATTTCATTAATGATTTAAAGTTCTTTCTGTGTTTCTTGTCTCCTGTAGGAACCTCGGCTTACGAGTGCCCCACCATACAAGTCTTTTCAGGATACCAGCAGTCGCTCGGTCGATTTTTGTTTCTGGATACGAGCAAAAATTCAGGATGCTGGCTCCCCTTAAACATCTTTTTTTTTGACCTGATCTTACAAAAATGAAAGTGAATATGTAACTGTAGTTCATTGTCGTGATGTAATATGTTATTTCTACTGCTTAATGAGACTATAACTGCAATAGAAATAATAGTATTTCTTACCTTAAATTGTGGGTGGTGATGTTTGTGGATGATTGTGAAGAGAGTGGTCCTACTGGGCTGAGGTGGATGGTAGAGGTTCAGGTACTGAAATCGATGGTTGTACTGGAGTGTGCATAAATTCTGAAATGGATTTCTGTTCTATTTTACCCTGCAGTACATTATACAACTCACTGTAAGGCATCATCTGCTCTAGACACCGTTCCAGGGTCCTCTTCAAATCAGTAAGTCAGTCAGTCAAGTCAGTAAGTCAGTCAGTCAAGTCAGTAAGTTATTCAGTCAAGTCAGTAGGTCAGATATGGCAATTAAAATATAAAAACACAATTCACAAACACTGCTAGCTTGTAGGAGAGAAGTGGACCTGAACATGTATTCACGAAAACTGGGATGGTGATGTCGGGGGTGTCAGGGGAAAGGCAGGGGATGGCTGGAGGTCTTCCCCTCTGATCCACAACAAGGTGGCTGCTTGAGGTAGGGAATGGCCGCCACCACTTGTCACATAATGATATAGTATTTTATTCATTCTAGAGTATATATCAGGATTCTATGTTATTTATATTGTTTATGTCATTTTAGATGAATTGTAATAAATAAATAAGCAATAGAATTTATATTAGCGTCATATTAAAGTATTTTGCCCTGCCTCCTGAGAGCAGGAATTCCACTGGAATGGATTAATGGCATTTCAATTAATTTAAATGAGGAAAACTGACTCAGCATACGAGCAGATCGGGATACGAGCATGGTCACGGAATGGATTAAACTCGTAAGGCGAGGTTCCACTGTATTTGCTGTTTGCCCAGTGCCTCCTTTCGTATTTCAGATATACTGGCCCCCTGCAGCAGCTCTGTGATTCTTCACCTTCGTCTGCATAGAGAGTATCTTCCTTTCTAGTTTACATCTCTTGTTTTTTTCTTAAAGGAATGTCCCTTGAGCATACCTCAAGTGCCACAAAATTATTTCTTTCTAGGCAAAGGTTCGGATCTGTGGTGTTTAGTATATTTTCTCAGCTTGTTTCATTTAGGACATGGTTGATTTGATCCCCCCTGTATGTTTTCTGTTGTTGAAGTTGAATTTAGTGAAGGCATCCTCTAACTGATCACCTTAGAAGCCCTGTGCATATGTGTCTGTATTTCTGTATTTCCCCAACTACAAGTACTCTCACACTTGATTCAAAACTCCCCACACACTCACTCAGTATATCCCTAAACCTCTCTCTCTCTTCTACACTTCTCTCTTCTCCAGGTGCATATACGCTTAGTATAACTAACTTTTCACATCCAACCTTTATTTTACTCCACATAATCCTTGAACTAATACATTTATACTCCCTCTTTTGCTGCCATAGCTTATCCTTCTACATTATTGCTACTCCTTCTTTAGCTCTAACTCTTTTTGAAACCCCTGACCTAATCCCATTTACTTCTCTCCACTGAAACTCTCCCACCCCCTTCAGCTTTGTTTCACTTAGAGCCAGGACATCCAGCTTCTTCTCTTTCTTATCGTTTGCACAACATCCACGCACATTCAGACCTCCCACTTTGACAATTTTCTTCTTCATCTTTTTAGTAATCTGTACATTAAAAGAGGTTACTATCCCATTGTTCCCGGCATTTTAGTTGACTTTCACAACACGCATGGCTTATGGAGGAAAGATTCTTATTCCACTTTCCCATGGATATAAAAGGAAAAGTAATAAGAACAAGAACTATTAAGATAAAATAAAAAAAAACTCAGATGAGTGTGTATAAATAAACGTGTACATGTATGTGTAGTGTGACTTGTGTGTAAGTAGAAGTAGCAAGACGTACCTGTAATCTTGCATATTTATGAGACAGACAAAAGACACCAGCAGTCCTACCATCATGTAAAACAATTACAGGCTCACTTGGCAGGACGGTAGTACCTCCCTGGGTGGTTGCTGTCTACCACCATATATATATATATATATATATATATATATATATATAATATATATATATATATATATAATATATATATATATATATATAAAATATAGGGAGGTACCACCTCTAGAACTGTTCTGGGGACCCTCATCCCCAGAGAAAAGAATAAACTTGCTTCATGGAAAACTCAAGGTTCTCCCGGAAGCTGTTTGAGAATTTTCTCCTATCACCCCCTCTATTTCAAGTATGTTTTATTTAAAGACAAAATACATTGACCAAACATTCACAAAAAATACAACAGAAAATAAAACAACATAGGTAACTCAGAGCTACATCTCGAATACTTCGTGCAGCTCCCCGGCGGTGGGCCGCGTGCCCAGAATGCTGCAGGATTTCCTCTCTGGATCGCAACACTGAGTCTCTGAAAGAGGAAGCTGGTCGCCCTGTGGTCCTTGGTTTCTATGATGAGCTTTTCACCCAGCTCTTTGAGGAACTTTAGAGCACACTTGCCCCATGCTCCAAGGGTCTCCGACCCTATTGGAATGAAGTTATAGCAAAGGAGAAGGTCTTCATATTTTCGGATCTTCTGGGTCTCCCTGTGGCTGGCAGCTCCACCCCCTTCCACTATGGAGTATGGCAAGTAGGTGTCTGCCAGTGTGACGGCACAGGTGTAGTCCCAGGCAATCTGCTTTCCATCCTTCCAGGGTAGCATAGTGGTTCCATCAAGACGCTTTTGACTTCCATCAGACCTCTGTACTTGGGGTTCCCGTTGAGCTGGACAACGGGCTGTGGCGAGGCTTCTCTTTATGATGTCATTGACCTCCTCATGTCTGGCATACTTCCCTTCTGCTGTGTGACACACAAGACCATGAAGTCCGAATTGATCAGCTGTCGCCCTGCCGCAAATACACCTATGTTCGGTGAAGATGGGGACGGCTAGGCGAAGAGCAACACCAATCCGAATGACCTGTGGGTCGAGACGGGTGCCCAGGGAGGAATTGGGAACATCTAACAGGAAATCTCCTGAGTGTGGTGCCTTCACTGCCAGGAGACGAGCTTTGTCCTTTCCTGAAGCATTGGAGAGCATTGTGTTGGTGATTTTTTCCATGATCGGTTTGTCCCAGTGGGACTGTTTGTGCTCTTTGGGAGGAGCTGGTCTACTGGAGGAGTCTGCAAGAGTGTCCCACTGCATTGCTGCTTCAGTAAACCTGGGGTCTTGAGCTCCTACCACGTCTCTCAAGCGTTCGGGAACTATCTTCTTGACTAATGCACTGGAAGCCAAACACGAAGACAGAAAAGCAGGTAAAGCAACATGCATTGCTTTGCGCACCCCTATACCTCCCAGTCGCACTGGGAAGGTTGCCTGATCCCATTGCTCATCCTTTAGTGACAGGTTCAGTGCCTTCTTAAAAGTTGACCTCAGGTGTGCGTCATATTCATCGAGTGTTGGGTTGTCAAAAGAGGGTGCACACCTCAGGAAGTAAGTGAGTCTTGACATAATAACACACCTTGTGAGGAGATACAGAGCATCATGGGCATCAAGATTGCTTATTCTCTCCTCCATTCTCATCAGGTCATTCAATTTGTCCTTGAGGACAATGTCGATGGCCTGGTGACCCAGCGGTGCTCCGAAGAGGGTACTGTTGGATTGAGTGGTAGTAGACTTCCAGGAGGATTCTTCGCACAGCATTGATTATTTCCTGGTTCGCTGTGATGATTTCAGCCTTGGAGGGATTAAGGATGAGTCCCAAGTCTTCTCCCTGTGTTTTCACCAGTTGTAGGTCCTGTAACAGGGACTCTTCAGTACCTGCCAAAGTGTCATCAATCCAGATACCAGATGTTGAGCTCGCTGCGTAGGCTGGAAGTTAGTTCTCTTACTGCCAAGTAGAAGAGAAGAGGAGCGAGTGGGTCACCCTGCTGCACACCCTCTGATGATAGAATTTCATATTCTCCAAACAAAAGAATTGAGTTTTCTGTAGACGGCTGAAATGAATGGAAAAAGACCGGGGAACCGATCCCAAACGGCCGGCAAGACAACATCTCTCTTCACCATATTAAAGGCATTTCTAAAATCAAGTTTGACTATGGCCTTGTGTTCTGGTAGGTCCCTGATGTAGGCCCTTGTTGCATGAGCTGTGGCTTCACTGTCTTGAGAGACCCCGAAGCCCAGTTGGTGTGGCTAGAGTAAACTGGCAGCTTCTAGGCGAATGTTTCTTACTGCTGCTTTGGCAATTAGATGGCGAAGAGTGTTACCAACAGCAATGGGTCTGATTCCCCCATCCTTCTTCTTCAAAGCACATAGTGAGGCTCCACTAAAAATAAAGGTTTAATTTCTTCTGGGATTCGCCCAGCCAGGCAGTTGTTGACAAAAGTTGTTAACTCGGTGAGAAGAATTTATGTAGATGCACCGAGTACTGGATTTACCATCTCTTTGAAGTGCTGTAGTTGAATTCTAGTGTAACCTCCTGTATATCCTGCTGAAAATGACACTGTTGCCTTATAGACTTCTGATTCTAATAAAATTAATTGTTCAGTGATGAGGTCTTACTCAGTGTTGTTGTTGACGACTATGGTGTCCCTTGTTGGGTGGTTGTCTCTTAGTGCTTGGGCTGTGGTCTCATCTTTGGGTTATCTTCGATTTTTTTGCTAACCTGTGCGCAAATTAGATCGTGCAACACATTCTTCCGCCTGAAGAGACAGAACAATGGTCCCATTGCCTTAACCACGAGGTGTTGCTCGTGATCCAAGGACACTCGTAGTAGTGGTAAGCTTGAGACTAATTTTAACCACCTCCGATTTGAATACCATCCTCCTCAAGCAGTTTATATAGTAATGAAACCACGGGAGTAAAGAGGAGGGAGAATGTGTCGCAGGATTTAATCTCACCTGGCTGCAGTTTGGTAAATGTTTCAATACACTTGTTTGGTGGTTTCATTACTATATAAACTGCATGCAGAGGCTGGTATGCAAACGGAAGGTGGTTGAAATTAGCCTTGAGTTTACCACTGCCATGAATGGCCTCTGATCACGAGCAACACCTAGCACTGCTTTGGTCGGAGAAGTGGCAGATGCAGTTTAATATAGACAAATGCAAATTTCTAAATGTTGGACAGGACAATAAAAATGCCACTTATAAACTGAATAGTGGAGATCTTAATACTACTGATTGCAAAAAGGATTTAGGAGTACCGGTTATCAGTAATCTGAAACCAAGACAACAGCGCCTAAGTGCTCGCAATAAAGCTAACAGAATCCTTGGCTTCATTTCATGAAGTATAAATAATAGAAGTCCTTTACGTTTGTCTATATTAAACTGCATCTGCCACTTCTCCGACCATTGCATCAGTCTATTCAAATCATCCTGGAGAGCTCTAGTGTGCTCATTAGAATGAATTGACCGTCCTATTTTGGTGTCATCAGAAAATTTGCTTATGCCGCTGTTATTCCCTCACCTATGTCGTTTATGTAAATTGTAAACAACAACGGGCCCAACACTGACCCCTGAGGAAACACCGCTTGTGACGTGCCCCCATTCTGATTTCTCCCCATTTATGCAAACTCTCTGTTGTCTATTTGTCAGCCATGCCTCTACCCAGGAAAAAGTTTCTCCTCCTATTCCGTGTGCCTTAAGTTTCCTCAATAGCTTCTGGTGTGGAATTCTATCAAAACCCTTACTGAAGTCCACATACACAATATCATATTCATTACCATGATCTACCTCCTCAAACACCATAGTGAAAAAAGTCCCTTTGTAAAACCGTGTTGAAATTTACTAATCATTTTATGCCTATCAAGATGGCTAAGAATCGCTTCGGCAATTATTGATTCCATATATTTTCCCACTATGGAGATAAGGCTTACTGGTCTATAGTTCGAAGCTAAGGACCTGTCCCCTGCCTTGTAAATAGGTATTACATTTGCCATTTTCCACTTATCAGGCACTATACCAGTTTGTAGTGATATGTTAAAAAGATTAGCCAAATGTATGCTAAGTTCCTCTTTACATTCCTTTAACACCCTTGCAAACAGTTCATCAGGCCCTGGGGATTTCTTAGGTTTTAGTTTCTCTATTTGCCTGAGGACCATGCCACTAGTTACCGCAATCGTACATAGTTTATTATCATCCTGTTCTACAAAATCTATTATTTCAGGAATATCGCTAGTATTTTCCTGGGTGAAAACTGAGAGGAAGTAGGTATTTAGAATTTCACACATATCCTTATCACTGTCAGTGATCTGACCAGAGTTACTTTTAAGTGGGCCAATCTTGTCCCTAATCTTACTTCTGTATACCTGAAAGAACCCTTTTGGGTTAGTCTTTGAATCCCTTGCGATCTTAGCCTCATAATCCCTTTTTGCTTTTCTTATTCCTTTTTTTATTTCTCTCTTTAATTGAATATATTGATTTCTTAACTGCCCATCCCCTCCTTTGATACGCCTATATATTCCTCTCTTTTGACCAATGAGATGTTTTAATCTATTGTTCATCCATTTGGGATCATTTTTGTTAGATCTAATTTCCCTACTCGGAACAAAAGTTGTCTGGGCAGCTAGAACTATGCTCTGAAAAACGTCATATTGGCAACCAAGATCACCTATTTGACCCATAGTCAGGACATCCCAATTTAGCCCACCCAGGTAATTTTTCAGTCCCATGAAGTCGGCCAAGCGAAAATCTGGGACAGAGATCTGATTGCAGTTTTCTGGGTAATTCCATGATACATTAAAACTAAGTGATTTGTGATCACTTTCCCCAAGCTCATCATTAACCTCAAGATAATTAATTAGTGAATCTTTGTTGGCAAGAATCAAGTCAAGCAGATTGTTTCCTCTAGTTGGTTCTGTCACAACTTGTTCTAAAAAGCAATCCTAAACCCTATCAAGGAAGTCACTAGACTCAAGATTTCCTGTCATATTGTTCCAATCAATTTGTCTAAAGTTAAAATCTCCCATTATCACAACATTTTCATATCTAGATGCCTTATGAATCTCGTCCCATAACAGCTTACTGCCCTCCCTATCAAGGTTTGGGGGCCTATAAATCACACCCAAACTTAATTTGTCATGTCCCTCGAGAAACTGTAGCCAAACAGATTCTGTGTTCGATGTTTCTAATCTTATATCATGTCTAAGACAACAATTTAAATTTTCTCTCACATACATGACCACAACACCACCCTTCCTGTTGACCCTATCAGTGTGGAATAGTTTATAACCCTGTATGGTGCATTCAGAAGGCATTTCTCTATCTTTCAGGTTGAACCAGGTCTCTGTTACACCAATAATATCTATATTACCTACACTTGCAAGTAATATTAGCTCATCTATCTTATTTCTTAGACTCCTACTATTTGTATAGTAAACTTTAAGGGAGCTAGTCACTCGTTGCCCTCTACTATCCATCTTTGTTTGTTGATCAATTGATTTGCCATTACTAGCAACTTCATTTTGAATATTGTCTTTTAAACATATCCCTGAGGTAGTGTCCCTAGTGTCTCAGAAGACAAAGTTTAGCACCCTGGCTTCCCTAGCGTCTCAGAAGACATAGTTTAGTACATTGGCTTCCCTAGTGTCTCAGAAGACGAAGTTTAGCACCGTGGCTTCCCTAGCGTCTTAGAAGACAAAGTTTAGCATCCTGGCTTCCCTAGCGTCTCAGAAGATATAGTTTAGTACTCTGGCTTCCCTAGCGTCTCAGAAGACAAAGTTTAGCACCCTGGCTTCCCTAGCGTCTTTGAAGACAAAGTTTAGCACCCTGTCTTCCCTAGCGTCTCAGAAGACATAGTTTAGTACCCTGGCTTCCCTAGCGTCTCAGAAGACATAGTTTAGTACCCTGGCTTTCCTAGTGTCTCAGAAGACAAAGTTTAACACCCTGCCTTCCCTAGCGTCTCAGAAGACAAAGTTTAGCACCTTGGCCTCCCTAGCGTCTCAGAAGACAAAATTTAGCACCCTGGATTCCCTAGCGTCTCAGAAAACAAAGCTTAGCACACTGGCTTCCCTAGTGTCTCAGAAGACATAGTTTAGTACCCTGGCTTCCCAAGCGTCTCAGACAACAAAGTTTAGTACCCTGGCTTCCCACGCGTCTCATAAGACAAATTTTAGTACCCTGGCTTCCTTAGGGTCTCAAAAGACAAAGTTTAGTACAATGGCTTCCTTAGGGTCTCAGAAGATAAAGTTTAGTACCCTGGCTTCCTTAGGGTCTCAAAAGACAAAGTTTAGTACCCTGGCTTTCTAAGGGTTTCAGAAGACAAAATTTAGCACCCTGGCTTCCCGAGCGTCTCAGAAGACATAGTTTAGTACCCTGGCTTCCCTAGCGTCTCAGAATACATAGTTTAGTACCCTGGCTTTCCTAGTGTCTCAGAAGACAAAGTTTAACACCCTGCCTTCCCTAGCGTCTCAGAAGACAAAGTTTAGCACCCTGGCCTCCCTAGCGTCTCAGAAGACAAAATTTAGCACCCTGGATTCCCTAGCGTCTCAGAAAACAAAGCTTAGCACACTGGCTTCCCTAGTGTCTCAGAAGACATAGTTTAGTACCCTGGCTTCCCAAGCGTCTCAGACGACAAAGTTTAGTACCCTGGCTTCCCACGCGTCTCATAAGACAAATTTTAGTACCCTGGCTTCCTTAGGGTCTCAAAAGACAAAGTTTAGTACCCTGGCTTTCTAAGGGTCTCAGAAGACAAAATTTAGCACCCTGGCTTC
This sequence comes from Cherax quadricarinatus, assembly GCF_026875155.1. NCBI lineage: Eukaryota > Metazoa > Arthropoda > Malacostraca > Decapoda > Parastacidae > Cherax > Cherax quadricarinatus. The sequence goes on along the minus strand of NC_069422.1, from coordinate 6,265,427 downwards.
CCGAGCGTCTCAGAAGACATAGTTTAGTACCCTGGCTTCCCAAGCGTCTCAGAAGACATAGTTTAGTACCCTGGCTTCCCGAGCGTCTCAGAAAACACAATTTAGCACCCTGGCTTCTCTAGCGTCTCTGAAGACAAAGTTTAGTACCCTGGCTTCCTTAGCGTCACAGAAGATATAGTTTAATACCCTGGCTTCCCTAGCGTCTCAGAAGACAAAGTTTAGCACCCTGGCTTCCCTAGCGTCTCAAAAGACAAAGTTTTGCACCCTGGCTTCCCTAGCATCTCAGAAGACATAGTTTAGTACCCTGGCTTCCCTAGTGTCTCAGAAGACAAAGTTTAGCGCCCTGGCTTCCCTAGCGTCTAAGAACACAAAGTTTAGCACCCTGGCTTCTCTAGCGTCTCAGAAGATAAAGTTTAGTACCCTGGCTTCCTTAGCGTCACAGAAGATATAGTTTAATACCCTGGCTTCCCTAACGTCTCAGAAGACAAAGTTTAGCACCCTGGCTTCCCTAGCGTCTCAAAAGACAAAGTTTAGCACCCTGGCTTCCCTAGCGTCTCAAAAGACAAAGTTTAGCACCCTGGCTTCACTAGCATCTCAGAAGACATAGTTTAGTACCCTGGCTTCCCTAGTGTCTCAGAAGACAAAGTTTAGCGCCCTGGCTTCCCTAGCGTCTAAGAACACAAAGTTTAGCATCCTGGCTTCCCTAGCGTCTCAGAAGACAAAGTTTAGTACCATGGTTTCCCTAGCGTCTCAGAAGACAAAGTTTAGCACCCTGGCTTCCCTAGCGTCTCAGAAGATATAGTTTTGTACCCTGGCTTCCCTAGCGTCTCAGAAGACAAAGTTTAGCACCCTGGCTTCCCTAGCGTCTCAGAAGATATATTTTAGTACCCTGGCTTCCCTAGCATCTTAGAAGGCAATGTTTAGTACTCTGGCTTCCCTAGTGTCTCAGAAGACAAAGTTTAGCACCCTGGCTTCCCTAGCGTCTCAGAAGACATAGTTAAGTACCCTGTTGGATAGGCAGAGTGGGTTAATTAGATTATTATCTTGTCTGGAGAGGCAGAGTGTGTGAGAATGCTGAGGTCCCGTAGGTCTGAGGTGAGTAACCAGATGATTGACCTGCTTGGAGGCTGGGTTGGGCAATGAATGATATGGAAGTAGCACCAGCGGCTTACTAGAAGTTGTAATGATCACAACTTTTCAAGAACAAACTTGTAACACTAATGGTCAATATTTATTCGTTCAGCCAAGATTGAAGTTCTTCTGGCAGAAATGTGTCCAGCGGCAGAGATCTAAAAGTACCTTTACTGAGTCTCCAGGCGGCAAGATCTCCTAGTACCTTCACTGAGTCTCCAGGCTGCGAGATCTCCTAGTACCTTCACTGAGTCTCCAGACGGCGAGATCTCCTAGCACCTTCACTAAGTCTCCAGACGGCGAGATCTCCTAGCACCTTCACTAAGTTTCCAGACGGCGAGATCTCCTAGTACCTTCACCGAGTCTCCAGAAGGCGAGGTCTCCTAGTACCTTCACTGAGTCTCCAGGCGGCGAGATCTACAAGCACCTTCACTGAGTCTCCAGACGGCGAGATCTCCTAGTACCTTCACTGAGTCTTCCTTCATGCTATTAAGAGACTTTTGATCCAATGCATTTTCCCTATACTTTAATACCTCGGGTTTAACACCTGTTAATGAATATAATAATAATTAAGATAAGATTAGGGTATCGACATTGAAGACACTGTACACTGTGTATGCCAAGACCATACTGGAGTATGCAACACCAATGTGGAACCCAAACTTTCTCAAACACGTCAAGAAATTGGATAAAGTGGAAAAGTTTGCAACAAGACTAGTCTCGGAGCTAAAGGGTATGCCTTACGAGGAGAGGTTAAGGAAACTCAACCTGACGACACCGGAGCGGAGCGCAGGAGGGATAGGGGTGACATTATAACAACCTATAAAGTACTGAGAGGATTTAACAAGATGGGTAGCTTTAAAACCATACCCCCGGCCGGGATTGAACCCGCAGTCATAGAGTCTCAAAACTCCAGCCCGTCGCGTTAGCCACTAGACCAGCTAGCCACAATAAGATTCATCCAACTAGGTATATTTCTACACCATAGGAAAGTTAGCACAGGCACCTCTGTGACCACAAATGCTAACGCGACGGGCTGGAGTTTTGAGACTCTATGACCGCGGGTTCAATCCCGGCCGGGGGTATGGTTTATTTGCAATCGTGTCATTACGATTTCTTAAGTCATGTTGACGGCAGTGAAGGGACTTGAGCTAGAGTTCGTCACGGCCACGCTAGCTGGAGATTCGTCTGTAAAAACTTGCATTTGTGGTCACAGAGGTGCCTGTGCTAACTTTCCTATGGTGTAGAAATATACCTAGTTGGATGAATCTTATTGTGGCTAGCTGGTCTAGTGGCTAACGCGACGGGCTGGAGTTTTGAGACTCTATGACCGCGGGTTCAATCCCGGCCGGGGGTATGGTTTATTTGCAATCGTGTCATTACGATTTCTTAAGTCATGGGTAGCTTTAGAATGTTTTGGAGATGGGACACAACAACTAGGGGACACTTCTGGAAGTTGAAAACTCAGATGAGTCACAGGTATGTTAGGAAGTATTTCTTCAGTCATAGAGTTGTCAGGAAGTGGAACAATCTGTGGAGTTACGATGTGGTTCGATAAAGCTCATGGAATAGGGATAGAGTGGACCTAGTAGCGACTATCAAATCATAGATACTGGCGGGGCTAGGAGCTATGATTCGACCCCATCAAACACAACTACTTGAGTACATCATGCTGCCAGGTTCCATGCTGTGCTGCTGGAACACATGCTTCTCATCCTCAGTGAAACACATCATGCTGCCGGGTTCCATGCTGTACTGCTGGAACACATGCTCTCATCCTCACTGGAACACATCAAGCTGCCAGGTTCCCTGCTGTGCTGCTGAAATACATATTTTTCATCCTCACGGGAACACATCAAGCTGCCAAGTTCCTTCCTGTATTGCTGGAACACATGCTTCTCATCCTCACTGGAACACATGCCGGAAGTTTCCCTCCCGTGCTAGAGGTCACACATTAAGAATGAAATATAGCTTACTCGCCACTCTCATCAAAGACGCACCATGGTACTGACAAGACTCGTGTGTTTGCTCCTTCATTAAGCGCTGCACATTGTCAACATTACCCAATTAATCTCT
>NC_069422.1:6244720-6257220 GCF_026875155.1 Cherax quadricarinatus | reverse complement strand
AATACGGCGACCAGAACTGAGCAGCATAGTCTAAATGAGGCCTATCCAAGGATGTATAGAGTTGAAGAACAACCTGAGGACTCCTATTATTTATGCTTCTTGATATGAAGCCAAGGATTCTATAAGCTTTATTGCGAACACTTATGCACTGTTGTCTTGGTTTCAGATTACTGCTAACCAGAACTCCTAAATCTTTTTCGCAATCCGTAATATTAAGATCTACATTATTTAGTTTATATGTGGCATGGTTATTGTCCTGTCCAACATTTAGAACTTTGCATTTGTCTATATTAAACTGCATCTGCCACTTCTCCGACCACTGCATCAGTCTATTCAAATCTTCCTGGAGTGCTCGAATGTCCCTCGTCAGAATGAATTCGACGGCCTATTTTGGTGTCATCGGCAAACTTGCCGATGTCGCTCTTTATGCCCTCATCTATGTCGTTTATGTAGATTGTGAACAGCAGGGGCCCAACACTGACCCCTGTGGAAACACCGCTCGTGACGCTTCCCCACTCTGATTTCTCCCCATTTATGCAAACTCTCTGCTGCCTATTTGTCAACCATGCCTCCTATCCAGGAAAAAATTTTCTCCTCCTATTCCATGTGCTTTAATTTTCCTCAATAGTCTCTGATGTGGGACCCTGTCAAAAGCCTTACTGAAGTCCATATACACAATATCATATTCATTACCATGATCTACCTCCTCAATACCTTAGTGAAAAAAGTTAATAAATTCGTAAGGCAGGAATGCCCCTTTGTAAAACCATGCTGAGATTCGTTGATTAATTTATGCTTTTCAAGGTGGCTACGAACTGCCTCGGCAATTATTGATTCCATAAATTTTCCTACTATGGAGGTTAGGCTTATTGGTCTATAGTTCGAAGCTAAGGACCTGTCACCTGCTTTGAAAATAGGTATCACATTTGCCATTTTCCACTTACTGGCACCATGGCCAGTTTGTATGATATGTTGAAAAGATTAGCCAAAGGTGTGCTAAGCTCCTCTTTACATTCCTTTAGAACCCTTGCATACAGTTTATCAGGGCCTGGGGATTGTTAGGTTTTAATTTATCTATTTGCCTAAGGACCATGTCACTTGTGACCCTAATCGTGCACAGTTTATTATCGTCCTGTTCTACATAATTTATCATTACTGGAATATCGCTGGTATCCTCCTGTGTAAAAACTGAGAGGAAAGTATGTGTTAAAAATTCTACACATTTCCTTATCACTGTCAGTGAGCTGACCCGAGGAACTTTTGAGTGGGCCTATCTTGTCCCTGATCTTACTTCTGTATACCTGAAAGAATCCTTTTGGGTTTAGTCTTCGATTGTCTTGCAACTTTAACCTCATAATCTCTTTTTGCTTTTCTAATTCCCTTTTTTATTTCTCTCTTTAACTGAATATATCGATTTCTTAATTGCCCTCTCCTCTTTTGATTTGCCTATATATGCCTCTCTTTTGACCAATCAGATATTTTTAATCTATTGTTCATCCATTTAGGATCATTTTTGTTTGATCTGATTTCCCTATTTGGAACATAATTTGACTGAGCAGCTAGAACTATCCCTGGAAAGCATCATATCGGCAACCATCACCACCTACCTGACCCTTAGTCAGGTCATTCCAGTTCAGCCCACCTAAGTAATTTTTCAGTCCTATGAAATCAGCCAAGCGAAAGTCAGGGACGGAGACTTGATTGCCATTATTAGGGGAATTCCATGATATATAAAAACTGAGTGATTTGTGATCACTTTCCCCAAGCTCATCATTAACCTCAAGATTATTAATTAGTGTTTCCCTACTGGCAAGAACCAAGTCAAGGAGGTTATTTCCCCTAGTTGGCTCTGTCACAAACTGTTTTAAAAAAATCCTGGATCGTATCAAGAAAGTCACCTGACTCTAAATTTCCTGTCAAATTGCTCCAGTCAATCTGTCTATAGTTGAAATCTCCCATTAGCAAAAACATTTCGTATGTAGATGCCTTACGAATTTCGTCCCATAGAAGTTTACTGCACTCCCTATCAAGATTTTGGGGACCTGTAAATCAACACCCAAATTAGTTTTTCTCGGCCCTCGAGAAGCTGTAACCAAACAGATTCATTGGCTGACGCTTCTAATTTAATATCTTGTCTAACACAACAATTAAATTGTCTCTGACATACATCGCTACTCCACCACCTTTCCTGTTAACCCTGTCAGTGTGGAATAATTTTATAGCCTTGTATGTGACATTCAGAGGGCATCTCTCTATCTTTCAGATTGAGCCAGGTCTCTGTTATAGCAAAAATATCTATTTCCTGCACTTGCAATTAATCTTAGCTCATCTATCTTATTTTCTTACACTCCTGCTATTAGTATAGTAAACCTTAAGGGAGCTAGTCCCTTGCTGCCCTCTGCTGTCCCCCTTTGTTTGCTGACCTGATCTATTGTCTTTATTTATAACTTCATGCTGAATGCCTTTTATACATTTACTGTTTCCAACCCTAGTGTTGCAACCTGCTTGTTTTCCCACACACACCCATACCTCTATCTTCCATCAGTTTAAAATCATAGGCATTTCACCAATGGCCTTCTCAATCGAGTCTGCAAGTGCTACCACCCCCTGCCCCAGAGAGATGTACCCATCCCTTGCATACATATCATGTTTGCCATAAAAGTTGTTCCAGTTGTCAATGAATGGGATTGCAAGTTCCTTGCAGTATCTGTCTAGGCAGCAATTTACACCAATTGCCCTAGACAACCATTCATTTCCACTCCCCTTCTAGGCAAGATGCTATCATATGACTTAATGAAATTCTAAGCTGACCTGTACTTATCTAGCAGCTCTTCTTCCTACCCTTCCCAATATCATTTCTCACCACACCTGAGACAGATAATGGGCTTGTTCCCATTCACCTGAACATGATATTTCCACCATGTTGACAATGTCCCCAGACACCGTCCAGGAAGCACTACATTCTATCTCTAAATTACTTCTATATTCCTTTAAAAAGCCCACGGTCCAATATATCGTACCTGAGAGTCACCACCGAAGAATGCGCTTACCTCCATTAGCAGGGGCAGTAGTACCCTTACCTCAATTGGCCACTGAAGTACATTCATCCTGAAGAACAGAGAAGCGATTTCCTACCTTCAGATCTTCACTCTTAATTTTCCTTACTCTGATGCGCCTCCCATTACTGTGAACCACTCGCCACTTGTAGCAGGTTGCCGTATTCTATTCAAGATTGATGGACTGACCACATCGACTCAAGGTTGAGGGACTGATTACCTCATTCTCCTCCTGTTCTTCAAGCTTCTCCTTTGTATGGACTGATGAAGCCACTGTGTGGCACGGTGTACATTATTAAGAAAAAAATCATAAAAGCAGATCCCTTCATAATCATAAGTATGATCATCGCCAATAAAATCATTAGCTAGATAACCCCAATCAAGATTAGACAGATGTTCCCTAAGTCCATTATAGTCGGCAGAGCGAAAATCAGGGATTTTTTGCTGTATTATCATTATTCTTGCATTCCCAGTTAATGCTAAAAGTAATGGATTTGTGATCACTTGCGCCAAGCCCTTCAGTGATCTCCAATTATTCACAAGTGTTTCCTTATTTGACAAGACTAGGTCTAGCAAATTATTACTCCTGGTAGGCTCTGTTACGCTCTGCTTCAGAAAACAGTCCTGAACTGTTTCCATAAATAACAAAAAAGGCACAATACCGTAACTGGAACGATACACAAATAACCCGCACATAAAAGAGAGAAGCTTACGACGACGTTTCGGTCCGACTTGGACCATTTACAAAGTCACACTAACCAGAAGTGGAGCAGGACGGCTATATATAGGCAGGAAGAGGTGGTGGTAGTAGTAGTAGTAGTAGTACAAGAATGGTATATAATACCGACAAGATGAAATTAAGACACATGCGCAACACCCGGGCATCCCTATTGTAGACGTTTCGCCATCCAGCCAGCCACTGGATGGCGAAACGTCCACAGCAAAGACAACCAGACGCCGCACATTTGTCTTAATTTCATCAGTAGTAGTAGTAGTAGTAGTAGTAGAAGTAGAAGAGGTAGTAGTAGTGGTAGTGGTAGAAGTGGGGAATAAGGAGGACGAGCCAGTCAAATACAAAGGAAGGGGAGCACTGCAAGAGAGCTAGGTGCCCACAGAGGGAGAGCAAGCGCACCGAGGTGAGTGAAAGGGGAAGTGATGAAATAAATGAAGAAGGAACAGAAACACGAGACAGAAGAGAGAAAGACAACCCAGAGGAGAAAAAGGAAAGAGGAAAGGGGAAGAGAGAGAAGAAGAAAAAGAACAAAAAAATGAGGAGTCAGGTTAAGTCACGGGTGTTCTGAAGTTTGGAGCATTTTACAATGTAGTGGGAGAGGAACATAAGAACATAAGAAAGGAGGAACACTGCAGCAGGCCTGTTGGCCCATACTAGGCAGGTCCTTTACAATTCATCCCACTAACAAACATTTGACCAACCCAATTTTCAATGCCACCCAAGAAACAAGCTCCAATGTGCAAGTCCCTCTCAAATCCAACCCCTCCCACTCATGTACTTATCCAACCTAAATTTGAAACTACCCAAAGTCCTAGCCTCAATAACCCAACTAGGTAGACTGTTCCACTCATCAACTATCAATAACCCAACTAGGTAGACTGTTCCACTCATCAACTAGACTGTTCCACTCATCAACTATTGTTCCACTCATCAACTAAAAGGAAGGCATCTACAGAGACGAAGCCAGGGCTAAGATTCATACAAGGAAAGTTGTGTATTAGAGAGGATTCAACTAGACGGCGACTGTTCGAGTTGGAAGTAGGGAAGACAGTTTTAGCAGAAGACCAGTCAATAGGATGGCTATGATCTCTGACGTGACAGAGACAAATGTGCGGCGTCTGGTTATCTTTGTTGTGGACGTTTCGCCATCCAGTGGCTGGCTGGATGGCGAAACGTCTACGATAGGGAAGCCCGGGTGTTGCGCATGTGTCTTAATTTCATCTTGTCGGTATTATATAACATTCTTGTACTACTACTACTACTACCACCACCTCTTCCTGCCTATTATAGCCGTCCGCCCACTTCCGGTTAGTGTGACGTCGCGAAAAGCTTCTCTTTTTATGTGCAGTTATTTTGTACTTTTTCCTAAATCATGGACTCTAGATTCCCTGTCAAAAAAATTTCCCCAGTCATTTGACTAAAGTTGTAGATGAAGGGTTTTTCAAAAACCCGACATGTTGATAAAATTTGACACATGTGCAACTCTTGGTAAACTTTATTGAGGGAAAAGTTTCGCCACACAGTGGCTTCATCTGCCCTACAAAAGGGGAACTTTAAGAATAAGGGGAAAAGAGGTAATCAGTCCCTCAACCTTGAGTCGATGGGTCAGGTCCATAATCTTGAATAGAATACGGCATACGGGGAAAGGGGCTTTTCCCGGGGAAAAATTTCCTTTTATGGACTGATGAACCACTTTTGTGGCAAAACGTTTCCTAAATTAAAGATCCCCAAGAGTTGCACATGTGTCTAATTTACAACAGTCGGTTTCTCTGAACCATTCACTACAAAGCTGTCAGACACTGACTTTTTGGGGTTCTTTTAAAAAATTGGAATCTTCGCTTGCCTAATTCTTGGGCACGACCTCTTCAACATTAAAAAGGGTTTACACGCCTCTGACTGCTTCCCCTCTCCTCCCAAACGGTATATAACTCCTTCTCGACGTATCCGTATTCTATTCAAGATTGATGGACTGACCACATCGCCCAAAGGTTGGGGGGAACTGTTTCCCCCAATTCCCCTCCTATTTTTCAAGATTCTCCTTTGTAGGACGATGAAGCCTGTGTGGCGAAACTTTTCCTCAAAAAGATACCAAGAGTTCACATGTGTCAAATTTATTGAGTAAAGTTAAAGCCCCCCTACTTACTAGTTATTGTTCTAGAACCTTAAAAATTTTCGTCCCAAAGAAGTCTCCCCATCATAAACCAAGCCGGGAGGTCGGTTATTACATGAATTATTTTTCTTCCCCCTCTGCAAACTCTCCCCAAAACAGATTCTGTTCTCTCCATCTATTTTTATACCTGTTTTTATGAACTTTTAAATATTTTCTCAAACATTAATGCAACCCCCCCCCCCCTTCCCATTCGTTATCCAATTAAAACAACTTAAACCCCCTGAATATTACATCACAGTCATATCCCGACTCTTAAATCATACCACTTTTCATTAATGCAATGATATCAAATTCCCAGCACATGCTACCAAACATTCATTAAATTTTTTTTTTTTTTGCACTTCGTGTTAGCAAAAAAAACCAAATATGTTTTTTTCAACCCATTTTTTCCCATGATCTTTGTTTTTTCACAAATTTCTGAAATTTTTTTTACCAGAGTTTCTCCATGACGTTTTCTATTTTGATTCTTAATATCGAGCATAATCAATATATCCATACTCATTATTTTCATTTCTAAACCCCCCCCTAATATTCCAGTTTTAAAATCCCAAAACCCCCAACTGAGTTGCAAGAAAAACCCACCCTCCCTGATAAGTGAAAACCCATCCTGGCATACATTCATTTTCGGCCATAGAAATTGTCCCCGTGTCAAAAAAAGGTACTGCTTTTTCCTTCAGTGTTTATCCCCGCCAACAATTATACCAATTGCCTGGACAACCTTCTTTTCCAAACCTTTCTTTGGGAAAATGCCACATATAAAAGGCGCCCCCCTTCTTCCTAATTTTGTCTATACTGTCCTGAACTTTTTAACTAAATCCCCACTTCTATCTTGCCCTAATCATTGCCCCCACACTGAGGCAAATAATAGGGTTGGATCCCATTCCGTTTATTGTTGTCAAGCCGCTAGCAATGTCCTCCATCCCAGCCCCAGGAAAGCAAACCCTCTGTCTCCTACTCCTGTCCTTCAAGCAGAATGCCCTGTCCATGTATCTAACCTGACTATCTCAAACAACAACAATATTCTTACCTTCCTTGTTGTTCGTCGTGACAATCCCAGTAGTCGACTCACATTCGTCGGGTAGCACCGAGAATGCGTTGGAGGTTTCCACAAGAGTTTCCACAGCAGTCTCTTTCTTCTTCATTGTTTCTGGCTTTCCATTCGTCTTCTTGATCATCAACTTCGTCTCCTGCTGTCCAGCCACTGACCACGATCCCTTCTTGACCTGAGGACTCGAAACAGGAGGACTACTACGAATCCTTTTGTTTTCCTCGGTCAATCGCCGTATCTCCATCTTCGCTACCCTCAATTCTTCCTTAAGCTGCTGGTAAAGTTGCTCGATGGAGGGCATCTTGATTCAGTCCACGGGAACACACAAGACACTTCTTCACAGAGTTAAGTACAGGTCACCACTGAGTTAAGTACAGGTCACCATGTTGTTGCAAACATGAATATTACTGGACTTAATTCTCAACGTAGAAGCGTGCAAAAATAAATTCAGTAATATTTACCTTTTTGCTCAGTTTACTGTACTAGCTCTGAGATACCTAATGTTGGTAGGCTTAACGCAATTTAAGATCACTTGCCCTTCAGTATATTCATTGTAGGTGATTTGAGAGCCAATTTTCTAATAACTTTTCATTTTTATTTCTTATGATTGTAACAAATCTGCTTCTCCTCCAGTTCAGACCTATAAATTCAAGATAACAGATTAAGGATTATTTCCAAGAGTTGCCGCCGTCCTCCATTTATCCAGCAATGAACTGACAGGAAGATACATTGTCACGTTATCAATCACCATGGCTGCTTATTTAGCTACTCATAAATCTTGATACTCCCGCAAAAGCAAAAGGATCCTTGGTGGACATAAGAATCTTAAAAAGCAACAAGTCATAAAAATAGCCTTTAAAGGATTTTTGACAAAGTTCCCACTAGAACATAAGAAAGAAGGTACACTGCAACAGGCCTACTGACCCATGCGAAGCAGGTCCATGCCACCTCCCGGCTTAGAACAATGACCACCTAGTCAGGTCACTTCGACTTAAGGATGTAGTGCGGCATCAGACCTAGTAGCACAAGCTAGTCAAGTCCAACTCACACCCACCCACATCCACTCATGTATTTATATAACCTATTTTTAAAACTACACAACGTTTTAGCCTCTATAACTGTACTTGGGAGTTTGTTCCACTCATCCACAACTCTTACAAAACCAGTGCTTTCCTATATCCTTCCTGAATCTGAACTTTTCCAACTTGAAACCATTGCTGCGAGTCCTGTTTTGGCTAAATATTTTCAGCACGCTATTTACATCCCCTTCATTTATTCCTGTCTTCCATTTATACACCTCAATCATATCCCCCCATAATTCTACGCCTTTCTAGAGAGTGCAGATTCAGGGCCCTCAGTCTATCCTTATAGGGAAGATTTCTGATACATAGAATCAGTTTTGTCATCCTCCTCTGTACGTTTCCCAGTGCATTTATATCCATTCTGTAATATGTGACCAGAACTTTAGAACTTTGCATTCGTCTATATTAAAGAGCATCTGCCACTTCTCCGATCATTGCATCAGTCTATTCAAACATCCTGAAGTGCACTAATGTGCTCAATAGAATGAATTGGACGACCTATTTTGGTGTCATCAGCAAATTTGCTTATGTCGCTGTTTATTCCCTCATCTATGTCGTTTATGTAGATTGTGAACAACAAGAGGCCCAACACTGACCCCTGTGGAACACCGCTCGTGACGTGCCCCCCATTCTGATTTCTCCCCATTTATGCAAACTCTATGCTGCCAATTTGTCAACAATGCCTCTACCCAGGAAAATATTTCTCCTATTCCGTGTGCCTTAAGTTTCCTCAAAAGCCTCTGATGTGGAACTCTATCGAAAGCCTTACTGAATTCCATTTACACAATATCATATTCATTACCATGATCTGCCTCCTCAGACACCTTAGTGCAAAAAGTTAGTAAATTTGTAAAACAGGAACACCCTTTAGTAAAACCGTGTTGAGATTCATTTATCAACATATGTCTATCAAGATGGCTAAGAATTGCCTCGGCACTTATTGATTCCTTTAAATTTTTCCACTATGGAGGGTAGGCTTTTTGGTCTATAGTTCGAAGCTAAAGACCTGTCACCTGCCTTGTAAATAGGTATTACATTTGCCATTTTCCACTTATCAGGCACTGTGCCAGTTCGTAGTGATATATTGAAAAGATTAGCCAAAAGTTTGCTACGTTCCTCTTTACATTCCTTTAACACCCTTGCAAACAATTCATCAGGGCCTGAGGATTTGTTAGGTTTTAATTTCTCTATTTGTCTGAGGACCATGTCACTAGTTACTGTAATCGTGCATAGTTTATTATCGTCCTGTTTTACATAATTTATTATTTCTGGAATTTCGCTAGTATCTTCCTGAGTAAAAACTGAGAGGAAGTAAGCTACCTGACCCATAGTCAGGTCATCCCAATTTAGCCCACCCAGGTAATTTTTCAGTCCCTTGAAATCGACCAAGAGGAAATTTGGGACAGAGGCTTGATTACAGTTATCTAGGTAATTCCATAATATATTGAAACTAAGTGATTTGTGATCACTTTCCCCAAGTTCATCATTAACCTCAAGATTATTAGTTAGTGAATCTTTGTTAGCAAGAACCAAGTCAAGCAGATTGTTCCCTCTAGTTGGTTCTGTCACAAACTGTTTTAAAAAGCAATCCAGAACTGTATCAAGAAAGTCACTAGACTCAATATTTCCTGTCATATTGCTCCAGTTTGTCTAAAGTTAAAATCTCCAATTAACATTTTGATATCTAGATGCCTTATGAATTTCGTCCCATAGCAGCTTACTGCACTCCCTATCAAGGTTTGCGGGCCTATAAATCACACCCAAAATTAATTTTTCATACCCCTCGAGAAACTGTAGCCAGATTCTCTGTCCGATGTTTCTTATCGTATGTCACGTCTAACACAACAATTTAAATTATCTCTGACATACATCGCCACTCCACCACCCTTCCTGTTGACCCTATCAGTGTGGAATAGTTTATAACCCTGTATGATGCATTCGGAAGGTATTTCTACATCCTTCAAGTTGAACAAGGTCTCTGTTATAGAAATAATATCTCTATTACCCGCACTTGCGAGTAATCTTAGCTCATCTATCTTATTTCTTAGACTCCTACTATTTGTATAGTAAACCTTAAGGGAGCTAGTCACTCGTTGTTTCTACTATCTCCATTTGTTGATCAAAAGGGACGTCCGGCAACTCCTTTTTTGATACAAATACGCTCGTGCTCAGCCAAGATTCATATTTACATATTTTGATAGTGACTGCTGGCTGTTTCCTCTCTTGCAGTAGTTACACCAGTCATCTAGGTTAAGTTCATTATACAGTGCATGACTAAGTAACATGTCCGACATCCCTTATAGTTAACAATAACACAAAAATCATTTCAGCTAAGGTAGCCAACACCATCGCCATAATAACTGCGTTAACTAGCAGCTCGAACAGCCACTACCCATCGTTCTTACATCACCAAGCTGAGGCAGGCCTCAATCCTATGGACTTTCCTGTAGAAGGCAACACTGATTAGCAAAAGACTGCTTGTTCACTGAACAACAGTTTGCTTTCTGCTCTCACAACAGGTCACAAGATGCAGTAACGAGAGGGGAAAACCTCTCCTCCTTCAGTAGTGGGAGGAAGGAGCTTCCCTCCTTCAGTAGTGGGAGACAGACGCTCTCTTTCAGTAATGGGAGGAAGGAATTCTCCTTCAGTAATAGGAGGAAGGAGCTCTCCTTCAGTAATGGGAGGAAGGAGCTCTTTTCATTCAGTAGTGTGAGGACGGAGCTCTCCACCATCAGTAGTGGGGGGAAGGAGCTCTCCTCCTCCTCTAGTAGTGGGAGGAAAAAGCTCTTCTCCTATTTCAGTAGTGGGAGGAAGGAGCTATACTCCTTTCTCCTACTTCAGTAGTGGGAGGAAGGAGCTATACTCCTTTCTCCTACTTCAGTAGTGGGAGGAAGGAGCTATACTCCTTCAGTAGTGAGAGGAAGGAGCTCCCCTTCTTCAGTAGTGGGAGGAAGGAGCTCTCCTTCTTCAGTAGTGGGAGGAAGGAGCTCTCCTCCTTCAGTAGTCGGAGAAAGGAGCTTTCCTACAGAAGTCGGAGAAAGGAGCTTTCCTACAGTAGTCGGAGAAAGGAGCTTTCCTACAGGAATGGGAGAAGGAGCTCTTTTCATTCAGTAGTGGGAGGAACAAGCCCTCCTTTTCCTCCTCCAGTAATGGGAGGATAAAACTCTTCTCCTTTTTCAGTAGTGGGAGGAAGGAGCTCTCCTCCTTCAGTAGTGGGAGAAAGGAGCTCTCCTCCTCCTCCAGTAGTGGGAGGAAAAAGCTCTTCTCCTTCAGTAGTGGGAGGAAGGAACTCTCCTCCTCCTCCAGTAGTGGGAGAAAGAAGTTCTCCTTCTCCAGTAGTGGGAGGAAGAAGTTCTCTTCCTCCAGTTTTGGGAGGAAGAGGTTCTCCTCCTCCAGTAGTGGGAGAAAGCTCTCCTCCTCCTCCACTAGTGGGAGGAAGGAGCTCTCCTCCTCCAGCAGTGGAATGAAGGAGTTCTCCTCTAGTAGCGGGAGGAAAGAGCTCTCCTCCTTCTTCAGTAGCGAGAGGAAGGAGCTCTCCTCCTCCTCCAGTAGTGGGAGGAAGGAGCTCTCCTCCTCCAGTAGTGGGAGGAAGGAGCTCTCCTCCTCCAGGAGTGGAAGAAGGAGCTCTCGTCCTCCAGTAGTGGAAGGAAGGAGTTCTCTTCCTCATCCAGTAGTGGAAGGAAGGAGCTCTCATCCTCCAGTAGTGGGACGAAGGAACTCTCCTCCTCCAGTAGTGGGAGCAAGGAGTTCTCCTCCTACAGTAATGGAAGGAGCTCTCGTCCTCCAGTAGTGGAAGTAAGGAGCTCTCCTCCTCCTCCAGTAGTGGGAGGAAGGAGCTCTCCTCCGCAAGTAGTGGAAGAAGAAGCTCTCGTACTCCAGAAGTCGAAGGAAGGAGCTCTGCTCATCCTACAGTAGTGGAAGAAAGGAGTTCTCCTGCTCCTCCAGTAGTGGGAGGAAGGAGCTCTCCTCCTCCTGCTCGAGTAGTGGGAGGAATGAGTTCTCCTCCTCCTCCAGTAGTGGGAGGAAGGAGCTCTCCTCCAGTAGTAGGAGGACGGAGCTCACCTCCTCCTGCTCGAGTAGTGGGAGGAATGAGTTCTCCTTCTCCTCCAGTAGTGGGAGGAAGGAGCTCTCCTCCTCCTCCAGTAGTGGGAGGAAGAAGCTCTCCTCCTCCTCCAGTAGTGGGAGGAAGGAGCTCTCCTCCTCCTCCAGTAGTGGGAGGAAGGAGCTCTCCTTTTCCTCCAGTAGTGGGAGGAAGGAGCTCTCCTCCTCCAGTAGTGGGAGGAAGGAGCTCTCCTCCTCCAGTAGTGGGAGGAAGAAGTTCTCCTCCTCCAGTAGTGGGAGGAAGAAGTTCTCTCCCTCCAGTTTTAGAAAGAAGGAACTCTCCTCCTCCTCCAGCAGTGGGAGGAAGGAG
>NC_069422.1:6187220-6239720 GCF_026875155.1 Cherax quadricarinatus | reverse complement strand
AGGACAAAAAAGCGAAAGGCGCTAGGAAAGGAGACAAGGATGGAATCAGCAGAGTCAGTCAGAGCAGAACTAGAGCATCACGGGCAAGCACACACACAACTATCCTCAAAACCCCACAACCAATCACACCATCCCAACACACAATACAATCCATACCCACAGCTCCCCCCAACCCCCAACCATAGAATCCCACAGTATGCACCAACTCCTCCCACCCCCACAGGCCCCCCAAACCACAGTGTTGGAAAGAACTGAAGCAATGGTACACAAACGCTGATGGAATAACAAACAAGTGGGAGGAAGTGCACAAGAGTCAAAGAGGCATCATCCAACATCATAGGGCGATCACAGAAACCCAAAGCTACAGTATGATAACAGATGCCATCATTCCAGTGGGATAACCAGATCGCTTTAGTCTCAAAGACAGAAGGAACAGGGGGGTGGAGGAGTGGCAATGCGATCAAACACCGATGAATTTTGATGAGCTGGAGAGAGGAGACAGCGGAAGAAGAAAGTGATACAAAGCATGAACCTTTGCTCTGGTGGTCCCAAGGTGATAATTGAGCAGTGATGTATAACCTCACCACAGAACAGCAGGAGGCAAGCAAGAGTATGAACGAGAGTAATAGACGATGTTGACACACTGGCGTGCATGCTAGAAGATCTCAAGCAATGCAGGGCAAGCACCTGATCATGGAGGCACTTAACCCACATGGAGATCGAATGGGAGAACTTGGAGCCACATCGGGCATCAAGATACATGGAGAGGTCTAAGATGATGAGGTGGACTGAAAAACTTCATGAACCAACACTAAGGGACACTACAAGAGAGAGAGGAGAGGATGAACCAGCAAACAGGAACCTTAGTATTCACACCTTGAGTAGTGCAGATATTGAGGACATCACATATGAAAAGACCCCTTGAGGCCAGCTATAATGTGGTTTTGAGCTTCGAATACACAGTAGATCTACAAGTGGAGGGGAAGCAGAAAGGCCCTGACAAATGAAACCAAACTACAGGAGAGGGGACTGCACAGGAATGAGAACTCTCCTGAATGGGTTCAGTGGGACAGGAAATGGCAGGGAAGCCAGTTTAAGTGAGATGATGGAATATGTAGCAAACAATGCAAGGAGGCATGATGAGAGTTTGTACCCAAGGTTAACAGGAAAATGACAAAGCCAGGAAGAGCCCATGTTCACCCAAAGATGCCAAGGAGGCAAAAACCAAGTGGCTAGGGAATGGAAAGAAATATAGAAGTCAAAGGAACCCAGGAGAATAAGGAAGCAGTCGTAGAGCCAGAAACGAATTAGCACAGATAAGAAGGGAGGGCCCCCCAACGTCAATAAGAAAACGACATAAGCAGCAAAAAGCAAATCTGACACCGAAGCTGATATACATCCACATCAGGAAGAAAACAACCGACAAGGACCAACGTAATCAGGCTAAGGAAAGTAAGGGGGAGAGACAACAAGAAATGACCGGAAGTATGTGAGGAACTCAACAGAAGATTCAAAGAAGTGATCACAGAGAGACAGAAGGGGCTCCCAGAAAGACAGATAGGTGGGGGTAACACCACCATGTGCGGACTCAGTACACACAACCGAGGAAGAATGAAGAGGCTTCTGAGTGAGCTAGATTACCTCAAAGGCAGATGGGGCCAGATAACATCTCTCCAGGGTCCTAGAGAAGGAGCAGAGCACAATGTGTCCCCTTAACAACAATCTTCAAATACATCTACGAAACAGGGAATTGCTTGAGCATGGAAGACATCAAATGGTGGGTCCCAATCTTAAAAGAAGACAGACATGAAGCACCTAAACCTACAGACCAGTGTCACTGACATGTATAGCAAAGCAAAAATCATGGAAAAGAATTGTCAGGAGAAGAATGTTGGAACATCTAAAAAAATGATCTCATCACAGCAGCCAACATGGTTTCAGAGACGGGAAATCCTGTGTCACAAACTACTGGAGTTCTATGACATGTGAACAGCTGTAAGACAAGAGAGAGAGGGGTGGGTGGATTGCATTTTTTCTTGTGACTGAAAGATTGCGTTTGGATACAGTACCACACAAGAATTAGTGCAAAAACTGGAGGAAACCAAGCAAGGGATAACAGTGGAGGCACAGCAATGGATTCAGGGAACACTTGTCAGGAAGACAGCAGCGATAATGTTACGTTGGCGAGGTGTCATAGTGGGCACGCTGGACCACGGGGTCCGCCACAGGGGCAGTCCTAAGGACCAGTGCTGTTTCTGGTATTGTGAAACGACAATACCGGAAGGAATAACCTTCCGAGGTGTCCCTGTTTGCAGATGAGTGAAGTTGATGAGAAGAATTCATTCGATCGAAGACCAGGCGAAATACAAAGGTATCTGGACAGTCTGCAGACCTGTCCACAAACCTAGCTCGTGGAGTTCAACCCACCAGTGACAAAGTCATCAGGGCTTGGGAAGGCAAAGAAACCGCAGACGGATAAAGACCTTGGGGCCCAGAGACTAGAAACCTCACTCAAGGAAAAAGATCTTGGGGTGAGTATAACATCAGGCACATCCCTGAAGCGCACATCAAACCAAATAACTGCCACAGCATATGGCGCCTGGCAAACCTCATAACAGCATTCCAACATCTTAATAAGGGAATCGTTCAGGACACTGTACACCGTGTACTTAGCCCATATGGGAGTATGCGCACCAGTTTGAACCCACACCTAGCCAAGCATGTAAAGAAACTAGAGAAATGGCAAAGGTTTGCAACAAGACTATCCCAGAGTTAAGAGGAATGTCCTAATGAGGAAGGTTAAGGGAATCAACCTGACGACACTGAGTACAGGAGAGGATAGGGGGACATGATAACGATTATACAAAATACGAGAGAATTGACAGGTGACAAAGACAGGTTGTTCCAGAGACTGGACACCGCAACACGGGGACAACAGTTGAAGCTGAAGACACAGATGAATCAAAGGATGTTAGGAAGAATTTCTGCAGCCACTAGAGTAGTCATAAGTGAATAGTTGGAAGACGATGTAGTGGAGGCAGGATCCATACATAACAATAAGCAAGGTACGATAAAGCTCATGATTCAGGAGATGACCTAGTAGCGACCAGTGAAGAGGCGTGTCCAAGGAGCTTGTAACCGACCCCTGTAACCTCAACTTAGTGAGTACAACTAGTGAGTGTACACAACCAAACACACAACACACACCACACACACACACACACACACACACACACACACACACACACACAACATTGCCAATTCACACAATAACACAACTCACACACACACACACACACCATTGCCAGACTCACACATACACTCCCCCCGCCCCTCTGCACCGACATCTTCACTCCTTCACCTGATCCTCCCCCCCGCTTTCAACGCCTCCCCCTCCCCACCTCTTCCCTCCTTCCCCCCCTCTCCCACTCCCAGCTCACACGTCCACTTGCATTTTTTACTTCCTCTTACAACGCCCCTCCCCATTACTCCCACATAGTCACAGTTCTTCACTACCTCCCACCCCCCCACACTCTGACATACACAATACTAAACCTAGCATAGAGAATTATACATGGGTTCCACACTCTGAGCATCAGGAAAAAACAAAAATGGGTTGCCAAGAGCAACAAGGAAAAACGCAAGGGACATGAGGAGGAAACTGTATAGGAAGATTGGGCAGCAGAGCTCACAAAAAGGAGGAACATGAATGGGAAAAGAAACCAAAGAACTTAGCATGAGAATAGAAGAAGGATAGACATGGAAAGCAGGAGAGTGGAGTGCAGCAACAGCCGAGGCCCGGAACAGAGTTTAAGAAGAGAACCGGAAAAATCTTAAACAATCCTAAAGAACTAAAGAACATTTGACAACAGAACTGCTACCTTCAGTCCAAATAAGGGGACTATAGTAAAGAAGGAGGAACACTGCCTGTAGAAGCTCAATCAGTGGAGACATGTGTAAATGACAGATCAAAGCAATATGTGGAGCCCTAACAGACCCACAGCACAGCAGAGAGCCCAGGGAAAGCCGAGAAGGAAACAATGAACAGGCCCCTGAGCCCAAGTACATAGCTAGTGAAACTGAAGAAAGGAAAGCCGAATGGAAGAAATCAAATTTGAATGAGGGGATACACAGGGATATGCTGTGAGAATGAAAAGGTGAGGGCATCTTTGTTATGGCTCCAGGAAGGTTGAAGGGGAAAATCATATAAGCAAGAAAACAAAGGGGAAAAAAAGCAATTGAAAATATCATAAAGCAATAGGAGAAGACGACATGACTCCCATGCTGCAAAGTTTCGGAGATAGGGGTTTTGTAAAAAAAAAGGGAAAAACTCGCCAGTGAAAGTGACCTTCATAGCAGAATCACTCGCAACAAATCCACAGTAGAAAGCACGATTAAGGGACATCTGCATACAGGAAGTGTATCTCGACTGCGATGAGAACACAAGCCAGAAAGGCAGAAACTGACAGAGATGTTCAAAGCGAAATGGAGGAAGAGAGGGATGGAGAAGACAGAACAGGAGATTCCCAGACACAGGAAATCAAATAAGCCTCCCTCACAACATTCCATAGAAGCTCCCAACCAGTCCAACCTCCCCCCAGTGCAACAACACGCTAAACCAAAACACCCATGCCACATCCAATCCCCCACCCCACTGCATTACAAACTCCCACCCCACAGAAAACCACCCATAGTTCCTTATCAGGTCACCCACTCCCCAACCCCATACACCTCCCAGACCACAATCTTTGAAAAGAAGTTTGAAGGTTGGTATACAAGTGCGAGATGAATAACAAATAAGTATGAGGAGTGGCACGAAAGAATCAAGGAGACATCCCCAGACATAATAGCACTCACAGAAAACAAAACTCACCAGATAATAACAGATTCAATCTTTTCCGATCCGGATATCAAAGCCTCAGGAAAAGACAGAGGGAGGAGAGGGGAAGAGGATTGCAAGCTCATTAAAAAACCAGTGTGTTTTGAGAAAATGAAGGAATGGACGGCCACGGGCGAAGTGGACTTACTTAGTAGGAACAATCCAGTCTGAGGGACATAAGGTGGATTAATTGCAGTAATGTACAACCCAACACAGAACTGCCAGGAGGCAGAAAGAATAACGATGAGAGCAATAGAGCAATGGTCGACACACTAGCCGAGGTGGCCAGGAGAAGCACCATGGGGGGAGCAAAGTTAACTAGTTATGGTGATTTCAATACTAAGGGTGAGATTGACTGGGAAAACCTGGAGCCCCCAATTGTGGGGGGGTTTCCCAAAACATGGAGAGCCAAGATGGATTGATGTGGTACTGGAAAACCTCATGCATCAACATGCTAAGACACCTACCAGAGAGAGAGGTAGAGGATGAATCCACAAGACTGGACCTTTTATTCACCTTAGTAGTTCTGACATCGAGGATATCATGTATGAAAGGCCATGGGACTATGATCATGTGGTTCTGGTGCTTCGAACTACATAGTTGAGCTCCAAGTGGAGAGAGCAGCAGAATAGGGTGGGAAACACCAAACTACAAAAGGGAACTACTCAGGCTTGAGGAACTTCTTTCAAGACATTCAGTGGGCGAGGGAACTGACAGGAAAACCCTACAAGAAAATGATGGACGTATGACGCAACAAAATGCAAGGAGGCAGAGGATAGTTTGTTCCCCAAGGAAAACAGAATATTGGGGAAAACAGAACGATTCCTTGGTTTACCCAGAAGATGTAGGGAGGCAAAAACTAGGTGTACTAGAGAATGGAAAAAGTATAGAAGACAGAGAACTCAGAAAAATAAAGAGATTAGCCAAAGAAGCAGAAACGAATAAATGCACAGATAAGAAGGGATCTCAGCGGCAATACGAAAATGACATAGCATCGAAAGTCAAGACTGAACCCGAAGCCTGTTGTACAGCCACATCAGGAGAAAACAACAGTCAGGACCAGTAATCAACTGAGGAAGGGTTGATGGAATTCACAAGAAACGACCAAGAGGTATGTCAGGAGCTCAACACGAAGATTTAAAGAAAAAAAAGTATTTTTACAGTGGAAACCAGTAGACTTCCAGGAAATCGAGCAGGGGGTGCAACCAGCAAGTGCTGGGGTTGAGGAAATATAACCAAGGAGAGTGAAGAAGCTGCCTATGCTAACATGACACCTCAAAGGCGTGGACCAGACAAACACATCTCTCCATGGGTCCTTAAAGGGAGCAGAGATATTGCGTGTACCATTAACAAAGACTTCAACACATCATTTGAGAACTGGGCACTTCCCGAGGTTAGGAAGATGGTAAAATAAATGTAGTCCCAATTTTAAAAAAAGAGACTAAAGACATGAGGCGCAATAAACTACAGACCTGTATCACTAAACGTGTATAGAATGCAAGGTCATGAGAAGATCATCAGGTACGGAAGTGGGGAGCACCTGGAAAAGAAACAAGTGTAAATTGACAACCAGCAAGGTTACAGGGAGGGAAAATCCTGTGACACAAACCTACTATGAGTTTTATGACAAGGTGACAGAAGTAAGACAAGAGAGAGAGGGGTGGATCGACT
This sequence comes from Cherax quadricarinatus, assembly GCF_026875155.1. NCBI lineage: Eukaryota > Metazoa > Arthropoda > Malacostraca > Decapoda > Parastacidae > Cherax > Cherax quadricarinatus. The sequence continues at coordinate 6,233,170 of NC_069422.1, read as the reverse complement.
GCATTTTTTGGACTGCAAAAGGCCTTCGACACTAGTTCCTCACAAGAGGTTACTGCAAAAGCTAAAGAGACAGGCACACAAAACAGGAATAGGCATTGCAATGGAGACACGAATACTGACTGTAGGCAACAACGAGTCATGGTACGTGACGAGGTGTCAAGTGGGCGCCGTGACAAGCGGGGTTCCACAGGGGACCAGTCCTAGGACCTTGTGCTGTTCTTGGTAATGTTATGAATGACTTAGACGTGAATGGATAGACTCCGAAGTGTCCTTGTTTTGCGGAAGATGTTAAGTTAATGAGAAAACAAATCGGATGAGATCAGGCAGGACAAAAACCCAAAGAGACCTGGACAGGCTACAAGCCTGGTCCAGCAAACTGGCTCCATGAGTTTAACCCCAGCCAAATCAAAAGTCATGAAGATTGGGAAGGGCAAAGAATACCGCAAACGACAATATAGTTTAGATGGCCAAAGTCTGCAAACCTCACTCAACAAAAGATCTGGGGGTGAGTATAACACCGAGCATATCACCTAGGGCGCACATCAATCAGATAACGGCCCTCAGCATACGGGCGCCTGGCAAACCAAACGATAGCGTTCCGATACCTCAGTAACGGATTCGTTTTTCAAGACTCGTATCCATTTACGTCAGGCCATACTGGAGTACGCAGCACCAGTTTGGAATCCACAGCTAGTCAACAACATCAAGAATTAGTGAAATTGCAAAAGGTTCTCAACAAACTAGTCCCAGAGCTATAGGAATTGTCCTACGAAGAAAGGTGATGGAAATCGGCCTGACGACACTGGAGGCCAGGAGGGTCAGGGAAGTCCGTGATGAACGACATATAACAAACTGCGCATAATAGTCGAGGTGACAAAGACGGGATGTTCCAGAGATGGACACAGACACAAGAGGTCACACTTGGAAGTTGACGACTCAGATGAATCAAAGGGATGTTAGAAGTATTTCTTCATCATAGAGTAGTCAGTCCGTGAATACCAAAAAAGGAAAGAAGTGGAGCGGGAACCATACATAGTTGTTTAAGGCGAGGTATGATAAAGCTCATTGAGCAGAGAGAGAGGACCATGTAGCAATCAGTGAAAGGCGGGGCCAGAGCTATGACTCGACCCCTGCAACCACAAAGGTGAGTACAAAAAGGAGAGTACACACAGACACACACACACACACACACACACTACAATATTCAACGAAATATTCAATACATCTATCGAAACAGGGAGATTTGCCTGAGGCATGAAAGACAGCAAATGTAGTCCCAATCTTTAAAAAAGGAGACAGACATGAAGCATTAAACTACAGACCGTGTCACTGACATGTATAGTATGCAAAATCATGGAGAAGATTATCAGAGAAGAGTGGTGGAACACCTAGAAAGGAATGATCTCATCAACACAGCCAGCATGGTTTCAGGGACGGGAAATCCTGTGTCACAAACCTACTGGAGTTCTATGACATGGTGACAGCAGTAAGACAAGAGAGAGAGGGGTGGGTGGATTGCATTTCTCTGGACTGCAAGAAGGCGTTTGACACAGTTCCACACAAGAGATTGGTGCAAAAACTGGAGGACCAGCAGGGATAACAGGGAAGGCACTACAATGGATCAGGGAATACTTGTCAGGAAGACAGCAGCGAGTCATGGTACGTGGCGAGGTGTCAGAGTGGGCACCTGTGACCAGCGGGGTCCCGCAGGGGTCAGTCCTAGGACCAGTGCTGTTTCTGGTATTTGTGAACGACATGACGGAAGGAATAGACTCTGAGGTGTCCCTGTTTGCAGATGACGTGAAGTTGATGAGAAGAATACACTCGATCGAAGACCAGGCAGAACTACAAAGGGATCTGGACAGGCTGCAGACCTGGTCCAGCAATTGGCTCCTGGAGTTCAATCCCACCAAGTGCAAAGTCATGAAGATTGGGGAAGGGCAAAGAAGGCCGCAGACGGAGTACAGTCTAGGGGGTCAGAGACTACAAACCTCACTCAAGGAAAAAGAACTTGGGTGAGTATAACACCAGGCACATCTCCTGAAGCGCACATCAACCAAATAACTGCTGCAGCATATGGGCTCCTAGCAAACCTCAGAACAGCATTCCGACATCTTAATAAGGGAAATTTCGTTCAGGACCCTGTACAACCGTATACGTTAGGCCCATATTGGAGTATGCGGCACCAGTTTGGAACCCACACCTAGCCAAGCACGTAAAGAAACTAGAGAAAGTGCAAAGGTTTGCAACAAGACTAGTCCCAGAGCTAAGAGGTATGTCCTACGAGGAAGGTTAAGGGAAATCAACCTGACGACACTGGAGGACAGGAGAGATAGGGGGGACATGATAACGACATACAAAATACTGAGAGGAATTGACAAGTTGGACAAAGACAGGATGTTCCAGAGATTGGACACAGTAACAAGGGACACAGTTGGAAGCTGAAGACACAGATGAATCAAAGGGATGTTAGGAAGTATTTCTTCAGCCACAGAGTAGTCAGTAAGTGGAATAGTTTGGGAAGCGATGTAGTGGAGGCAGGATCCATACATAGCTTTAAGCAAGAGGTATGATAAAGCTCACGGCTCAGGGAGAGTGACCTAGTAGCGATCAGTGAAGAGGCGGGGCCAGGAGCTCGGACTCGACCCCCGCAACCTCAACTAGGTGAGTACAACTAGGTGAGTACACACCACACACACACACAACACCACACACACACACACACACACACACATACACACACACACACACACACACACACACACACACACACACACACACACACACACACACACACATGCACAAGAGAGAGAGGGGTGGGTTGATTGCATCTTCTTGGACTGCAAGAAGGCTTTTGACACAGTTCCTCACAAGAATTAGTGCAGAAGCTAGAGCATCAGGCGCATATAACAGGAAGGGCACTGCAATGATCAGAGAATACCTGACAGGAGGCAACAACGAGTCATGGTACGTAATGATGTATCACAGTGGGCACCTGTGACGAGCGGGGTCCCACAGGGGTCGGTCCTAGGACCAGTGCTATTTTTGGTATATGTGAACGACATGACGGAAGGTTAGACTCAGAAGTGTCCCTGTTTGCAGATGATGTGAAGTTAATGAGGAGAAATTAAATCTGATGAGGACCAGGCAGGACTTCAAAGAGACCTGGACAGACTGGACACCTGGTCCAGCAAATGGCTTCTCGAATTTAATCCTGCCAAATGCAAAGTCATGAAGATAGGGGAAGGGCACAGAAGACCACAGACAGAGTATGGGCTAGGTGGCCAAAGACTGCAAACCTCACTCAAGGAGAAAGATCTTGGGGTGAGTATAACACCGAGCATGTCTCCGGAAGCACACATCAATCAGATAACTGCTGCAGCATATGGGCGCCTGGCAAACCAGAGAACAGCATTCCGACACCTTAGTAAGGAATCATTCAAGACACTGTACACCGTGTATGTCAGGCCCATACTGGAGTATGCAGCACCTGTTTGGAACCCGCACTTGATAAAGCACGTCAAGAAACTAGAGAAAGTACAAAGGTTTTCAACAAGGTTAGTTCCAGAGCTAAGGGGAATGTCCTACGAAGAAAGATTAAGGGAAATCGGCCTGACGACACTGGAAAGGACAGGAGGGTCAGGGGAGACATGATAACGACATATAAAATACTGCGTGGAATAGACAAGGTGGACAAGGACAGGATGTTCCAGGGAGGGGACACAGAAACAAGAGGCCACAATTGGAAGTTGAAGACACAAATGAGTCAGAGAGATAGTAGGAAGTATTTCTTCAGTCATAGAGTTGTAAGGCAGTGGAATAGCCTAGAAAATGACGTAGTGAAGGCAGGAACCATACACAGTTTTAAGACGAGGTTTGATAAAGCTCATGGAGCGGGGAGAGAGAGGGTCTAGTAGCAACCGGTGAAGAGGCGGGGCCAGGAGCTAGGACTCGACCCCTGCAACCACAAATAGGTGAGTACAAATAGGTGAGTACACTCAGTAAGTAAGTGTAGATCCAACTATACACGAGTAGGTGCACAGGTGTTTACTCAGTAAGTAAGTGTAGATCTAGGTATACACGAGTAGGTGAAAAGGCATAGGCACGGTACTCTCGGTACATAGCAGCATGCACGTGGAGAGTCTAGGATAGGCCCAAAAGCCTGGCAGCGAGATTATCCCTCCCTCTCCCCTCGCTTGGCTCGGTGTGGCAGGATAGTAACGCACACACACACCCTACCATAACGGATACATCTCACATCCCCACTCTAACACCCAGAGTTCACACTATCCTTGTACCTCCCTACCTCCCCTTTCTCTCTCTCCTTCTCTCCTATTCCACTATCCCTTCCTCCTCCTGCTCCTTCTCCTATACCTCCTCCATCTTCCCCGTCACCTCTCCTCGCCTCCTATGCCTGCAAGCACACTACAGGCACATCCTACCCAACTCACACGCCCCACACACTCTGACACTTCCTTCCTCTCTCTCTCTCTCTCTCTCTCTCTCTCTCTCTCTCTCTCTCTCTCTCTCTCTCTCTCTCTCTCTCTTTATCTCCCTCTCTCTCTCTCTCTCTCTCTCTCTCTCTAGCCTCACACTCAGTCACACCATCTCTCTTTCTCTATTCTCCTCTTCTTTCTCTATCCCTCTAGCTCACTCACACCCAAACACACTGTCTCTATCATCCTTCTCCTATACCTCCTACATCTCCCCCCTCACCTCCTCTTCCTTCTCTCTTCTTCCCTCTCCCCTCACTCTCCTAGGCATGCAGCACATCAAATGCTGATCCTACCCAACTCACAGCTCCACACACTCTAACACTCTTCCCTCTCTCTCTCTCTCTCTCTTCTCTCATCTCTCTCCTCTCCTCTTCATCTCTCTCTCTCTCATCTCCTCTACTCTCTCTCACTCTCTCTTTAACTCACTCACACTCAATTCACACTCTCTATCTCTATTTCTTTATACCCACCTTCTCTCCCTCTTCATCTTCCTTCTCATCTCCCACTCTCTACTCCTATTCCCCCCATTGCTCTTTCCCTCTGCCCCTTAGTCTTCCCCCATCTCTCTTTCCTCTGCTGCTGTCCCCCTCCAGCTCACTATTCTTTTCCCCTCCCTGCCTCCTGTTCCCTTCTCCCCACAACAAACACCCGTCTCCACACAGCACTCTTGGCATAAGCTCTTCCTTTTGGGTAAAAGAAACGTGGGACACCAAAAACCTGGACGGAGAACAATAGGAATGGTGGATGAAGTGAGTGGTGGACCTTGAAGAGAAGACTGGGAGGCAGAGCTCATGTGAAGAGAGAAGTGGGGGAGGAGGCTGGAAGAGCTCAGCAAGAAAATGGAAGAGAAAATAGCTGAGGAGAGCAGGAAATGGGAATTACAAATCACAGCAGCTGAAGCTATGATACAGAGCTTAGTAGAAGAACTAAAGAGTCTGAAACAGCCTAAAGAACCAAAAGACAGTACAGCCATGACACCAAGAACTACTACATCAGTCACCGATGATGGGACAGTAGGGAACAAAGGAGATATACTGTATGCAATGACTCTATCGGACCCAAGGGGGGCCTGGGAAAAGGCAGGGAGAACAGCAGGAACTAATGAGGGGACTAAAGACAATGAAGGAGCTAGACTATACTCAGAGGCTCTAACAGACAACTGCCATGTCCAGGAACAAATAAACACAGGGGCATTGGATAGGGAAGAGACAGTAGGAAACAATGCATTAATGGCAGGAACTAATTCATATCAGAGGATGCTCAGGGAAGCACAGTGGGAGGAAGAAAGGGAGAGGGTCCTTTTTGTCTATGGGCTCAGAAAAGTAGATGGGGAAACTTACGATGCAAGGAAACAGGAGGAGAAAAAAAATAATTGGAAGCATCATGAAAGCAATAGGAGAGGACGACATGACCCAGCTGACAAATTTTTGGAGAATTGAGTGGTTTGCGAGGGGAAAAAAGCGTCCAGTCAAAGTAATTTTCAAGGCAGAGTCAGCTTGAAAACTGATCCTGCAGGAGAAAGCGCACCTAAAGGACAATCAGGAGTTCCGGAGGGTGTAACTCGACTGAGACAGAACACAAGAAGAAAGGATGTTACTGAAAGAGAGGGTGTAATGTCGCAAGGAGGAATGGGAGGCAAGAAAGGTGGAGAGCAGAAACAATCAGGACCAGGTGGAAGAACAAACACAACCCCCTCCAGTACCACCCGCAGAAGGAACACAACCATGGCAATCCCAAAGCAATCAAACAACCTAACCCAAAACCCACTCACTGTACCCTCTGCCCCATCCCCTCAGTGCAAACCCCAACCCCACAGAAATCCACAGTAACCCACATATCCCCCTCTGCACAAACCCTACCCCTAGAGTAACCCTCAGTAACCCACATATCCCCATCAGCTCAAACCCCACCCCCACTGAAACCCACAGTACCCTCTCCCCCCCATGCCCCTCACAGACGCAATCATGCCACCTGGATATCAGATCCTGAGGAAGGACAGAAGGAGCAGTGGGGGAGGAGGGGTTGCACTACTAATTAAAAACTGGTGGGGTTATAAAGAATTGGAAGAAATGGACGTGATTGGAGAAAGGGATTACATAATATGTACAGTTCAGTCAGGGGAACACAAGGTAGTCATTGCAGTGATGTGTAACCCACCACAGAACTGCAGGATGTCAAGAGAGGAATATGATGAGTGCAATAGAGCAATGGTGGACACACTAGCTGAGGTGGCAAGAAGGGCTCACTCGAGTAGAGCGAAGTTACTGGTCATGGGCGACTTCAATCACAGGGAGATTGATTGGGAAAACCTGGAGCCACATGGGGGTCCCAAAACATGGAGAGCCAAGGTGATGGATGTGGTGCTGGCAAATCTCATGCACCAAAATGTTAGGGACACTACAAGAGAGAGAGAGACAGGAGGATGAACCAGCAAGATTGGACCTTGTGTTCACCCTGAGTAGCTCAGACATTGACCACATCACATATTAAAGTCCCCTTGGAGCTAGTGACCTCGCGGTTTTGAGCTTTGAAGAGGGTAACAGGAGTAGAATGGGAAAAGCTAAACTGTAAAAGGGAGGACCACACGAATGAGGACCTTCCTGCAGGAGGTTCAGTGGGAACAGGAGTTGGTAGGAAAATCAGTAAACGAAATGATGGACTTATTTTTTTTATTATTATTATCACACTGGCCGATTCCCACCAAGGCAGGGTGGCCCGAAAAAGAAAAACTTTCACCATCATTCACTCCATCACTGTCTTGCCAGAAGGGTGCTTTACACTACAGTTTTTAAACTGCAACATTAACACCCCTCCTTCAGAGTGCAGGCACTGTACTTCCCATCTCCAGGACTCAAGTCCGGCCTGCCGGTTTCCCTGAACCCCTTCATAAATGTTACTTTGCTCACACTCCAACAGCACGTCAAGTATTAAAAAACATTTGTCTCCATTCACTATTAAACACGCTCATGCATACCGGAAGCCCAAGCCCCTCGCACAAAAAAAACCTCCTTTAACCCCCCTCTCCCCAAACCCTTTTCCTAGGCCGACCCCTACCCTGCCTTCCTTCCACTACAGACTGATACACTCTTGAAGTCATTCTGTTTCGCTCCATTCTCTCTACATGTCCGAACCACCTCAACAACCCTTCCTCAGCCCTCTGGAAAAACAGTTTTTTGGTAATCCCGCACCTCCTCCTAACTTCCAAACTAACGAATTCTCTGCATTATATTCACACCACACATTGCCCTCAGACATGACATCTCCCACTGCCTCCAGCCTTTCCTCGCTGCAACATTCATCACCATGCTTCACACCAAATAAAAAGCGTTGGTAAAAACTTTTCCCTCTCATACATTCCCTCTTTGCTCCAAGGACAAAGTTCTTTGTCTCCACAGACTCCTAAAGTGGCACCACTCACTCTTTTTCCCTCATCAATTCTATGATTCACCCATCTTTCATAGCCCCATCCGCTGACACGTCACTCCCAAATATCTGAATGCATTCACCTCCTCCATACCCCTCTCCCTCCAATCTGATATTCAATCTTTCATCACCTAATCTTTTTGTTATCCTCATAACCTTACTCTTTCCTGTATTCACCTTTAATTTTCTTCTTTTGCACACCCAAACCAAATTCATCCACCAATCTCTGCAACTTCTCTTCAGAATCCCCCAAGAGCACAGTGTCATCAACAAAGAGCAGCTGTGACAACTCCCACTTTGTGTGTGATTCTTTATCTTTTAACTCCACGTCTCTTGTCAAGACCCTCGCATTTACTTCTTTTACAACCCCATCTAAAAATATATTAAACAACCAAAAGTGACATCCCCACATCCTTGTCTAAGGCCTACTTTTACTGGGAAATAATTTCATCTTTCCTACATACTCTAACTTGAGCCTCACTATCCCATAAAAACTCTTCACTGCTTTCAGTAACCTACCTCCTACACCATACACTTGCAACATCTGCCACATTGCCCCCCTATCCACCCTGCATACGCCTTTTCCAAATCCATAAATGCCACAAAAAACCTCTTTAGGGCCCTTTTCTAAATACTTTTTCACTTATATGTTTCACTGTAAACAACCTGGTCCACACAACCCCTACCTTTCCTAAGCCTTTCCCTTTTTCATCTGCTATCCTTTCTCCGTCTTACTCTTAATTCTTTCAATAATAACTCTACCATACACTTTTTCCAGCAGACTTATCCCCCTATAATTTTTGCACTCTCTTTTTTTCCCCTTTGCCTTTATACAAAGGAACTATGCATGCTCTCTGCCAATCCATAGGGACCTTACCCTCTTCCATACATTTATTAAATAATGCACCAACCACTCCAAAAAATATATCCCCACCTGCTTTTTTAAAATTTCTATCTTTATCCCATCAATCCCGGCTGCCTTACCCCCTTTCATTTTACCTACTGCTCACGAACTTCCCCCACACTCACAACTGGCTCTTCCTCATCCTACAAAATGTTATTCCTCCTTGCCCATACACGAAATCACAGCTTCCCTATCTTCATCAACATTTAACAATTCCTCAAAATATTCCCTCCATCTTCCCAATACCTCTAACTCTCCATTTAATAACTCTCCTCTCCTATTTTTAACTGACAAATCCATTTTTTCTCTAGGCTTTTTTTAACTTGTTAATCTCACTCCAAAACTTTTTCTTATTTTCAAAAAAATTTGTTGATAACATCTCACCCACTCTCTCATTTGCTCTCCTTTTTACATTGCTTCACCACTCTCTTAACCTCCCCTCTTTTTCTCCATATACTTTTTCCCTCCTGGGATCACTTTACTTTGTAAAAACTTCTCATATGCTAACTTTTTCTCCCTTCTACTCTCTCTTTACATCATCATTCCACCAATCGCTCCTCTTCCCCCCCGCACCCACTTTCCTGTACCACAAACTTCTGCTGAACACTCTAACACTACATTTTTAAACCTACCCCATAAATCTTCGACCCCATTGCCTATGCTCTCATTAGCCCATCTATCCTCCAATAGTGTTTATATCTTAACCCCAACTGCCTCCTCTTTTAGTTTATAAACCTTTACCCCTCTCTTCCCTGATGCTTCTATTCTCCTTGTATCCCATCTACCTTTTACTCTCAGTGTAGCTACAACTAGAAAGTGATCTGAAAATATCTGTGGCCCCTCTATAAACATGTACATCCTGAAGCCTACCAACAGTCTTTTATCTACCAATACATAATCCCAACAAACTACTGTCATTTCGGGCCCCACATCATATCTTGTATACTTATTTATCCTCTTTTTTTTTAAAATATGTATTACCTATAACTAAACCCCTTTTTATACAAAGTTCAATCAAAGGGCTCCCATTATATTTACACCTGGCACCCCAAACTTACCTACCACACCCTCTCTAAAAGTTTCTCCTACTTTAGCATTCAGGTCCCCTTTCCACAATTACTCTCTCACTTGGTTAAAAGGCTCCTATACATTCACTTAACATCTCCCAAAATCTCTCTCTTCCTCTGCATTCCTTCTTCTCCAGGTGCATACACGCTTATTATGACCCACTTCTCGCATCCAACCTTTACTTTAATCCACAAAATTTCCCTTGAATTTACACATTCATATTCTCTTTTCCTCCTTCCATAACTGATCATTTAACATTACTGCTACCCCTTCCTTTGCTCTAACTCTCTCAGATACTCCAGATTTAATCCATTTTTTTTCCCCCCACTGAAACTCTCCTACCCCCTTCAGCTTTGTTTCGCTTAGGGCCGGGACATCCAACTTATTTTCATTCATAACATCAGCAATCATCTGTTTCTTGTCATCTGCACTACATCCACGCACATTTAAGCATCCCAGTTTTATAAAGTTTTTCTTCTTCTCTTTTTTAGTAAGTGTCTACAGGAGAAGGGGTTACTAGCCCATTGCTCCCAGCATTTTAGTCGCCTCATACGACACGCATGGCTTACGGAGGAAAGATTCTTTTCCACTTCCCCATGGAGGCAGAGGAAAGGTTTGCTACCAAGGGTGACAGAAATAATGGGAAGGATAGAACGAGCCCTTGGTTTCCCCGAAGGTGTAGGGAAGCAAAAACTAAGTGCTCTAGAGAATGGAAAAGTACAGAAGACAAAGGACTCAGGAAAATAAAGAGATTAATCGACGAGCTAGAAACGAGTATGCACAGATAAGGAGGGAGGTGCAGTGGCAGTATGAAAATGACATAGCATCAAAAGTCAAGTCTGACTCGAAACTACTCTTCAGCCACATCAGGAGGAAGACAACAGTTAAGGACCAGGTAATCAGGCTGAGGAAAGAAGGTGGAGAACTCAAAAGAAACAACCAGGAAGTATGTAAGGAGCTCAACATGAGATTTCAGAAAGTATTTAGAGTGGAGGATGAAGAGACAATGGGAAGACAAAACAGTGGGGTACATCAACAAGGGATATACCAACAAGTGTTGGATGAATTACACACAACTGAGGAGGAAGTGGAGAAGCTCCTAAGTGACCTTGATACCTCAAAGGCGGTGGGACCGGACAACATCTCTCTGTGGGTCCTTAGAGAGGGAGCAGAGACACTACATGTGCCTTTAAACTGGGCAACTACCTGAAGCATGGAAGAAGGCAAATGTAGTCCCCATCTTTAAGAAATGACTAAATCATATACCAGTGTCACTGACGTGTATAGTATGCAAAATCTTGGAAATGACTATCAGGAGGAGAGTGGTGGAGCACCTGGAGTGGGACAAGATTATAAACGACAGCCAGCATGGCTGTCGTTTATAATCTCGTTTATAATCTCGTTTATAATCTCGTTTATAATCTGAGGCAAACACACTAGCACGAGTTGCTCTGAGTATACAACACTGAGCAGTAGGCAACGGAGACTAAAGAAGTTGAAACTCTGCTTCAAGTGTTGTGGGGAACATTTTGCCAGAGACTGTGACGCCCAGCTCAGTGAGTGTCGAGGCTGTGGGAGAGGTAGGCACCATACTGTACTATGTCCCGATAATTTAAGGGAACCCCAGGCTAATAGAGATGTCTCTCAGGTAGAGAATGGAAGTGAGTCCGAGCCTGAAGAGGTAGCCAACGTGATTAGTGGGAGTGAAGTCTCTAATCCGAGTGAGAATCACGGAGGTGCTGCTCTACCTACAGTCATTGCAGAGGTTGTGAATGGCCACACGTCCGAAACAACCCGATTATTCTTTGACTCTGAAGCACAAGTATCCTTGATAACAAAGAAGTTGGTGGCTAAATTAAAGTTGAAGGCCACCAGAAAAGTTAATATGACATTGGGAGGAGCTATAAGTCAGATCCCACCCAAATCTTACGATGATGTGGATGTCAGTGCTAAATTAGGTGGACATCGCAGACATTGGTGGTAGAGACGTTACCCACGGCAATTATAGCAAGAGGTCTTGCTGCAGCAGCCAGACGATTGAAAGACCTTGGCATGAAGCTGGCAGTCCAGGGAATTACCACTGACACAGTCAGAAATGAAGGTATCCTGGTGGGAGCCAATCAGATAGATGACTTCCTGTCTACACAACGGACTGTTAGGGAAGGACTTGGTTTATACAGATCCCCGGTAGGATACATCATAGGCGGCAGGATTCCACCTGAATTCCCTGCCATGCCAGAGAAGGAAGAACCTGTTCCCATGATAGCTGGAGAAGTAGTGATAATGAGTATCACTATACACGATGAACCGCCAGGTAAGCTGAACCAGGTAGAGAGTGACAAGCACTCATCCACCTTGGGAAAACACTTTTATGGGGTATGTAAAGAGGGAGATAGATTGCCATTAAATCCAGGGAACCTCGTATCAGTGGGAGGAAAGGCTACCAGGGCATGTGGGCAACTGGGTGGGAAAGTACAGAGCCACTCAGTCAAGGCTAGACATTTGAAAGATGTTAAAGTTAAAGGGAAGGGTGTTAAGACCACCGGAACCAAGAACTTTACACCCCCAGAGGTCCATGCAGTGAAAACTGGACGGTTGAAGTTAGACCAGAGTCTGCTCGATGAGAGTGGCCGGGCGGCACTCATGTCCACAGTCCGCTGCAGGGGCTTGCTGAAGGTGAACTTGACACAGACTTATCGCCTACCTTCGCTGGTGGGAGGATGTGGAAACTTATTCAGTCCTAAAGTTCCACAAGGCAACTAATATTCCACAGAAATGCTGTCTGAGTTTTGTGGACCCTCACATCTACCCAAACACATAAATACACCCAGGTTGGCAAAGGTGATTGGAAGGTACATTTTAATTGATAGATTTACCCTTCAAGGAAGAGGTAGGTAGGTTATACTGTTAGTAAACTAATATTAGGATTATTGAGGCAACTGTAGATAATAATAATGTAGACCTAAGACCTTAACGTAGGTAGTAATAGGCCGGTAATATAGGCAAACACTAGGTTATATTAGCTGGGGATAACTGGTAACCTAAGTTTGAATGATGAGGCATGGAGTTTTGAGGCACCAGTGCCTTCTTTGTCGAAACTCCGAATGAGGCACACCGCCGTGAACAGCAGGGCGGTGCCCCACGTGTCTACACATACTAGGCCCTGGGAAAATCTGGTGGAGGCACCTCAAAGTACCGTAGATGACTTCCTCCGTCAGGCCCATACAGTAAGACAAGATCTCCCTTTCTTTCAGCAGTCCGACTGCACAAAGACCCACAGCTCAGCTCACTCACAATTTCCCAGAATACCTGGAGAGAGAGTTTACCTGGAGAGAGTTTCGGGGGTCAACGCCCCCGCGGCCCGGTCTGTGACCAGGCCTCCTGGTGGATCAGCGCCTGATCAACCAGGCTGTTGACGTTGGTTTGCGTGCAGCCAGCAGCAACAGCCTGGTTGATCAGGCGCTGATCCACCAGGAGGCCTGGTCACAGACCGGGCCGCGGGGGCGTTGACCCCCGAAACTCTCTCCAGGTAAACTCTCTCTCCAGGTATTCTGGGAAATTGTGAGTGAGCTGAGCTGTGGGTCTTTGTGCAGTCGGACTGCTGAACCCCAATATCTACCAGTGTTCCCTTGTTGTTAAAGAAGCTAGTGTCACTTCCTGCATAGTTATACTAGGGGATACACACCCCCTTAGAATCAGGAGTTTCTGAGGTGCAGGCAGGTCATTAATGCTGACTGAATATTGCAGGAATTAAGGTTCCCGGCTGCTCGTGGATTTGAAGGGGAAGTCCAGAGGGGCTAAAGCATAGGGAGGTTGAAGACCAGGATACATTATCCAACACCAAGTAAGTTAGTCCTTTATTCGTGCATGCAGGCAAGATTTCTTGCAATATCAGTCATTTATGGAAATGTGTCATATTAGCCTCTTGTGAGGCTGAGGTACCAGCCTCAGGGCTCGGTGTCAACAGAGCTTGCTAGGGTAGACAACTCACATGGAGGCAGTCCAGACAAATTTCCACACACCCCATACCCATCCTGTGGGTGGTAGTCACCCCATACTCATCTTGTGGGCAGTAGTCAAAAGATTACAAAGGTACATAATGGGTCCAGGAACTGGACACCAAAATTCTGACAGATGAACAAGGTACAAAGGTAATGAAGTCACAAGTTACAAAGATAATGAATCACATAAGTAAATTTACTTATGTTTATACATGGTTACAGTCATGAACAAATTATAAAGTAATGAACAGTTCATATATTCACACCCGGTGTGTCACCACGAGGTGAATTTTTAGATTTTTTTCTAACTTTTTGTCTATTTTTCCTTCTAATTCTTGTTGATTTGCCTGTATTCTCCCGGCCCGGGCCTTTTCCAAGTGGTGGCCCAGCCTTGGTTCCCTGTCTTGGGAGTGTCTGAGACCTAAGTCTCCCATGGGAGGAGGTACAAGTAACCCTTCCTCTTTGGGACCAACTGTCCCCAGGCCTAGCTACATTGCCCTCCCTCACAGGGCTCATAGGGAGAAGCTAGGTCTCTCTGGTCTGTCATCCCCACCGCAAGGGGACTGATGGGAATGGCAGGCTTGTGAGCTGCAAGCTCGGGCTCAGGCACCTACCCTACCCTAGAAGGGCTGGGCATGGTGTCGATCCACTAGGAATTTTTATTGACCTAAGAAAAGCTTTTGACACAGTAGACCACGACATCCTACTCCACAAACTTGATCATTACGGTATAAGAGGCCATGCGCTTGCTTATTTCAAATCTTACATTACTAATAGGTATCAGTATGTCACCATTAAAGACACAGCATCAGCAACACGGCCACTTGATACTGGAGTTCCGCAGGGAAGTGCCCTTGGTCCCCTGCTCTTCCTCATATACATCAATGACCTTCCAAATGTATCCCAACACCTGAAACCCATTCTCTTTGCTGACGACACGACATATGTCATCTCTCACCCTAATCTTGCCAACCTCAACACCACTGTGAATGAGGAGCTGATCAAAATATCGACTTGGATGACAGCCAATAAACTTACGTTAACACTGACAAAACCTACTATATTATGTTTGGTAGCAGAGCAGGAGATGCACAAATTAACATTAATATTGACAACACTCTAAGTACCAGAAATAATGGGGGCAAATTCCTAGGCTTATACCTTGACAACAACCTGAATTTCAGCACCCATACCCAGCATAAAACCCAAAAAAAAGTATCCAAAACGGTTGGGATCCTCTCCAAGATACGATACTACGTGTCGCAAATCCCCTTCTCACACTATACCATCACTTATTTATCCTTTACCTCACCTATGCTATTTGTGCTTGGGGATCAAAATGCAGCAACACACCTAAAGCAATAATAACCCAACAAAAACCTGCAGTAGAATAATCACAAAATCCCATCCCTGGCAACACCCCCCCCCCCATCTTCATAGACCTAAACTTACCCCCTGTTCAGAAACATCCACAATTTTACTACTGTGCAATCTACATCTACAGGGCCTTAAACTCTAATATCAACCTTGACCTAAAATGCTTTCTTGATAGTTGTGACAGAACCCACAGGCATAACACCAGACACAAACATCTCTACGACATTCCCCGTGTCCGACTAAACCTTTACAAAAATTCAATGTACGTCAAAGGCCCTAAAATCTGGAATACCCTACCTGAGAACTCTAGAACTGCAGACACATTCATCACCTTCAAAACTACCATTAGAATACATCTTATCTCCCTGATACACCCTGTCAACTAACTACACGAATACCACCTGGTGGTTCACACTTACACTCAGAAATATTAATCTCAATCTTAAAATAATGAATCCTGTGATACTCCAATACTGAAACTATGTACAAGTACTGTGCCAAAACAAAAGCATTTACATTGCTAAACTCACAAACTAGTATTTAGTCACTTAGCCATAATACCAACTTACCTCATAATTTGTAATATTTTACAATTAAGAATAAAACTAAGTCTGCCCGAAATGCCTAGCCATGCTAAGCGTACTAGTGGTACACTCTGTAATCACTATTTTACTACATGTAAACCACACAATAACCAAATTTCTGTAAACTCAGCATTGTAATCCTTATAGAGAATAAACTTTGAATTTGAATTTGAATTTGAATCGGGGACACTAAAATGGTGATTGGTTGGTGGGAGGACAAATATTGCTGTGTCAGCAATGTCTTTATATTGAAGCTATTGTGACTAATAAACTTTATCTGCTTATACCATTTATTCAATAATGATAGCAGACATAAGATAAATAAGATAAAAGCATAATAAAGACCGCCAAAATAATATTATTTGCATATTATACCGGAGGGTGCTGGCCAGCGGCAATGAATGATTTACTCAAGTACCTGAATTTAAGAGATAGGTTTTCTGTTACATCTGGCCTTCACTAAAGAAAACGGTATAATATACAGGGGAAACAATAAGAAATAACTTATATTGCATCATAGAAAGAGCCCAAAATAGCGCTATTTTCGTGAATTTTTTGACATAATGAGGTGCGCGCGCGTTTTCCTCAGTATCTCGAAAGCAAGATTTTGGCCTATTTCTTGATGATATGATACGCCATTATTAATGATTATATTGAAATGATTTTCACAGACAATGAAAAACAAAATGTGTTTGACTCACTGGTGTACAGCCATTTGGAATATCTCAAATATTTTTAGTGTTAAAATCTTGACATTAAAAATGGTTATAAATGACCATAATTTTTAAAGGGGTGGACCGGTAAGTCAGCGGCAGGCCTTGGTCCGGTGGCCCGGTGGTCTGGTGGCTAAAGCTCCCGCTTCACACACGGAGGGCCCGGGTTCGATTCCCGGCGGGTGGAAATTCCGACACGTTTCCTTACACCTATTGTCCTGTTCACCTAGCAGCAAATAGGTACCCGGGTGTTAGTCGACTGGTGTGGGTCGCATCCTGGGGGACAAGATTAAGAACCCCAATGGAAATAAGTTAGACAGTCCTCGATGACGCACTGACTTTCTTGGGTTATCCTGGGTGGCTAACCCTCCGGGGTTAAAAATCCGAACGAAATCTTATCTTATCTTATCTTGTCAGATGACCAAAGCTCCAAAAGCTGCACCATGCCCAGCCCTTCTAGGGTAGGGTAGGTGCCTGATCCAGAGCTTTCAGCTCACAAGGCTGTCATTCCCATTAGCCCCCTTGGGGTGGGGATGGCAGACCAGAGAGGCCTAGCTTGTGGTTAGGCCTGGGGACAGTTTGTCACAAAGATGAGGAGGTACTTGTGCCTCCTCCCATGGGAGACTTAGGTCACAGACACTCCCAAGACAGGGAGCCAAGGCCGGGCCACCACTTGGAAAAGGCCGGCAAATCTTTAATAATAATAAAAAAAGCGGGTCATCATCTGACTAAGACCTGCGTCAGGAAACATTTGTCCTGTTTCCTGATGAACCTTACCTGATCTAACCTGTTAAAATCAGTTTTTTTCTCTCAGGTGGTTGTTGGCCGATCTTATTGAAACTTTTTCACATTCCATTACATATATGCTTCTAAACGTACACTAAAAAGAAAAAAAATGGGCGAGAAATAAAGAAAATTAAAAAATATCCAAACAGTCAACTTCAGCTGGCTTCATATAAATACGCTAAGGTGTTTACCTGGAGTTTACCTGGAGAGAGTTCCGGGGGTCAACGCCCCCGCGGCCCGGTCTGTGACCAGGCCTCCTGGTGGATCAGAGCCTGATCAACCAGGCTGTTTCTGTTGGCTGCATGCAAACCAACGTACGAGCCATAGCCTGGCTGATCAGGAACCGACTTTAGGTGCTTGTCCAGTGCCAGCTTGAAGACTGCCAGGGGTCTGTTGGTAATCCCCCTTATGTATGCTGGGAGGCAGTTGAACAGTTTCGGGCCCCTGACACTTATTGTATGGTCTCTTAACGTGCTAGTGACACCCCTGCTTTTCATTAGGGGGATGTTGCATCGTCTGCCTAGTCTTTTGCTTTCGTAGTGAGTGATTTTCATGTGCAAGTTCGGTACTAGTCCCTCTAGGATTTTCCAGATGCATATAATCATGTATCTTTCCCGCCTGCGTTCCAGGGAATACAGGTTCAGGAACCTCAAGCGCTCCCAGTAATTGAGGTGTTTTATATCCGTTATGCACGCCGTGAAGGTTCTCTGTACATTTTCTAGGTCAGCAATTTCACCTGCCTTGAAAGGTGCTGTTAGTGTGCAGCAATATTCCAGCCTAGATAGAACAAGTGACCTGAAGAGTGTCATCATGGGCTTGGCATCCCTCGTTTTGAAGGTTCTCATTATCCATCCTGTCATTTTTCTAGCAGATGCGATTGATACAATGTTATGGTCCTTGAAGGTGAGCTCCTCCGACATGATCACTCCCAGGTCTTTGACGTTGGTGTTTCGCTCTATTTTGTGGCCAGAATTTGTTTTGTACTCTGATGAAGATTTAATTTCCTCGTGTTTACCATATCTGAGTAATTGAAATTTCTCATCGTTGAACTTCATATTGTTTTCTGCAGCCCACTGAAAGATTTGGTTGATGTCCGCCTGGAGCCTTGCAGTGTCTGCAATGGAAGACACTGTCATGCAGATTCGGGTGTCATCTGCAAAGGAAGACACAGTGCTGTGTTTAGCAAGACATGTGCAACAATTAGGTTTCTTTATTCAGAAACCTAACTGTTGAACATGTATCTTACTTATCAACTTCTCGGTATTTTAAACTTTTTTCAAGACACTCCATTGTCGTCTCTTGCTCCATGTATTGCTTCACGTCGCTTCATCCTTCTCCTCACTGCTATGTTTTCATTGGATATGTGTATAATTTTATTAATTATTGCAGTGTTGTGTTAAGATCATCATTGTGAAAATTTGTCTGGACTGCCTCCATGTGAATTGTCTACTCTGGCAAGTTCTGTTGAGACCGAGCCCTGAGGTCGGTACCTCAGCCTCACAAGTGGCTTATAGGACAGATTTCCATAAATGACTGATGTTGCTAGAAATCTTGCCTGCATGCATGTATAAAGGACTAACTTACTTGGTGTTGGAGAATGTATCCTGGTCATCAACCTCCCTAAGCTTTAGACCCTCTGAACTTCCCTTCAGAACCACGTGCAACTGGGAACCTTAATTCCTGCAATATTCAGTCGGTATTAGTGACCTGCCTGCACCTCAGAAATTCCTGTTTCCAAGGGGGAGAGTAACCCCTAGTACAACTATGCAGGAAGTGACACTAGCTTCTAAGCTTAACAAGTAGGAGATGTACCAATCATTGGCTGTCCGACTGCACAAAGACCCACAGTTCAACTCACTTGCAAATTCCTCCCCCCAGAAACGGCCAGAATACTCAGAAAGAAAGGGAGGTCTTGTCTTATTGTATGGGCCTGATGGAGGAGGTCATCTACGGTACTTCGAGGTGCCTCCACCAGATTTCCCCCCGGCCTAGTATGTGTAGACACGTGGGGCACCACGACATCCACGACATCCTACTCCACAAACTTGACCATTACGGTATAAGAGGCCATGCGCTTGCTTATTTCAAATCTTACCTTACTAATAGGTATCAGTATGTCACCATTAAAGACACAGCATCAACAACACGGTCACTTGATACTGGAGTTCTGCAGGGAAGTGTCCTTGGTCCCCTGCTCTTCCTCATATACATCAGTGATCTTCCAAACGTATCCCAACACCTGAAACCCATTCTCTTTGCTGACGACACGACTTACGTCATCTCTCACCCTAATCTTACCACCCTCAACACCATTGTTAACGAGGAGCTGATCAAAATATTGACTTGGATGACAGCCAATAAACTTACGCTTAACACTGACAAAACCTACTATATTATGTTTGGTAGCAGAGCAGGAGATGCACAAATTAACATTAAGATCGACAACACTCTAATTACCAGACATAATGAGGGCAAATTCCTAGGCCTATACCTTGACAACAGCCTGAATTTCAGCACCCATATCCAACACATAACCAAAAAAGTATCCAAAACAGTTGGGATCCTCTCCAAGATACGATACTACGTGCCGCAAAATGCCCTTCTCACACTATACCACTCACTTATTTATCCATACCTCACCTATGCTATTTGTGCTTGGGGATCAACTGCAGCAACACACCTAAAGCCAATAATAACCCAACAAAAAGCTGCAGTAAGAATAGTCACTAAATACCATCCCTGGCAACACACCCCCCACTCTTCATAGATCTAAACTTACTCCCTGTTCAGTACATCCACACTTACTACTGTGCAATCTACATCTACAGGACCTTAAACTCCAATATCAACCTTGACCTAAAACGCTTTCTTGATAGTTGTGACAGAACCCACAGGCATAACACCAGACACAAACATCTCTACGACATTCCCCGTGTCCGACTAAACCTTTACAAAAATTCAATGTATGTCAAAGGCCCTAAAATCTGGAACATCCTACTTGAGAACTCTAGAACTGCAGACATATTCATCACCTTCAAAACTACCATTAGAAAACATCTTATCTCCCTGATACACCTCATCAACTAACTACACGAATACCACCTGGTGGTTCACACTTACACTCACTCACCCATTTGACCATAAACAGAAATATTAATCTCAATCTTAAAATAATGAATCCCATGATACTCCAATACTGAAACTATGTACTGTGCCAAAACAAAAGCATTCACATTGCTAAACTCACAAACTAGTATTTAGTCACTTAGCCATAATACCAACTTACCTCATAATTTGTAATATTTTAAAATAAAGAATTAAACTAAGTCTGCCCGAAATGCCTAGCCATGCTAGGCGTTCTAGTGGTACACTCTGTAATCATTATTTAACTACATGTAAACCACACAACAACCAAATTCTGTAAATTCAACATTGTAATCTTTATAGAGAATAAACTTTAAATTTCAATTGAATTTGAATTTGATGTTCTCGGCGGTGTACCTCGTTCGGAGTTTCGACAAAGAGGCACTGCGATCTCAAAACCCCGTGCCTCGGCATTCATACTTGGAATGCCAGTTCTCCCTAGCTAATATAACCTAGTGTTTGCCTATATTACCGGCCTATTGCTACCTACGTTAAGGTTTTAGGTCTACATTATTATTAACTACAGTTGCCTCAATAATCCTAATAGTATTAGTTCACTACAAGTATAAACTACGTCTTCCTTGAAGGGTAAATCTATCAATTAAAATGTACCTTCCAACCACCTTCGCCAACCCGGGTGTATATGTGTTTTGGATGAATGTAAGGGCCCCCCAACTCAGACGTTCCATCCCTGACATGCTAGGGCCTTCATACGACGTATTTGCCTTTTGGAACTTTTAGGACCGAATAAGTTTCCACACAGACCCAGGATGAATCTTACCATTTTGTTCTGGGTGATTTGCAGTCTATCTTTTTATGTTTTTTGTAAAGGCAGAGTACCATGAAGAGCTTTATAATAATAATAATAATAATAATAATAATAATAATAATAATAATAATAATAATAATAATAATAATAATAATAATAATAAATAATAATAATAATAATAATAATAATAATAACATGAAGAATGTAAATAATATAATCTTTCTTGAACCAGTTGTCAGCCATTTCTTAAACAGAGTTTATTATTTATCATTTAATATATATCATGGACACTCTTCCAAAAATAACCATCAATTGATGAGTTAACCTTTAAATATCTACAAAGCACTCGAGTTTGTGGTAAAAGAAGAAAGCGGAGAATGCGGAAGGTAATCTAGTGAAGAAAACTTACTCTTTGTAATAAAATTCAAGAAGGTTTCGGTGTTGGTGAAGGGCTCTTGATTTAAGGAATTGGAGCTACCTCCCTATCCTAAGTTAAAAACTGATTGCCTGTTACAGCCTAGACGTTCAATAACATACATCAGGTTCACTGCCGCTAAATGGTTGAGTGAATAATAAGGATGTACTACGGTCACTTCGCTTTCTCACAAAGTTATCCCCGTAATTCATAAGCTCAGCCACCTCTGATTCAGTGCATGTAAAAGGAATACTGGACGGTGGTCATGAAACTCTAGTGAAGGAAAATATAAAATATGTAAATGTGTGAATGAATTTCTGTAATAACGTGCACTTTTACATGCATCTATTACACGTGTTTACGTGGATGAGATTGTATGCATGCGTAAGTGCATTTCTACATTTACCTATGCAGTTTTCTTGCATGTATGCATGTGCAGAGGTATACCTATGCAGAAGTATATATACTCATCTATAGGTGGTTGCAGGGTTGGACCCACAGCTACTGGCCCCCTCTTCTTCGCTCGTCACTACTAGGTCCACCTTCTCCAGGGTCCTCAGTCTATCGTCATAAGGAAGACTTCTGATACATGGGATCAACTTTGTCATCCTCTTTTGTACATTTTCCAGTGTATTTATATCCATTCTGTAATACGGTGACCAAACCTGCGCAGCATAATCTAAATGAGGCCTAACCAAAGATATATAGAGTTGAAGAACAACCTCAGGACTTCTATTATTTATACTTCTTGCTATGAAGCCAAGGATTCTGTTAAGTTTATTGTGAACACTTAAGAACATAAAAACATAAGAAAGAAGGAACACTGCAACAGGCCTACTGACCCATGCACAGCAGGTCCATGTCTGTAGATGAATGGTTCATAGAACCGACATGTTGATAAATTAGACACATGTCCAACTCTTGGGTATCTTTATTAAGGAAACGTTTCGCCACACAGTGGCTTCATCAGTCCATACATAAGTTTCTCCTACGTATGGACTGATGAAGCCACTGTGTGGCGAAACGTTTCCTCAATAAAGATACCCAAGAGTTGCACGTGTCTAATTTATCAACAGGTCCATGTCCCTCTCCCCCGGATTAGCCCAATGACCCACCCAGTCTGGTCACCTCCACTCAAGGAAGGAGCACAGCACCAGACCCAGCAGCACAAGCTAGTCCGGTCCAACTCACACCCACCCACACCCACTCTTGTATTTATCTAACCTATTTTTAAAACTACACAACGTTTTAGCCTCAATAACCGTACTCAAGAGTTTGTTCCACTCATCCACAACTCTATTACCAAACCAGTGCTTTCCTATATCCTTCCTGAATCTGAATTTTTCCAACTTGAAACCATTGCTGCGAGTCCTGTCTTGGCTGGAAATTTTCAGCACGCTATTTACATCCCCTTTATTTATTACTGTTTTCAATTTATACACTTCGATCATATCGCCCCTAATTCTATGCCTTTCAAAAGAGAGCAGATTCAGGGCCCTCAGTCTATCCTCATAGGGAAGATTTCTGATGCATGGGATCATCTTTGTCATCCTCCTCTGTACGTTTTCCAGAGCATTTATATCCATTCTGTAATACAGTGACCAGAACTGAGCAGCATAGTTTAAATGAGGCCTAACCAAGGATATAAAGAGTTGCAGAACAACCTGAGGACTTCTATTATTTATACTTCTAGATATGAATCCAAGAATTCCGTTAGCTTTATTGTGAACACTAATGCACTGCTGTCTTGGTTTTAGATTACTGCTAACCAGAACTCCTAAATTCTTTTCGCAATCAGTAGTATTAAGATCTACATTACTTAGTTTATATATGGCATGGTTTTTTCCTATTCAACATTTAGAACTTTGCATTTGCCTATATTAAACTGCATCTGCCACTTCTCCGACCATTGCATCAGTCTATTCAAATCATCCTGGAGTGCTCTAGTGTCCTCATTAGAATGAATTGGCTGGCCTATTTTGGTGTCATCAGCAAATTTGGTTATGTCACTATTTATTCCCTCATCTATGTCGTTTATGTAAATTGTGAACAACAACGGGCCCAACACTGACCCCTGAGGAACACCGCTTGTGACGTGCCCCCATTCTGATTTCTCCCCATATATGCAAACCCTCTGCTGCCTATTTGTCAGCCATGCCTCTACCCAGGAAAAAAATTTCTCCTCCTATTTCGTGTGCTTTAAGTTTCCTCAATACCCTCTGAAAGCCTTACTGAAGTCCATATACACAATATCATATTCATTACCATTATCTACCTCCTCAAACACCTTAGTGAAAAATGTTAGCAAATTCGTAAGTTGGGCTCTGGTGGCCTGGTGGTTAACGCTCTCGCTTCACACGGTGAGGGCCTGGGTTCGATTCCCAGCCAGAGTAGAAACATTGGACGTGTTTCTTTCCACCTGTTGTCTATGTTCCCCATCAGTAAAATGGGTACCTGGGTGTTAGTCGACTGGTGTGGGTCGCATCCTGGGACACTGACCTAAGGAAGCCTGGTCACAGACCGGGCCGCGGGGGCGTTGACCCCCGGAACTCTCTCCAGATAAACTCCAGATAAACAGGAACGCCCCTTTGTAAAACCGTGTTCAGATTCATTAATCAATCTGTGCCTATCAAGATGGCTGCGAATTGCTTCAGCTATTATTGATTCCATAAATTTTCCCACTGTGGAGGTAAGGCTTACTGGTCTATAGTTGGAAGCCAAGGACCTGTCACCTGCCTTGTAAATAGGTATTACATTTGCCATTTTCCACTTATCAGGCACTATGCCAGTTTGTAGTGATATGTTAAAATGATTAGCCAAAGGTATGCTAAGTTCTTCTTTACATTCCTTTAACACCCTTGCAAACAGTTCATCAGGACCTGGGGATTTGTTAGGTTTTAATTTCTCTATTTGCCTGAGGCTGGAATATTGCTGCACACTAACAGCACCTTTCAAGGCAGGTGAAATTGCTGACTTAGAAAATGTACAGAGAACCTTCACGGCGCGCATAACGGAGATAAAACACCTCAATTACTGGGAGCGCTTGAGGTTCCTAAAACTGTATTCCCTGGAACGCAGGTGGGAGAGATTAAGTAAGTAAGTAAGTAAGTTTATTCAGGTATACACAAATACAGTTACATAGAATTTTCATACATATCAGCATATGTGTAGAGAACCTAGGATAACCCAAAAATGTCAGACAGAGTGACTTATTTCCATTGGGGTCCTTTTACCTTATTATTATAATATAAAGGTTATAATATTTTCTTATTATTCTACAATGAAGATACATCTTATTATCATACTAAAAAGACTATCTACTACACCAAGGTCATTAAGACTATCTACAATACGAGGGTCATTACTAGGAATAAGGTAAAATTTACACGTATGTTAGCTAAAAAATAGAAAATCATTCCCCTCCCTTTCTGTAGCTACATTCATCAGACACCTTTTGGCACTCTTCTTGAACTGGTTCATGCTATGACTGGCTTTGACATGTGCGGGCAGTCTGTTCCATTCCTTTATTGCTGTACAATAAAAGGTGTTTGAAGCCTGGCCACTGACTGTGGGTACTACAAAGTTGTGCTCTCTCCCCTAGTACTATGATTGCTTTGGTTCCCAACCTTGACAAAATTGACAGCAAGATTTTCTGGACATTGTTTGTGAGCAATTTTATAAACATGATTTAGCTTCAGTTGTTTTACTCTGTCTTCAACATTCAGCATATCCAACTGCTGTAATTCATCCTGGCCTACATGTTCTCTTGGTCCCAGCCCCAGGATGAATCTTACGATTTTGTTCTGGGTGATTTGCAGTCTATCTTTCAGTTTTTTTGTCAAGGCAGAGTACCAAGAAGAGCAAGCGTAATCCATATGGCATTGTATAAGGGCTAGACATAGGGTCCTGCGAGCCTCAGCAGGTAGACACTGTGCTTGTCTATACAGGAACTTCAGTCTGGCATTCGCTTTCTTTACTACACTGTTCCCTATCAATTCTCCTGACATGCATGGGTCAAAGGGGATTCCCAAATATTTTACTGATGAAACCAAAGTGATGGGCTCCCCATTACATTTAACATTAAAATTATTTACCCTTCTCAGTTTATGTTTCGTGCCAAAGAGAATGGCTTCAGTTTTCCCTAGGTGTAATGATAGTTTGTTGTCTACTAACCATTTGCTGCAGGACTCCAGTTCCAGTGTTAAAACATTAGCAATATCTTGTGGGTCTTTACCTGACACTAACAGAGCACTGTCATCTGCATACAGTAGGAGTTTGCACTTGACACTGATAGGCATATCATTGACATAACATAAGAATAATAAGGGACCCAGAATACTACCTTGGGGAACTCCACATGTTATCGGCAGGGGTTCTGATTCCGTTTTGTTGATTTTGACTATTTGTCTCCTGTTGCTAAGGTAGGACTTAAACCAGTCTACAGAACCTATACCGATAGCTTGAAATTTATTACATAATATATTGTGGTTGACAGTATCGAAGGCCTTTTGCAGGTCTAAGGTTACCATACCTATGAGGTGACCCTTTGACATTTCAGTTCTCAGGTAATCCATCAGATTAATAAGGGAGGTGTCGGTTGAGTAGGATCTTCTAAAGCCCGATTGATAGCTATGGAGAATGTTGTTGTCATTAAGGTACTTAACTACTTGAGAATACACCGCCCTCTCTAGAATTTTAGATATTATACTGAGTATACTAACAGGCCTATAGTTGCTTACATCAGACCTACTATTTTTCTTGAAGATAGGAATAACTCTGGCCTCCTTGAACCCCTCCGGTACGGTATTAGTGGTGATTGATAGATTTATTATGTGAGCAATAGGGATTGACAGTTCAGAAGCACCATCTTCTAGGAACTTAGACGGGATGTTATCAGGGCCTGTGCTCTTAGTTGGGTTTAACCTGCTTAGTTCTTTTTGAATAAATTCATGAGATACACTTACTAGTTGACAACTGTTTGGGGTTACCCCTTTATTGGTATAGTATGTTTGAAACTTATCAGAGTCTGTGTTAAAGGTATTTGATGCAGCTGGTAGTTTACTTGCTAGTGTTGATGCAACAGATGTGTAGTATGAATGATTATATATACCTGGAAAATCCTAGAGGGACTAGTACCGAACTTGCACACGAAAATCTCTCACTACGAAAGCAAAAGACTTGGCAGACGATGCAACATCCCCCCAATGAAAAGCAGGGGTGTCACTAGCACGTTAAGAGACCATACAGTAAGTGTCAGGGGCCCGAGACTGTTCAACTGCCTCCCAGCATACATAAGGGGGATTACCAACAGACCCCTGGCAGTCTTCAAGCTGGCGCTGGACAAGCACCTAAAGTCGGTTCCTGACCAGCCGGGCTGTGGCTCGTACGTTGGTTTGCGTGCAGCCAGCAGCAACAGCCTGGTTGATCAGGCTCTGATCCACCAGGAGGCCTGGTCACAGACCGGGCCGCGGGGGCGTTGACCCCCGGAACTCTCCAGGTAAACTCCAGGTCCAGGACCATGTCACTAGTTACCGCAATCGTGCATAGTTTATTATCGTCCTGTTCTATGTAATCTATTATGCACTGTTGTCTTGGTTTCAGATTATTGCTAACCAAAACTCCTAAATCCTTTACCAAATCCGTAATATTAAGATCTACATTATTTAGTTTACATGTGGCACGGTTATTTTCATGTCCAATATTTAGAACTTTGCATTTGTCAATATTAAACTGCATCTGCCACATCTCCGACCACTGCATTAGCCTATTCAAATCATCCTGGAGTGCTCTAATGTCCTGAATAGAATGAATTGGACGGCCTATTTTGGTGTCATCAGCAAATTTGCTTATGCCTCTGTTTATTCCCTCATCTATGTCGTTCATATAAATTGTCAACAACAACGGGCCCAACACTGACCCCTGTGGAACACCGCTTGTGACGTGCCCCCATTCTGATTTCTCTCCATTTATGCAAACTCTCTGCTGCCTATTTGTCAACTGTGCCTCTACCCAGGAAAAAACATTCTCCTCCTATTCTATGTGCCTTAAGTTTTCTCTACAGCCTCTGATGTGGAACTCTGTCGAAAACCTTAGTGAAGTCCATATATACACAATATCACATTCAATACCGTGATCTACCTCCTCAACTACCTTAGTGAAAAAGTTAGTAAATTCGTAAAACAGGAACGCCCCTTTGTAAAATCTTTCTGACATTCATTAATCAGTTTATACCTTTCAAGATGGCTACGAATTGCTTCAGCAATTGTTGGTTCAATAAATTTACCAATTATGTTGGTAAGGGTTATTGGTCTACAGTTCGAAGCTAAGGACCTGTCACCTGCCTTGTAAATAGGTATTACATTTGCCATTTTCCACTTATCTGGCACTATGCCAGTTTGTAGTGATATGTTGAAAAGATTAGCCAAAGGTTTGCTTAGCTCCTCTTTACATTCCTTTAGAACCCTTGCATACAGTTCATCAGGGCCTGGGGATTTGTTAAGTTTTAATTTCTCTGTTTGTCTGAAGACCATGTCACCAGTTACCCTAATCGTGTATAGTTTATTATCGTCCTGTTCTACATAATTTATTATTTCTGGAATTTCGCTAGTATCTTCCTGAGTAAAAACTGAGAGGAAGTAGGTATTGAAAAGTTCACACATATCCTTATCACTGTCAGTGGTCTGACCTGAGTTACTCTTAAGTGGGCCTATCTTGTCCCTAATCTTATTTCTGTATACCTGAAAAAGCCCTTTTGGGTTACCCTTCGAATCCCTTGTGACTTTAGCCTCATAATCCCTTTTTGCGTTTCTTTTTCCTTTTTTTATTTCTCTCTTTAATTGAATATATTGATTTCTTAACTGCCCATCCCCTCTTTTGATACGCCTATATATGCCTCTGTTTTGACCAATGATATGTTTTAATCTATTGTTCATCCATTTGGGATCATTTTTTTAGATCTAATTTCTTTACTCGGGACAAAAGTCGTGTGGGCAACTAGCACTATACTCTGAAATACGTCATCTTGGCAACCAACCCTACCTACCTGACCCATAGTAAGATTATCCCAATTTAGCCCACCCAGATAATTTTTCAATCCCATGAAGTCGGCCAAGTGGAAGTCTGGGACAGCGACTTGACTGCAGTTATCTAGATAATTCCATGATATATTGAAACTAAGTGAATTGTGATCGCTTTCCCCAATCTCATCATTAACCTGAAGATTATTAACTAGTGATTATTTGTCGGCAAGAATCAAGTCAAGTAGGTTGTTTCCCCTAGTTGTTTCTGTCACAAATTGTTTTAACAAGCAATCCTGAATCGTATCAAGAAAGTCACTAAACTCAAGATTTCCTCTCGCATTGTTCCAATCAATTTGTCTAAAGTTGAAATCTCCCATTAACACAACATTTTCATATCTAGACACCTTATGAATTTCGTTCCATAACAGCTTACTGCACTCTCTACCAAGGTTTGGGGGCCTATAAATCATACCCAAATTTAATTTTTCACAATCTTCGAGAAACTGTAGCCAAACAGATTCTGTGTCCAGTGTTTCTAATCTCACATCTTGTTTAACACAACAATTTAAATTATCTCTGACCTACATCGCCACTCCACCACTCTTCCTGTTGACCTTATCAGTGTGGAGTAGTTTATAACCATGTATGTTGCATTCAGAAGGCATTTCTCTATCTTTCAGGTTGAACCAGGTCTCTGTTATACCAATAATATCTATATTACCTGCACTTGCAAATAATCTTTGCTCATCTATCTTATTTCTTAGACTCCTACTATTTGTATAGTAAACCTTAAGGGAGCTAGTTACTCGTTTCCCTCTACTATCTCTCTTTGTTTGTTGATCAGTTCCTTTGCCTTTACTAGCAACTTTATTTTGAATATTGTCTTTTAAACATATCCCTGAGGTATCCTGGTAATATCTGCTATTTTCAAACCTAGTACTGCAGCCTGATTGTTTCCTACAAATACCCATACCTCTATAATCTAACAGTTTAAATTCCTAGAGAAGTCATCAATTATCCCCTCAATCGAATTGGCTAATGCAACCACTCCAACCCCAGAGAGATGAATCCCCATCCCTGCATACTTATCATGCTAGCCACAAAATTTGTCCCAGTTATCAATGAATAGGTTTGCAAGTGCCTTGCAATCCCATTCATTGATAACTGGGACAATTTATACCAATGAATGGTTCCTGTCTCTACTGCTTCACTCTTCAAGTTGTTCCACTTTCTGACAGTTCTAAGGCTGAAGAAATACTTTTTAACATCCATGAGACCCATCTGAGTTTTCTGATATGCTCGGAACTACTACAGGCCTCAAATAATATAGTTGAAATTTTGACAGAGAAGATCGAGAACCAAAACCTGGTCATTGTGGTTGTATATAAGCTCTGGATGCAACTTCCCAACAATTCCACGAACAGCTTGTGTTGATTGTTGTTAGTGCTCCCTTTATCAGGACCCATAGAGAGATGTTATCTGGCCCCAACACCTTTGAGGTATCTAATTCGGTTAGCAGCCTCTTCACCGCCTCCTCGGTTGTGTGTATTGTATCCAGCACTTGATGGAGTACCCCACCACTCCAAGTTTCTTGAGTCCTTTCTGTCTCCACTGTGAATACCTCTATAAATCTCTTGCTGAGCTCCTCATACACTTCCCGGTCATTTCTGTGAGCTTCCCTCCTTCCTTCTTCAGCCTGATTACCTGATCCTTTATTGTTGTTTTTCTCCTGATGTGACTGTACAACAGCTTTGGGTCGGACTTGGTTTTCTTTGCTATGTCATTTGCATTTTGTCGTTGGCCTCCCTAATACCTGTGCATATTCATTTCTGGCTCTTCGACTACTCTCCCTATTCTCTTGGGTCCTATGCCTCCTGTACTTCTTCCATTCTCTAGCACACTTGGCTTTGGCCTCTCCACACCTCCTGGCTCTCCCGTTATGTCTGTTGCCCTTGGGTACGAACCTGTCCTCTGCTGCCTTGCAAATTGTTGTCACATATTCCATCATCTCATTTACTGATTTCCCTTCCAGTTCTCTGTCCCACTGAACTTCGTACAGAAAGTTCCTCATGCCTGTGTAGTCCCCTCTGTTATTGTTTGGCTTAGTTTGCTCTGCCCTTCCTGCTTCCCTCTCCACTTGTAACTCTACTATGTATTCAAAGCTCAGAACCATGTGGTCGTTAGCTCCGAAGGGCCTTTCGTATGTGTTGTCCACAGTATCTGCATTGCTCAAGGTGAATACTAGGTCCAGTTTTGCTTGTTCATCCTCTCCTCTCTCTCTGGTAGTCTCCCTAACGTGCTGATTAATAAAGTTTTCTAGTACCACCTCCATCATGTTAGGGTTCCACGTTTCTGGGCCCCCATGTGGCTCCAGGTTTTCCCTATAAATTTCTTTGTGACTGAAGTCACCCACAGCAAGTAACTTCGCCCTGCCTACATGGGTCTTCTATTCTGCGTTGGATTATACATCACTGCAATTACCACCTTCTGACCTCCAAACTGAAGTGTTCCTGTTATGTAGTCTCTTGCTTCTCCTCTCTCCAGCTCCTCAAAATAGCATTGGCTTTTGATGAGCAGTGCCACTCCTCCAGCCCCTCTGTGTCCTCTGTCTTTCTTCAGTTTCTGATACCCAGTTGGAAAGATAGCATCTGTTCTCATACCCGTGAGTTTGGTTTCCGTGAGAGTTATGATGTCTGGTGCTGCTTCTTTGATTCTTTCGTGTCATTCCTCTCACTTGTTCGTTATTCCATCAGCGTTGGTATACCATACCTTCAGTTTCCTCTCCAACACTATATTCTGGAGGATCTGTGAGGGTTGGGGAGGTGGGGGACCTGGCAGGGTTCTGTGAGTGTATGTGTGGACTTTCTTATCTCCCAAGCTCTCTTCTGTGTAACCTCCTGTTCTGTGCCTTCCATATATTTCCAGTATCTTAAGTATTATCAACATCCACCGTTGTTTAGATATCAAATTTACTTTTTCCTAAACTAATGCTCTTAGTAACATTAGTTTACTCTTTTCCTAGTACTGATGCTTCCGGAATCTACTCCATTTGCTGCTCTTCGTGTCTTCTCCAATACTTTCTAAAAGATTTAAAGAAAAAAAAACGTGTTGGCTTTGCGACACTATCAATGCTTATTTCTGACATGTTAATGAAAATTCATTCATCCTATTTACTTGTTCTTTGAAAACTTTTAAGAGGTTTGACTTAGGCAATCACTGCTGAAACTGCTGACGAACAATTCTACCCTCAAAAGTTTCTGTTGATTGACTCTCCTTTGCTAGTACTAACATTACGACTGACCAGCAGGTTCCCACCTCCCCATGCACAAACTTAAAAACAATGGAGTGAAGGTTGCTTGTAGCTAGTTCTCAGGGGGTTATCTCAGGTTAGTTGCTCTCATTAGAATTATATTTATGGTCACGTGCAAAAGGAGAATGGAACTTGCAAACAATTGCTATGGTATAAACCTTGGTAATAAATACCGACAAGTTGGTTTAGATAAACACGTGAACAAACACTAGGACATAATGTAATAATGTTGGTAGAATTACCGACAATATGTAAAGTAAAAGGACATAATATTAGAAAACGTTTTGGTCCCAGGACCCATGCGTTTTCTAATCAATATGTCCTAGTGCTTGCTTATGTGTTTTTTAAACCAAACAACTGTTATGTTAGTAACTCTGGCTTAGGACCTAGGCTACACTAGATTCTTGGGCCTTCGTAAACTAGCAGCGATATGTAACTTACAATAATAATAATAATCCTACATCTTTATTTCCACAAGTACATGTACAAGGTATACAGGCTTAGCTGACATAAATGTCATATTACTCTATAGAAAGCCCTTTGTTATGCAGAGCATTTCGGGCAAATTAACCTTCCAATTGATTTCAAATAGCTGAGAAAGTTGTATTTAGTAAGTCCATTGACTCATTTTAAGGGGGTGTAACAAGGAGAACCTCTCGCTCCTTTTCTATTCTGTATGGTCGTCAAGGAAGTCACAGAAACACTGTACAGGGAGCTCAATAACTGGTTCTTGGATGATGGTACCCTGGCTGACACTACAGTCTCTCCTAGAGGACATCAGGAAAATAAAAGACATTAAGGATATTAGTACTGTTTTGGCAGGAGCACGAGCCACTGATCCAGCCAACAGCACTCTCCTTGGTACTCCTCTCTGGCTGGTCCAATACTATTGATCTGATTCTAGGAAAAAAATATAGACCTTAGGATGATGGAAAGCACTATGAGAGACGTTGATACAAATGATACTTTCTACTTACTAACCAGATGCCTGTCCCTCCTAAAATTCACTTATTTCTTGATAGGTTCTTAACCTTTCAAAGGTCCAAAACTCAAAGAAAATGGCTCACTCCTGAAGACAGTGCTAGAGAGTGTACTGAATTTTTCCCTTGAAGATGGACAGTGACTGGAAGTCTCACTTCCAGTCAGGATTGGTGCACTGAAGGTACGTAAATCTTTCCATATTTTATTAGCCCGTCCATTGCATCGGACAAGCTAATAAATCAAATTCTTCCAGACAACCTTGGTGACTTAGCAGGAATATAGGAGCCAAGCTGCAACAGGACCATTATCAAGTGGGAGACCCTAGCTGCTCCAGTGCTAAATCCCAGTGTATTGGCCTACAAAAAATCCAGATGGGCTGGCCCCATTGCTGAAAAGGTGCATAACAACATACTCAGAGCCACATCATCTAACAGAGAGACTGCCAGTCTTCCAGCTGTGAGAGCACCTCACTCTGGGGACTTCCTGCAAACAGTTCCCATACAGACAATGGGAATACGCCTCGATCCACTGACCCCTCTGTATTGCAGTGGCTCTCCGCCTCACTGCCCCAATTACACCATTCGTCATCCAGGCATCCTGTCTCCTCAAAATCATTACCCATTTTGAGTAGAATAGAGAGTAAAACGGGGTAACAGGAACTTTAATAGGCAGCCCCTAGGTACATCTAACTGTTGTCAACAAGTCCTGTGACCTAAGAGATTACGTTGCCTAGTGGATAGTACACGTGCACAAAAATGAAATAATATGTAAACCTTCTAATTAATAAAGGAGTTAATGCACTCATTTGTCAACTTAAATTACCGTATGTCCAAGAGGGTTCTATGTAGTCCTTTGAAGAATCTCTTCATACATTCCTAAATACTGCCTTTCGTTATTCTTAGTATCAATTATTTTGATTGTTCCTCGGTTTTTCATGAATCTTCTTGGTATTCCGTTATTCTTTATGACCTAATAACGAGACTATTCATAAATATTCTGTGTGACCATCTAAAAGCCCAACCCTGTTGGGTTGTAATTCCTTAAGTTAGTTGCAATCACCATGTTGCAATCACTTAACCCTGTGTGCTTGTAACCGTATGGTACCTTTTTACAGTTGGACCTAAATGGGCTTACTTGTATTATTATATATTATACCAACGGGAAAGGTGTGCTCCTCTGTGGGCAAAACGTGCAGGATAGGTCACAAGGCAATATGACATAATGAGCAACCCTTCAATTTTGTATAGCACTATTGTTTAATGTTTTGCACAACAGAGTTCATACAACCTATAATTTAATTATATAAGGCAATCCAATCATGTTTCAAGAGAGAGGATTCAGTTAAGTTCTTTGCATGACACAACTGTTGGGTACAATGATCTGGGCAGCTGCTCACCCCAGTAGGTGATTGCAACAACTGCCATGGTTGAAGACAGCAGTCAACTCTTGGCCTGTCCTGATTGAGTACTGATGTTGGGCTAATTTGGTTTCCAGTGTTTTACCAGTCTGTCCAATGTATGAAAGAGAGCAAAGAGTGCATGGAGCCTTGTAAACACCTCAAAACTCAGCTTTCTCTTTTTTGCCACTAAACTACTGTCCCTACTTTATACTGCAACTATTACTTCTACTTCTAGAAGTAATAGTTGCTTCTCTCTTCTATGAATAACAAAAAGGCACAATACTGTGACTGGAATACACATAGACCCGCACATAAGAAAGAGGAGCTTACGGCGACATTACTGTCATACTTGAACCATTTACAAAGTCACACTGCATTGTGCATTGCTCTTAATCAACCTCTGTTTCACTGTCCCATTGTTTTTGAAGACAATAGATATAGTGAACCTTTGTTTAGTGCCTCATGCAAGCTGACAAAATTATTATTATTGGGTAGAAAAGGAAACACTTTTCATTGCAAGCATTTCTTTAGGATCAGTTCTGTAGAAAGTCTTCCTAGCTGACAATAGTGCCTTCTCAATAAAATCTTTGGGATATCTCAGTTTTGTGGCTATGTTAAATATCATTGATTTCATCTTCTAAATACTCCGAACTGCAGATACGCCAAGTTCTCAGAAACATCGTTAGGAAAACATTTCTTTTAACCCTAAACTCATGACTGGAACAGTAATGAATGTATGACGACACATTGGTGGTCTTCCTGTAAACTGTAAATTTAAATTATCTGTCAGAGTAATGGATTAAAGCATCTAGGAAAGGTGGAGTGTTATTTATTTCATGCTCTGTTGCGAATTTAATGGAAGGTACTATACCACTGAGTCTTGGTAGGAACTCATCAATGTTCTGATCTCTAGGCCAAAGACAAAGAACATCGTTTACATATCTTAACCACCTAGCTTTATTTAGGAGAATATCATTAAGGATATTACATATACAAATTGTTGAGTAAGGGACTGAGGGGATTTCACATGGCCATGCTTTGTTTTCCAGTATAGTATTTACCTTCAAACACAACTTTGCAGTCCGTAATACAAAGTTTAATCAGTACAATATTTATAATCGCAGGGTAGGGCAAGGAGAAGTTTTCTAGTTCCTCTTCAAGGTGGGTAAGCAAGTCAGGGAGAGAGCCTCTGGTAAACAGGACTGTGACATCAAAACTCTCAAGGGTGAAATTTTGTGAAATATGTTGTTTCTGGAGTCTCTCTGTAAGGTCAACGTTATTATTTATAAGCTCATCCGAAATCCTCTAGACCATGGGAGTCAGAAGTTTAACTAATCATTTAGACGGGCTATCTACTGCCCAACCTACTGAACTTATAACAGGACAAACTGGGTTCCCCGTTATATGAGTTTTGATTAATCCATAAAGATACGGTAGAGTTGCCTGACAGATATTTAATTAATTTACCATTCTTTGAAATGGAAATTGACCTGGTCAAGAGTGGTCTTAATGAGCGGTTCATACCTTCATTATCACTCAATAGATGGTTCATTTTATCTGAATAATCAGTCTTATTCAGAATGATAAACACATTAAATTTATTGCATCACGAGAGACACAAGGTCTGAGTGATACTGAGACATCACGAGAGACACAAGGTCTGAGTGATGCTGAGACATCACGAGAGACACAAGGTCTGAGTGATAGTGAGACATCACGAGAGACACAAGGTCTGAGTGATACTGAGATATCACGAGAGACACAAGGTCTGAGTGTTACTGAGGCATTACGAGAGACACAAGGTCTGAGTGATACTGAGACATCACGAGAGACACAAGGTCTGAGTGATACTGAGATATCACGAGAGACACAAGGTCTGAGTATAACTGAGTTATCACGAGAGAACACCAAAAGGTCTGAGTGTTACTGAGGCATTACGAAAAGAAACAAGGTCTGAGTGTTTACTCAGCGCTTACAGAACAAAGGTCAGTGTTACTGAGGGATCACGAGAGACACAAAGCCTGGGTGTTACTAAGCTCTTTATTCGTGAATAGTCTGGTTAATAGGTATTAAAGAATAATAGGAATACGAAGGAAAGTTGATGAATTACCAAGGAAGTCATGATAATTGATCTTGAATACATGATAACGGAGTATTTAAAAAAATGATGAAGAGATTTTTCCATGCACTTCCTAGAACTTTCTTTGACGTACGGTAGTTTAAATTGACAAATGAGTGCATTTGACTCTTTTATTAAGTAGAAGGCTTAAATATTATTTCATTGTTGTGTATGTGCCATAGGACTTGTTGACGGCAATTAGATGTAGCCTAGGGCTGGCTGTTAAATTTCCTATACCTTGGCGCCTAGCACAATGCTAGACGTTGATCCAAGGCAGCCAGCTTTCAGTGAGAAGGCTTACAGCTTTTCATCTCATCCCCTGCATGCATCAGCCTTACTAGAGATTTTAACAATGCAAGGAATTCCGCAAGAGCAGCATGGCTAGGGCCAAGTATGTCCATGTGGTGAGAATGGATAATAGCACTGCATCCCTTTGTTCCAAGGTTCGTGGTTCGACTCTCCTTCGGCCAAGAGATCATGTTCATATATATATAATTATATATATATATAATATATATATATATAATATAACATATATATGGGGGTGGGGGTGGAAATCTTTAGCGAAGTAGTTTTAACCTTCTCAGTGCATCATCAGGAGCTTTTGCAAGTTGCAAAGGTAGAACGGGAGAATGAGAGGAAGTTTTCCCCAGCGTGAATGGAAACCCGCCAGCCCCTCTCTCAGAATGCGTGAGCACAGGCGAGGCCCCCCACCCACAAGCCCCCCAAAAACCTTACCCACAAGCCCCCCACACCTACCCACAACCCCCACAACTTCCCACAAGCCCCCACACCTTACCACAAGCCCCCCCAACCTTACCCACAAACCCCACACTTTAACCCACCAAGCCCCCCACACCTTACCCACAACCCCCCACACCTTACCCACAAGCCCCCCCAAACACCTTCCCCACCAAACCCCCCACACCCTTCCCCACAAGCCCCACACCTTACCCACAAGCCCCCAAAACCTTTACCCACAAGCCCCCCACACCTTACCACAAGCCCCCCCCCCTTTACCCACAAGCCCCCACACCTTACCACAAACCCCCAACACTTACCCACAAGCCCCCACACCTTTACCCACAACCCCCCCACTTACCCAAACCCCCACACCTTACCCACAACCCCCCACACCCTTACCGACAAGCCCCCAAACACCCACCCCCGAATACTTTAACCTGCAAATTGTTTGATGCTGATTTACTGCCTCTCACAGAAGCAGCTTGCTCAAAAATCTTTCTCCTCTTATTGTATTTAAGGTAGCTCCTGGACAAATTTATTTTCTCATCAACCACGAAAAACCATCACCTTTCAACACTACCACAACACCTATATCACAACCACATACCACCACTACCCCCAAACGACAACATCAACCCCATCACCTCCCACCTCAGACAACCCACCTGTACCACAATATCAACACCAACATCAACATAGCACCAATACCAATACTAAACACCAGCAACGCCCAACACAATATAGCACTATCACCAACACTACACCAGCAACGACACAACACCAACACCATCACTAGCACCATAAACCAACACTATCCCAGCAAAACACTCCAACGCCAACCACTAGCACCAAATCACCAACACTAACCCCACAAACACAACAACTCACCTCCAGACTAAACCCCAAAATTTATAAGTTTTATTTTAGGTTATCACATACCTCATAGTCAGCGTCACAAGACGTAGCGAACACAGTGGTAAAATTATGATGTACAACACCAAGGAAAATATAATCTACAACACCCAGGAAAATATAATCTACAACATATAAGAAAATATAATATACAACACCTACTAAAATATAATCTACAACACATAAGAAAATATAATCTACAAACATAAGAAGATAAAATTCTAAAAACCTACTAAAATATAATCTACAAATTTAAGAAAATATAATATACAAAACATAAGAAAATATAATCTACCACATTAAAAGATTAATCTACAACACCTACTAAAATATAATCCTAAACACCTACTAAAATATAATCTACAATCCCATCAGAAATATAATTACAACACCCAGGAAAAATATCTACAACACCTACTAAAATAAATCTCAACACCCCTAAATAAACTACTACACATAAGAAAATTAATCTACAACTCCAGGAAAATATAATCTACAACACCCGGGAAATAAATCTACACTTTAGAAAATATAATTTTACAACACATAAGAAATTAATCTACAACGCCCAGGAAAATATAATCTACAACCCCCCAGGAAAATAAATCTACAACATTTAAGAAAATATACCTACAACACATAAGAAAATTAATCTCACACATCAGAAAATAATCTACAACATTTAGAAAATATACCTACAACCATAAGAAATATAACTACAACACCCAGGAAATATAATCTACAACATTTAAGAAAATATAATCTAAACCCCATAGAAATATAATCTAAAACCCACATCAGAAAATATAATCTAAAACCCACATCAGGAAATAAATCTCAACACACAGAAAATAAAATTTCACAACACATCAGAAAATTTAATCTACAACACATCAGAAAATATAATCTACAACACATCAGAAAATATAATCTACAACACATCAGAAAATATAATCTACAACACTTGGGAAGATTAACATAATACATGAGGAAACATGAAGTGAATTTAAATTAAGCTAATTAATGTTTATGTATAATTTTAAAGCTGGAAAGATAATTGAACCGAGCAGCGTTGTTGTGCCAGAGTTAAAACTTGGTTTAGAAGTTGACTGAATGTTCATGAGACAGTATGATTGTTCCTCCCTGGATGATAGTTCCTTCCTGGATGATAGTTCCTCCCTGGATGATAGTTCCTCCCTGGATGATAGTTCCTCCCTGGATGATAGTTCCTCCCTGGATGATAGTTCCTCCCTGGATGATAGTTCCTCCCTGGATGATAGTTCCTCCCTGGATAATAGTTCCTCCCTGGATGATAGTTCCTCCCTGGATGATTAGTTCCTCCCTGGATGATAGTTCCTCCCTGGATGATAGTTCCTCCCTGGATGAGTTCCTTCTGGATGATAGTTCCTCCCTGGATGATATTTTCCTCCCTGGATGTTTATTCCTTCCTGGATGATAGTTCCTCCCTGGATGATATTTCCCTACCTGGATGATTATTCCTTCCCTGGATGTTTAAATTCCTTCCTGGATGATGTTAATCCCTGGATGATAGTTCCTCCCTGGATGATACTTTCCTTCTGGATGATAGTTCCTCCCTGGATGATAGTTCCCCCCGGATGATATTTCCCTTTCCTGGATGATAGTTCCTCCCTGGATGATAGTTCCTTCCTGGATGATAGTTCCTCCCTGGATGATTATTCCTTCCTGGATGATAGTTCCTCCCTGGATGATAGTTCCTCCCTGGATGATTATTCCTTCCTGGATGATAGTTCCTCCCTGGATGATAGTTCCTCCCTGGATGATAGTTCCTCCCTAGATGATAGTTCCTCCCTGGATGATAGTTCCTTCCTGGATGATAGTTCCTCCCCGGATGATAGTTCCTCCCTGGATGATTGTTCCTCCCTGGATGATTGTTCCTCCCTGGATGATTGTCCCTCCCTGGATGATAGTTCCTCTCTGGATGATAGTTCCTCCCTGGATGATAGTTCCTTCCTGGATGATAGTTCCTCCCTGGATGATAGTTCCTCCCTGGATGATAGTTCCTCCCTGGATGATTGTCCCTCCCAGGATGATAGTTCCTCCCTGGATGATTGTCCCTCCCAGGATGATAGTTCCTCCCTGGATGATAGTTCCTCCCTGGATGATAGTTCCTTCCTGGATGATAGTTCCTCCCTGGATGATAGTTCGTCCCTGGATGATTGTTCCTCCCTGGATGATTGTTCCTCCCTGGATGATTGTCCCTCCCTGGATGATAGTTCCTCTCTGGATGATAGTTCCTCCCTGGATGATAGTTCCTCTCTGGATGATAGTTCCTCCCTGGATGATAGTTCCTCCCTGGATGATAGTTCCTCCCTGGATGATAGTTCCTCCCTGGATGATAGTTCCTCTCTGGATGATAGTTCCTCCCTTAATGATAGTTCCTCTCTGGATGATAGTTCCTCCCTGGATGATAGTTCCTCCCTGGATGATAGTTCCACCCTAAATAATGGTTCCTCCCTGGATGATAGTTCCTCCCTGGATGATTGTTCCTCCCTGGATGATAGTTCTCCCCTGGATGATAGTTCCCCCTGGATGATAGTTCCTTCCTGGATGATAGTTCACCCCTGGATGATAGTTCCTTCCTGGATGATAGTTCCTTCCTGGATGATAGTTCCTCCCTGGATGATAGTTTCCACCCTAAATAATGGTTCCTCCCTGGATGATAGTTCCTTCCTGGATGATAGTTCCTCCCTGGATGATAGTTCCACCCTGAATAATGGTTCCTCCCTGGATGATAGTTCCTTCCTGGATGATAGTTCCTCCCTGGATGTAGTTCCTTTCCCTGGATGATAGTTCCCCCCTGAATAATGGTTTCCTCCCTGGTGATATTTCCTTCCTGGATGATAGTTCCCCCCTGGATGTTATTTTCCTTCCTGGATGATAGTTCCCCCTGAATAATGGTTCCTCCCTGGATGATAGTTCCTCTCTGGATGATAGTTCCTTCCTGGATGATAGTTCCTCCCTGGATGATAGTTCCTCCCGGGATGTTTAGTTCCTCCCTGGATTGATAGTTCCTCCCTGGATGATATTTTCCCCCTGGATGAAAAGTTCCCCCCCTGAATAATGGTTCCTCCCTGGATGATAGTTCCTCCCTGGATGATAGTTCCTTCCTGGATGATAGTTCCTCCCTGGATAATAGTTCCTCCCTGGATGATTGTTCCTCCCTGGATGATAGTTCCTTCCTGGATGATAGTTCCTCCCTGGATGATAGTTCCTTCCTGGATGATAGTTCCTCCCTGGATGATTGTTCCTCCCTGGATGATAGTTCCTCCCTGGATGATAGTTCCTCCCTGGATGATAGTTTCTTCCTGGATGATAGTTCCTCCCTGGATGATAGTTCCTTCCTGGATGATAGTTCCTCCCTGGATGATTGTTCCTTCCTGGATGATAGTTCCTCCCTGGATGATAGTTCCTCCCTGGATGATAGTTCCTCCCTGGATGATAGTTCCTCCCTGGATGATTGTTCCTCCCTGGATGATAGTTCCTC
Source organism: Cherax quadricarinatus (assembly GCF_026875155.1). Classification (NCBI taxonomy): domain Eukaryota; kingdom Metazoa; phylum Arthropoda; class Malacostraca; order Decapoda; family Parastacidae; genus Cherax; species Cherax quadricarinatus. The sequence continues at coordinate 6,191,480 of NC_069422.1, read as the reverse complement.
CCTGGATGATAGTTCCTCCCTGGATGATAGTTCCTCCCTGGATGATAGTTCCTCCCTGGATGATAGTTCCTCCCTGGATGTTTAGTTCCTCCCTGGATGATAGTTCCTCCCTGGATGATAGTTCCTTCCTGGATGATAGTTCCTCCCTGGATGATAGTTCCTCCCTGGATGATTATTCCTTCCTGGATGATAGTTCCTCCCTGGATGATAGTTCCTACCTGGATGATTATTCCTTCCTGGATGATTATTCCTTCCTGGATGATAGTTCCTCCCTGGATGATAGTTCCTCCCTGGATGATAGTTCCTTCCTGGATGATAGTTCCTCCCTGGATGATAGTTCCTCCCTGGATGATAGTTCCTTCCTGGATGATAGTTCCTCCCTGGATGATAGTTCCTTCCTGGATGATAGTTCCTCCCTGGATGATTATTCCTTCCTGGATGATAGTTCCTCCCTGGATGATAGTTCCTCCCTGGATGATTATTCCTTCCTGGATGATAGTTCCTCCCTGGATGATAGTTCCTCCCTGGATGATAGTTCTTCCCTAGATGATAGTTCCTCCCTGGATGATAGTTCCTTCCTGGATGATAGTTCCTCCCCGGATGATAGTTCCTCCCTGGATGATTGTTCCTCCCTGGATGATTTTTCCCTTTCCCTGGATGATGTCCCCCCCGGGATGATATTTCCTCTCTGGATGAAGTTCCTCCCTGGATGATAGTTCCTTCCTGGATGATAGTTCCTCCCTGGATGATAGTTCCTCCCTGGATGATAGTTCCTCCCTGGATGATTGTCCCTCCCAGGATGATAGTTCCTCCCTGGATGATTGTCCCTCCCAGGATGATAGTTCCTCCCTGGATGATAGTTCCTCCCTGGATGATAGTTCCTCCCTGGATGATAGTTCCTCCCTGGATGATAGTTCGTCCCTGGATGATTGTTCCTCCCTGGATGATTGTTCCTCCCTGGATGATTGTCCCTCCCTGGATGATAGTTCCTCTCTGGATGATAGTTCCTCCCTGGATGATAGTTCCTCTCTGGATGATAGTTCCTCCCTGGATGATAGTTCCTCCCTGGAGATAGTTCCTCCCTGGATGATGTTCCTCCCTGGATGTATTTTCCTCTCTGGATGATAGTTCCTCCCTGATGATATTTTCCTCTCTGGATGATAGTCCTCCCTGGATGATAGTTCCTCCCTGGATGATAGTTCCACCCTAAATAATGGTTCCTCCCTGGATGATAGTTCCTCCCTGGATGATTGTTCCTCCCTGGATGATAGTTCCCCCCTGGATGATAGTTCCCCCTGGATGATAGTTCACCCCTGGATGATAGTTCACCCCTGGATGATAGTTCCTTCCTGGATGATAGTTCCTTCCTGGATGATAGTTCCTCCCTGGATGATAGTTCCACCCTGAATAATGGTTCCTCCCTGGATGATAGTTCCTTCCTGGATGATAGTTCCTCCCTGGATGATAGTTCCACCCTGAATAATGGTTCCTCCCTGGATGATAGTTCCTTCCTGGATGATAGTTCCTCCCTGGATGATAGTTCCTTCCTGGATGATAGTTCCCCCTGAATAATGGTTCCTCCCTGGATGATAGTTCCTTCCTGGATGATAGTTCCTCCCTGGATGATAGTTCCTTCCTGGATGATAGTTCCCCCCTGAATAATGGTTCCTCCCTGGATGATAGTTCCTCTCTGGATGATAGTTCCTTCCTGGATGATAGTTCCTCCCTGGATGATAGTTCCTCCCTGGATGATAGTTCCTCCCTGGATGATAGTTCCTCCCTGGATGATAGTTCCTCCCTGGATGATAGTTCCCCCCTGAATAATGGTTCCTCCCTGGATGATAGTTCCTCCCTGGATGATAGTTCCTTCCTGGATGATAGTTCCTCCCTGGATAATAGTTCCTCCCCTGGATGATTTTTTCCTCCCTGGATGATAGTTCCTTCCTGGATGATAGTTCCTCCCTGGATGATAGTTCCTTCCTGGATGATAGTTCCTCCCTGGATGATTGTTCCTCCCTGGATGATAGTTCCTCCCTGGATGATAGTTTTTTCCCTGGATGATAGTTCCTCCCTGGATGATATTTCCCTTTCCTGGATGATAGTTCCTCCCTGGATGATTGTTCCTCCCTGGATGAAAAGTTCCTCCTGGATGATAGTTCCTCCCTGGATGATAGTTCCTCCCTGGATGATAGTTCCTCCCTGGATGATTGTTCCTCCCTGGATGATAGTTCCTCCCTGGATGATAGTTCCTCCCTGGATGATAGTTCCTCCCTGGATGATAGTTCCTCCCTGGATGATTGTTCCTCCCTGGATGATAGTTCCCTCCTGGATGATAGTTCCTCCCTGGATGATATTTCCTCTCTGGATGATAGTTCCTCCCTGGATGATTGTTCCTCCCTGGATGATTGTTCCTCCCTGGATGATTGTTCCTCCTTGGATGATAGTTCCTCCCTGGATGATTGTTCCTCACTGGATAATTGTTCCTCCCTGGATGAGAGTTCCTCCTTGGATGATAGTTCCTCCCTGGATGATAGTTCCTCCCTGGATGATTTTTCCTCCCTGGATGATTGTTCCTCCCTGGATGATAGTTCCTCCCTGGATGATAGTTCCTCCCTGGATGATAGTTCCTCCCTGGATGGTGTTTCCTCCCTGGATGGTGTTTCCTCCCTGGATGGTGTTTCCTCCCTGGATGATTGTTCCTCCCTGGATGATTGTTCCTCCCTGGATGATTGTTCCTCCCAGGATGATTGTTCCTCCCTGGATGATAGTTCCTCCCTGGATGATAGTTCCTCCCTGGATGGTATTTCCTCCCTGGTTGGTGTTTCCTCCCTGGATGGTGTTTCCTCCCTGGATGGTGTTTCCTCCCTGGATGATTGTTCCTCCCTGGATGATAGTTCCTCCCTGGATGATTGTTCCTCCCTGGATGATTGTTCCTACCTGGATGATAGTTCCTCCCTGGATGATAGTTCCTCCCTGGATGGTATTTCCTCCCTGGATGGTGTTTCCTCCCTGGATGGTGTTTCCTCCTGGACGATTGTTCCTCCCTGGATGGTGTTTCCTCCCTGGATGATTGTTCCTCCCTGGATGGTGTTTCCTCACTGAATGATTGTTCCTCCCTGGATGGTGTTTCCTCCCTGGATGATTGTTCCTCCCTGGATGGTGTTTCCTCCCTGGATGATTGTTCCTCCCTGGATGGTGTTTCCTCCCTGGATGGTGTTTCCTCTCTGTATGATTGTTCCTCCCTGGATGGTGTTTCCTCCCTGAATGATTGTTCCTCCCTGGATGGTGTTTCCTCCCTGGATGATTGTTCCTCCCTGCATGGTGTTTCCTCCCTGCATGGTGTTTCCTCCCTGGATGATTGTTCCTCCCTGCATGGTGTTTCCTCCCTGGATGATTGTTCCTCCCTGGATGGTTGTACCTCCCTGGATGGTAGTACCTCCCTGGATGGTAGTACCTCCCTGGATGGCAGTACCTCCCTGGATGGTTGTACCTCCCTGGATGGTTGTACCTCCCTGGATTTTTTGTACCTCCCTGGAGGGTTTAGTACCTCCCTGGATGGTAGTACTCCCTGGATGGTTGTACCTCCCTGGATGGTTGTACCTCCCTGGATGGTTGTACCTCCCTGGATGGTTGTACCTCCCTGGATGGTATTACCTCCCGGGATGGTTGTACCTCCCTGGATGGTTGTACCTCCCTGGATGGTAGTACCTCCCTGGATGGTAGTACCTCCCTGGATGGTTGTACCTCGCTGGATGGTTGTACCTCCCTGGATGGTTGTACCTCCCTGGATGTTTGTACCTCCCTGGATGGTAGTACCTTCCTGGATGGTAGTACCTCCCTGGATGGTTGTACCTCCCTGGATGGTTGTACCTCCCTGGATGGTTGTACCTCCCTGGATGGTTGTACCTCCCTGGATGGTAGTACCTCCCTGGATGGCTGTACCTCCCTGGATGGTTGTACCTCCCTGGATGGTAGTACCACCCTGGATGGTCGTACCTCCCTGGATGGTCGTACCTCCCTGGATGGTTGTCCGTCCCTGGATGGTTGTCCCTCCCTGGATGGTTGTACCTCCCTGGATGTAAGATGTTTACAAATCTTTCCATGAGAGAGTTAAAGTAGGAGAGAAAGATGAGGTAGTGAAATGAAAAGAAAAACTCTCTTGTAAATCTGCTTATTGTTTCCTGTTTATCGTTTCTGGTCGTCTTTGTACTTTTCTGTGATATAAAGCAGTTTGCAACAATGTCGATCATGTTCGTGATA
>NC_069422.1:6012220-6182220 GCF_026875155.1 Cherax quadricarinatus | reverse complement strand
ACCCCCAAAGCCTTTTGCCAAGCCCCTCGCTTTTCCCTTCTCTTAAAACCCCCATCTTTAAATATATTAAACAACCACGGTGCATCACACATCCTTGTCTAAGGCCTATTTTTACGGGGAAAAAAATTTCCCTCTTTCCTACATACTCAACTTGGGGCCCCCCTTTCCCCGGGGAAAAAATCTTCACTGCTTTTCAGTAAACCCACCCCACACCATTTCACTTTCAACATTTCCACATTGCCCCCCCATCCCCCCTGTCATACGCCTTTTCCCCAAAACCAAAATCCACAAAGACCTCTTTTTGGGCCCTTTTCTAAATATGTTAAAATTTTATGTTTTTAAATGTAAACACCTGGGCCACACCCCCCCCTACCTTTCCTTTAAAATCCCTTTTTAAACTGCTATCCTATTCCCCCGTCTTTCTCTTAATTCTTTCAATTATAAAACCCACCATACCCCTTTTTCCCCAAATTATCCCCCTAAATTTTTGCACTCTCTTTTTTCCCCTTTCCCCTTTAAAACAAAGGAATATGGAAAGCTCCCCTTTCCAAACCCTAGGTACCTTACCCTCTTCCCTACATTTTTTAAAAAAATTGCACCAACCACTCCCAAAACTATATCCCCCCCCTGCTTTTTAAATTTTTTAAACTTTTATTCCCTCAAACCCGGCCCGCCCTTTCCCCCCTTTTAAATTTTTCCTACTCCCCACGAACTTCCCCACACCACAACTGGCTTTTTCCTCACTCCCCACAAGATGTTTTTCCCCTTTCCCCCCATAAACGAAAAACAAGCTTCCCCCATTTCAACAACATTTAAAAAATTCCCCAAAATATTCCTTTCCTTCTTTCCCCCTACCCTAATTCCATTTAATAACTCTCCTTCCTTTAATATATTTATATATATAATATAAAAATATAAAATATATATAAAAATATATAAAATATATATATATATATAAAAATATAAAAATATATATAAAAATATTTTTAAAACTGCTCAAAAATTGATGCCTTTAGGCAAAATTTTTTAAGGGTTTCTTTAATTTTCAGCCAATATTTACGTTCTATAATAATCAAAAAAAATATTAATATTTTCCCAAAATTATATTAATAAAATTTTTGTAAAATAGAGGTAACAATCCCTAAATAATTTTACTCACCTGAAAATAAATCAGTTTTTTCTTTGATAAAAGCCAAAAATTTTCACAGTTTAAGGGATCGAAAGAGATTCTCCGAATTTGATTGGGTTCCCGATTCCAATTTTTTTTAAATTTCGAAAAAATTTCAGATGTTAGGATATATTATGCAGTGTTTTCATGGTTAAATATTAAACGATCATAAGCAGTCTTTTTTTAGTGAATGACAAAATCACTAACCTGTACTTACGGAGGACCTGAAGTGAGGAAATTATTTTTTTTGTCTTGCAGTACAGTAACAAAGAAGACGCGTAATCGTTCTTCTGTCTTTCAGTATATAGAGGGGGGATAATAATCTTGAATCTAAAGTATTGGAAATTCCCCTTAATACAAGTCAGATAGGAAAAGATAATTTTAAAAAAGGGAACAGATTTTGGCCGACGCCCAAATTTGCACCAAAGCCCATAAATAAAAAAAATTATAATAAAAATTAATTTGCCCTCTTAGAGCCACCCCCCGCTCCAAATTTTCAGCCAGCCATCCCCGCTCCCAAAATCAGCACCCTTCCCCCTGCCATTTTCACCCAGCCATCTCCCCACGCTGCCATATCAGGTACCACCCACGCTCCCATATTCAGCCACTCCCACGCTCCCATTTTTCACACCACTCCACGCTGCCATTTTCAGCCACCACCCACGCTCCAATCAAAGCCGCCCACCGCCATAACGGGGACCACTCCCACCTGCCATATTCAGCCCCACCCACGCGCCATATAAAACACCCAGCCCACGCTGCCATATCAGACCAGCCCCAAAGCGCCATATTCAGGCGAAAACCCCCCTGCTGCCATATTCAGCAGCCAGCTCCATCCATATTCCAGCCAGCTCCACCTGCCATATTCATCCCCCCCCTCCAGTGCCATATTCGGCGGCCAGCTCCAGCTCCCATATTCAGGCAGCCAGCTCCAGCGCCTATTTTCGGGAGCCACTCCACCCCATTTCAAAGCCAGCCCCCGCTGCCAATTCAGCAGCCAGCTCCTGCTGCCATATTCAGGCGCCACCCCAAACCGCCATATTCGGGACCACTCCACCTCCATTTCCACCCCCCCTCTGCCATTTTTCGGGCAGCCACCCACGCTCCATATTAAAAGGCACCACCCCCACGCTGCCATTTTTTCAGGCACCAGCTCCAAACCCCCCAATTCAGGCAGCCAGCCCCGCCCCCCTATTCGGGCACCCAGCTCCCCCCCGCCTATCGCCCCTCCAGGGGCCCCATATTCGGGCACCAGTTTCCACCTGCCAATTAGGCGCCCCCAGCGGGCCATATCGGGCACCACCCCCATGCTGCCATATTCAGGGACCACTCCCCGGGCCAAAATCGGGCGCCACTCCTGCTGCCATATTAGGCAGCCAGCTCCCCTCCTATTCAGCAGCCAGCTCCATGCTGCCCATATTCAGGCAGCCGCTCCACGCTGCCAATTCGGGGAAGCCAGCTCCACGCTGCATATTCAGGACCCCAGCTCCCCCCACGCTGCCATATTCAGCAGCCAGCTCCACGTGCCTATTCAGGCAGCCACTCCACGCTGCCATATTCAGGCCCCAAAACCCCATGCGCCAATTCAGGTAGCCAGCTCCACCTGCCATTTTCAGGCAGCCAGCCCATCTGCCATATTAAGGCACCATTTCCACGCTGCCAATTCAGCAGCCACTCCATGCTGCCATATTCAGGCACCCAGCTCCACCTGCCATATCAGGTACCACTCCACCTGCATATTCAGGTAGCCACCCCAACGCTCCCAAATCAGGCAGCCACCCACCTCCCAATTCAGGTACCAGCTCCATGCGCCAATTCAGGTACCAATCCACGCTGCCATATTCAGGTAGCCACCCCATGCTGCCAATCGGCCCCCTCCACCTGCCATTTTTCCACACCAGCCCATGCTGCCATATTCAGGCACCAGCCCCAAACCTGCCATATTTCAGGTAGCCAGCCCACCTGCCATATTCGGGTACCCCCACCTCCCCATATTCGGGTAGCCAGCCCCACGCTCCCATATCAGGTAGCCACTCCACGCTGCCTTTTTCGGGCACCCACTCCAGCGGGGCCATATTCAGGCAGCCAGCTCCACCCTGCCATATTCAAACCCACTCCACGCGCCATTTTCGGAGCCAGCCCCATTGCCATATTCGGGCACCGCCCCACGCTGCCAATTCAGGTACCAGCTCCACGCCCCAAATTTTCAGCAGCCACTCCATGCTCCATATCAGGCAGCCAGCTCCCGCTGCCATATTCAGCAGCCACCCCACGTGCCATTTTTGGCGCCAGCTCCACCGCCATTTTCAGGCAGCCAGCCCACCTGCCAATTCAGGCCCCAGCTCCACGCCCCATATTCAGTTACCAGCTCCACGCGCCATATTCAGGGGGCCAGCTCCACCCCCAAATTTTCGGGTACCCCAGCTCCACCGCTCCCATATCAGGACCACTCCACGCTCCCATTTCGGGTAGCCACTCCACGCTCCCCATTTTCGGGTAGCCAGCCCACGCGCCAAAATTTCAGGTAGCCAGCTCCACGCTGCCATATTCAGCCCAGCCCATGCTGATATTCAGGTACCACTCCACGGCCTATTCACCACCACCCCACGCTGCTATCCAGAGCCAGCTCCACGCTCCCATTTTCAGGTAGCCAGCTCCACCTGCCATATTCGGGTAGCCAACAAAAAACGATAATGAGAACAAAACCACGCTCCCAGAACATTTTGTACCCGCCCACTTAACTTTAAGACCATCACGAAAGGAAGTCAGGGGCCAAGGGAATCGTAAACTGATTTCCAATAAATTCTGGATTATTCTTGTAATCATAAAAACACAATCACAATTTTTCCTCTTACTGAGCAAACTATTTCAACACTGCAAAAATCCCGGTTTTTCTATTTCCATAATTATTCGTGAATTAATAACCTAACTGAAGGGTGGAGAGTGGACATTAAGTTGACGGGATTAAATATTAAAAGGAAAATTGAAAGGGAATCCAAGAGGGATTCACAAATCAATGGAAACAATATTCAAAATTTTTTTTAAAAAAAATAGCAAATGGGAAAAAATCATATACCTCAATTGCAAAAAGTACATAAGCTAATATCTTCAAATTGCATTAATTATCAATGGAAAAGTTTAACAATAAATGCAACGCTCGAAAATTATGCAGAAAACATTAATTATTTATTTCCTTTTACCAAAAAGGGGAAACTGGGATTTACCTTGAACCACACAGGGTAAAAACAAAACTTACTTTTTCTAAGGAAACTAAAGACTCCGAAGAAAGTACAGTAATGACAAACCCTCTTCAGGACACGATGCATAGGACTAAAAGATGAACTTAGGATAACCAGTAAGCTCAAACACTCTGACTTATTCTACCAAAACATTTTCCGCGATTTAACGCTCGTTTATGATAACTTTTAAAAAGGGTTTCCCGATAACTTAAACTGGGTTTCCCATAACTTACACTGGCTCATGATAACTTAAACTGGGTTCCCGATAACTTTCACTACCATATAACTTTAAAAGGGGGGCCGAAACTTACACTAGCTCATATAACTTATAAGGGGTTTTTGATAACTTAAAATGGGGTTCCAAACTTACATTTTCTCATGATACTTACACTACTCATGATAAATTAAACTGGGTTCCGATAACTTACAGTTGCTCATCATAACTTTCAATGGTTTATGATAACTACACTGGGAAAAGAAACTTACCTGGGTCAGAAAATTACACTGGGTTTAGATAACTTACACTGGGTTCATGATAACTTACATGTTTTAATTTAAATTACCTGGTTTTATATAACTTACCATGGGTTTTTGATAATTACACTACTCGAAACTTACAATGTTTTTAAACTTTCACTGCTCAGAAACTTACACCCGGCCAGATAACTTACACTGGTCATGTAACTTACACTAACCATGAAACTTACACGGGGTTTTGATAAATTACACTGGTTTTTAGATAACTTACACGCCAAAGATACTTACACTGGGGTCATGAAACTTCACTGGGTTTATGAAACTTACACTGGTTTTATGATAACTTACACTGGTTCATATAACTTACACTAGCTCAATAAATTACACTGGTTTTTGATAATTACACTGTTCATGAAACTTACCTGGCCATGATAACTTTCACTGGCTCAGTAACTTACACTGGTTCATGATAACTTACACGGTTTCATGATAACTTTCACGGTTCAGAAACTTACACTGGTTCATGAAACTTACACGGGTCTATAACTTACACTGGTTCATGAAATTTTTACGGTTTATGATAACTTACACTGGTTCAGATAATTACCGGTTTATGATAACTTACCGGTTCAGAAATTACACTAGCTCATGATAACTTACACGGCTCAGATAACTTACACTGTTTTATGAAACTTTCACTGGTTCATGATAACTTCAAATGGGTCATGATAACTTACACTGGGTTTATGATAAATTACACTGGTTCAGAAACTTTTCACGGTTCATGAAACTTACACTGGGTTTAGATAAAATTACACTGGTTCATGATAACTTACACTGGCTCATGATAACTTACACTGGTTCATGATAACTTACACTGGTTCATGATAACTTACACTGGTTTATGATAACTTCCTGGTTTTTAAACTTACACTGGGTTTAAGATAAATTTCACTGTTTATGAAACTTACACTAAAATCATGAAACTTACACTAACCAAAGAAACTTACACTTTTATGATAACTTTCACGGTTCAGATAATTACACGGGGCGATAACTTACACGGGTTTTTGATAACTTACACTGGTTCATGATAACTTACACTGGTTCATGATAACTTACACTGGCTCATGATAACTTACACTGGTTCATGATAACTTACACTGGTTCATGATAACTTACACTGGTTCATGATAACTTTCACGCTCAAGTAACTTACACTGGTTCTGAAAAATTACACTGGTTTATGATAACAACACTGGGTTTATGATAACTTTCACTGGTTCATGAAACTTCACTGGTTCAGATATCTTACACTGGGTTTATATAACTTTAAATGTTCATGTAACTTACACGGTTCATGAACTTACCCTGTTTTATGATAACTTTTCACTGGCTCATGAAACTTACACTGGCCATATAACTTACACTGGGTTTTTAATTACACTTTCTTGATAACTTACACTGGTTTTATGATAATTTTCACTGGCCATGATAAATTTCACTGGGTTCATGATAACTTACACGGTTCATGATAACTTACACTGGTTCATGATAACTTACACTGGTTCATGATAACTTACACTAACTCATGATAACTTACACTGGTTCATGATAACTTACACTGGTTCATGATAACTTACACTACCATAAAACTTTCACGGTTTTATGATAACTTACACTGGGTTTATGATAACTTCCTGGTTTATGATAACTTACACTGGTTTTATGATAACTTACACTGGGCATGATTTTTTTACAACTGGTTTATGATAACTTACACTGACTCATGATAACTTACACTAACTCATGATAACTTACACTGGTTCATGATAACTTACACTGGTTCATGATAACTTACACTGGTTCATGATAACTTACACTGGTTCATGATAACTTACACTGGCTCAGATAACTTTTCACTGGGTTTATATAACTTACCTGTTTAAAACCCCAGTGATTAAATCTTGTTAAAATGTGGCCGTGTGGGTGCCATCCTATTGTACCCCGGTCCTCCACCATTGGGACCCAGGGCCTCCCCCCTTGGGAACCCCCCGGTCCTCCACCATTTGGACCCAGGTCCCCCACCATTTGGGACCCAGTCCTCCACCAATGTTACCCAGGCCTCCACCATTTGTACCCGGTCCCCACCATTGGGACCCAGGGCCTCCACCCTTGCCAAATGAGCAATTGAGTCGTTTAGCAATGAAATCCCCCGGCCGCTGTGGAAAATCTGAATATTTTCCCAAATACAGTAGTTAATGTAAATAATCCAACGCATTTAAAAAAAAATTAATTAAAAAAATGGGAAACCCGCGCAGAGGACTCGCTATTGTTTTTTTGAATTGATAACAAACGTTTGTGAATATGGGAAGAATTTTCTGTTCTAAGTAAAATTGGGGGTGAAAACCCCCTCAAAAAGCCGAAAATTTTTTGGGTTGCATTTCCCGCATAACTTTAGATATCAGGGCGACTGGCAAACAGCTCCAGGGAAACCCAGAAAGTTTGTTTTTGTTTTTAACTCGGCCTGTTATTTTCATGGACAGCATGAGTTTTCTGAGTAGATCACCTTAAACTCCAGTCAAATTGGTGATGATTTAAGATATATTCTCCTTCGTTATGTAAATTTTTATATAAAATCGTTTATTAATTTTTAAAAATTTCTCCACAAATTTATATATTTTCCAGAATCCTGGTGGTAACTACATTTCTTTGATTAATAGTCTAGAGCAACTGTGGGTAACATTTTAGGGATCGAAGGGGGCTTTTTGTGCCAGGGGTCCCAAATTTTCCCACTTATCTAAGTAACTTGATAAAAAATAATTATCTCGCTACCATTTACTCGTATGTACCTTTTGACATCCAATAAATGCATTTTCCACAGAATTTTGACCCTTTTTTAAGGTTCTTTTTAGCTAAGATTAACGAAAAGGGATCTTACATGGCCTTTCTTGAGTGTCTTTTTTAAGCTAAGATTAACGAAAAAAACACCTTGTTTTTAAAACCATTCCTTAAGGATCTTTCTAGAGTAAAACAAACACATATTAAAAACCCAAAGGTTTCTTTCATTATCTTGAACAAGACAACAAGAACAAAAAGTTATCTAGTGACAAGACAACTTATCGAAGACCACTCCTTAAGGTTTCTTTCATTATCTGGATTCTAGAATAAGAAAACATCTAGAACAAGACATTATCTAGCGACAAAACAACTTCACTTAACTTATGATACCTTACTGATAATCACAAAAAAAATGTGTTCCATTTCAAAAATTAATTTCCTTTCCGTTTTTATTCAAAAAAAAGCCATAAACGAAATCCAGCAAACAATTAAATAGAGGAGACCAGATAGAAATATATTATGCAAGAACAGTCACAAGTACCTGGTTCTTGGACTAACAGATTCATTAAAAGCAATTAAGTCCTAGGGTGCCAACTTACTATTTTTAAGTTTTCATAGGAATGCAAAAAGGAATTTTGTAAATCTTTAGCTAGGCTGTAGAAGATGAAAAATTAGAAAAATATTTACGAGAGAGAAGGTAGGCTGTCTTCGAATTACTACCCAATTAGCCCGAGATCAGCTGCACGTACATTACTTTAATTAGTAATAACGACTGTAATTATTAGTGATCTGGAAGAACACTATTAGTTAAGTCTCAATACAGTTTCATGAGGAGTAACTTTTGCTTAACAATTCAAATTTATTTTTTTGTAATATATTTGAATAAGATAGCCAGATGTACATGTGTATTACTCAAAAATAACTAACACAAGAGGAAGATAAGCTTTAAATAAGAAAGAGAGGGAAAGCAATAATGAACTCTAAGTTTACTAAATTCTGAGTCTAGATAGAATGTAAGAAAACAGTGACAGAAGAAAAGCAGATGAGTAGTTTATTAAGAACTATCATTGAAATAAGACCAAAATACATTACTAGAACAGAGGTGTATATAGAAGCTGTCTAACATTGGCTAATAGTCTTCAACAAGTGTTGCACAGTTTATATCATCTTGTCTCGTGCCTCTTGATACAAAATAAATTCCTCCATTAGATAGTGACTCACAAGTGGCCGGCCCCGACACAGGGAAGACAAGTATGGGGCTGGGGAAGTATGTTTCTCATCGACCAGGAAAGTGACGATGTATTCTGGCCAGCTTGCACGAATATAATTGATCCTTAGAGGTGAGGTGACGTAGGTAGCACGTAAACAAGCTTGCTATTCATTGGCTATGACGGTAAATATGAAGGCAACCAAGCATTATAAGGTTATAGTGTCTGGCCTCACAGTACCAGATTGTTACAGTCCTTCGTGACATACTCTACGTAACACAGCGAACATCAATGGCTGCCTCCAACACTTCGTGTATCAAGTTCTCAGACCAATCCGTATGTGACGCACGCTCTTTCCATATATATATATATAATATATATAATATAAAATATATATATTTTATATATATATTATATATATATATATATATATTTTTATATAAAATATATAATTATATAATATATGATTTTAAATATATATAATAAAAAATGTTGTTAAGGGTATCTTCTCAGCTTGTTTCATTTAGGACATGGTTTACTTGGTCCCGTTGTATGTTTTTGTTATTGAAATTGAATTTCGTGAAGGACCTTCTGATTTCTCACATTTTGCTGGTCCGGAGCACTGTGCATACATGTCTGCACCTCTATTATGTTGTGGTCTGAGTGAATTGTCTTTGATACAGTTATATTACGTATCAGATCGTCATTGTTAGTGAAGATGAGGTCCAGCGTATTTGCTAGTCTTGTAGGCTCTACAATTTGCTGGTTTAAGGTGAATTTGTTGCAGAGATTTAATAGTTCGTGTGTGTGTGAATTTTCATCATACTGCCTCCCGGGGTGATCTCTGCTAAAACATTGTTTGCTATACTCCTCCATTTTAGGTGTCTCAAGTTGAAGTCTCCTAGTAGTAAGATGTTTGGGGCAGGAGTTGGGAGATTTTCCAGACAGTGGTCAATTTTCTCAAGCTGCTCCTGGAATTGCTGGGAAGTTGCATCCGGAGGCTTGTATACTACCACAAAGACAAGGATTTGGTTTTCGATCTTTACCGCGAAAACTTCAACTACGTCATTTGAGGTGTTTAGTAGTTCTGTGTAAATTAGCAACACTGTGACATACAGACCAACCCCCCCTTGTTGTCTGTTAAGAGTGTCGCATCGGAATAGATTAAACCTGGGATCCATATTTCGTTGTCATAATGATCCTTTATGTGAGTCTCTGTGAATGCTGAAAACATTGCATTTGACTCTGTGAGCAGTCCCTTGATGTAAGAAATTTTTTTTTATGGCTTTAGACCCAGTATGTCTGCAAAGACAAATGTCGTATTGGTGGAATTTAGGGGAAAGGGTTTATTTACTGACTCTAATGTCTGTTGTTCTGGGGTAGAGGCCAGTGTCCGTGCCTCTGCTCCAGAAGTGTGTTTTCAGGTGGTGTAGGATTATTGTCATTTCTTGCCAGTCTTTTTTCCCTTCTGGCCCTAAACAACCTCTGTCCCTTGAGAAACCATACCCCCGGCCGGGATTGAACCCGCGGTCATAGAGTCTCAAAACTCCAGGTTGTGGCTCCTCTCTTTTGTTTCCCATAGTCTGGCTGGTCTGTGTCTTCTAGTCCCCTTTAGATGATATGCCTGGCAGTATACAGTGTAGCATGACTCACGAAATCGTAATGACACGATTGCAAACAAACCATACCCCGGCCGGGATTGAACCCGCGGTCAGAGAGTCTCTGACCGCGGGTTCAATCCCGGCCGGGGTATGGTTTACAGTGTAGCATTTTCTTTCATGGATTGATGAGTGACACATTTCTGGGTGAAAAAAGTTGCAAGAAAGGAAGATGTACTCCCCTGTTGTCATGTGGGTGCGGCATTTTTTGGGATGGTCAAAGGTGCATGTCCCGCCTGTTTTGCCAAATATACCATGCCTGCAGATACCCAAGGCATAGTATTTACATAGATTGTACTTCTATTTGCTAGGATTTATTGCAGCTGCGTTCACTACCGGTGCATTTATTTTTCCTGTTTCCTTAATATCTTTTACCCCTGTATGGACATCAGTGCTTCCACCAGGTTTTGCTGGTAGTGTATCGACACTATTCCCTGAGGCCTCCTCCCATTTTGATCCATCTCCAGCAGTATCTCTATTTTGAACCTCTTCGGACTGAATAAGGTTGTCTTCAGTGTCCTCCTGGACAAAACTAGCACCCTCAGCACTGTCCTACAGGACAGCACTAGCACCCTCAGGAGCACTTTCCTCCAGGACAACACTAGCACCCTCAGCACTGTCCTCCAGGACAGCACTAGCACCCTCAGCACTAGCCCCTTCAGGATCACTATCCAAGACAGCCCAGTCCTTACCACCCATCTTTTTTCCCATCTGTTATACCATGCTAACATGTCTTTGAAGAAGGATGTTTTATTGGTGTTCTTGTCTTTTAATGTAGATGTAATTTCCTCATACAGGTGTATCTCGTTTGGGCAGACCCAAAAACATCTCTCTGAGTTTATGTCAAGCGTGGTCACTAGTTTAAAATCCCTGCATATACTATGGGACCACTGACCACTCAGATAGCAAGCAATCCAGGCCTGTCTTAGTACCTTACCGTTTCTGCAGACTACACAGATCTTCATGGTAGTGTTCATCTTAGCAATAGTAGACAACTCTTCTAGCTAGCTAGTCTATAATTCCCCTATGTATTTAATTTTTTTTTGTAACAGTTCTTCCGATTTGGCTTTATTTCCAACGAAACCGTTTGAATCCGCCCGAATCCAGCGAATCCAGCGAATCCAGCTAGTGGATCACTGTATATATTTTTCCTAATAAGCACCTTAACAGTAGATCTGTCTCTGTGTTGTAACTATTTGTTGTAGTTACTGTTTGAGTGTTTGATAGAGCGCGTAGAGCCCCGTCAGTTAGTGAAACCAGTCAGAGGATACATTGTTATCAACGAATCCGTTTGAATCCGGTCGTTGGATGAATCCGGGCAGATCCATGTTACCTCATTGGGTGATATTGGACTAGCTCATAAAAGTATAAACTTGCGTGTTTGGGCGCCGATGGCATCAATATATGCAGATTACTGGAGGAATAATGACTTTAGTTGTGTATATATCGACCGCTGCTAACTGCAGGTTTACCACACACTGTATATGTCAGGTTTACCACACACTGTATATGTCAGGTTTACCACACACTGTATATGTCACTCCATCACAATAAGTACTAACAACTATACACTCTTTGTCATATTTCTACAAACTGTCCACTTTTCGTATTTCCTCGAGAATTTGCACCTCTTCGTATTTCTACAGTAATGTTTTACTCCCTGGTATCACTAATTATAAGTCAGGTACACTACTCCCTGGTATCACTAATTATAAGTCAGGTACACTACTCCCTGGTATCACTAATTATAAGTCAGGTTCACTAGCAGACCTGCTGGGAGGTTCTGACGACTGCTGCCAACTGTTTACAACATGAACCTGCCTCTTTG
Organism: Cherax quadricarinatus; assembly: GCF_026875155.1. Taxonomy (NCBI): domain Eukaryota; kingdom Metazoa; phylum Arthropoda; class Malacostraca; order Decapoda; family Parastacidae; genus Cherax; species Cherax quadricarinatus. The sequence goes on along the minus strand of NC_069422.1, from coordinate 6,169,801 downwards.
GGACCTAACACTTCAGTTTTAAATTTCACCTTGCGATTTATTATCCATATACTATGGTACCACTGTGTTACACACTACAACACTATGTATAACACACTATTATCAGGGAGACTGTCTTTCCTCTGATAAAAAAGTTCTATTATTTCCACTGGCACGTTAGGCATAAAGTTCCCCTCACAGAGGATGGTTATGCTGCCTTATTGTACACTGATTCTCCTTTTTTGACTCAGTAGATATTATTTTCTGCAAGATTAGTTCTAAGCGCTGGAGGGATATATCTTACAAGTTCACTGGCACAGTTTAAAGTTCTAGTACGCAAGAGAGACCGTGAAAAACACGAAAGAACACGGCGGCACGGAGGCACGGCGGCACGGCTGCACGGCGGAGGCAAGGCACATGGCATGGCACGCTTGTTTCTGCATACTGTGATAAAAGAGAAAAAGTTAGCTTATGAGTGGTTTTTACAAAGCAAAAGTGTTATAAGAAGAACAGAATATATGGAGAGTGAAAGAAAGGTGAAGAGAGTGGTGAGAGAGTGGGAGAGGCACTCTCAGGAAATTTTAATGAAAATAAGAAAAATTTTTGGAGTGAGTTAAACAAGTTAAGAAAGCCTAGAGAACGAATGGATTTGTCAGTTAAAAACAGAGTAGGAGAGTTAGTAGATGGGGAGATGGAGGTATTGGGTAGTTGGCGAGAATATTTTCAGGAACTTTTAAATGTCGACGAAGAAAGGGAAGCGGTAATTTCATGCATTGGCCAGGGAGTTATACTAACTTTTAGATGTGAAGAAGAGCAGGATGTGAGTGTAGGTGAGGTGCGTGAGGCATTACGTAGAATGAAAGGGGGTAAAGCAGCTGGAACTGACGGGATCATGACAGAAATGTTAAAAGCAGGGGGGGGGGATATAGTGTTGGAGTGGTTGGTATTTTTGTTTAATAAATGTATGAAAGAGGGGAAGGTACCTAGGGATTGACAGAGAGCATGTATAGTCCCTTTATATAAAGGGAAGGGGGATAAAAGAGATTGTAAAAATTATAGAGGAATAAGTTTACTGAGTATACCAGGAAAAGTGTACGGTAGGGTTATAATTGAAAGAATTAGAGGTAAGACAGAATGTAGGATTGCGGATGAGCGAGGAGGTTTCAGAGTGGGTAGGGGATGTGTAGATCAAGTGTTTACATTGAAGCATATATGTGAACAGTATTTAGATAAAGGTAGGGAAGCTTTTATTGCATTTATGGATTTAGAAAAGGCATATGAGCAATGTGGCAGATGTTGCAAGTATATGGAATAGGGGATAAGTTACTAAATGCTGTAAAGAGTTTTTATGAGGATAGTGAGGCTCAGGTTAGGGTGTGTAGAAGAGAGGGAGACTACTTCCCCGTAAAAGTAGGTTTTAGACAGGGACGTGTAATGTCACCATGGTTGTTTAATATATTTATAGATGGGGTTGTAAAAGAAGTAAATGCTAGGGTGTCCAGGAGAGGGGTGGGAGTAAATTATGGGGAATTAAATACAAAATGGGAATTGACACAGTTGCTCTTTGCTGATGATACTATGCTTATGGGAGATTCTAAAGAAAAATTGCAAAGGTTAGTGGGTGAGTTTGGGAGAGTGTGTAAAGGTAGAAAGTTGAAAGTAAACATAGGAAAGAGTAAGGTGATGAGGGTATCAAATGATTTAGATAAAGAAAAATTTTATATCAAATTGGGGAGGAGGAGTATGGAAGAAGTGAATGTTTTCAGATACTTGGGAGTTGACGTGTCGGCAGATGGATTTATGAAGGATTAGGTTAATCATAGAATTAATGAGGGAAAAAAGGCGAGTGGTGCGTTGAGGTATATGTAGAGACAAAAAAGTTATCTATGGAGGCAAAGAAGGGAATGTATGAAAGTATAGTAGTATCAACACTCTTATACGGGTGTGAAGCTTGGGTTGTAAATGCTGCAGCGAGGAGGCGGTTGGAGGCAGTGGAGATGTCCTGTCTAAGGGCAATGTGTGGTGCAAATATTATACAGAAAATTAAGAGTGTGGAAATTAGGAGGTGTGAAGCTAATAAAAGTATTAGTCAGAGGGCTGAAGAGGGGTTGTTGAGGTGGTTTGGTCATTTAGAGAAAATGGATCAAAGTAGAATGACATGGAGAGCGTATAAATCTGTAGGGGAAGGAAGGCAGGGTAGGGGTCGTCCTCGAAAAGGTTGGAAGGAAGGGGTAAGGGAGGTTTTGGGGGCCAAAGGCTTGGACTTCCAGCAGGCTTGCATGAGCGTGTTCGATAGGAGTGAATGAAGACGAATGGTATTTGGGACCTGACGATCTGTTGGAGTGTGAGCAGGGTAATATTTAGTTAAGGGATTCAGGGAAACCGGTTATTTTTATATAACCGGACATGAGTCCTGGAAATGAGAAGTACAATGCCTGCACTCTAAAGGAGGGGTTTGGGATATTAGCAGTTTGGAGGGATATGTTGTGTACCTTTATACGTAAATGCTTCTAAACTGTTGTGTTCTGAGCACCTCTGCAAAAACAGTGATCATGTGTGAGTGAGGTGAAAGTGTTGAATGATGATGAAAGTATTTTCCTTTTGAGTCACCCTGCCTTGGTTGGAAACGGCCGACTTGTTGAAAAAAATATATTTTATGTATATGTATATATATATATATATATTTATATATATATATATATATTATATATATATATATAATATATATATATATATATATATATATATTTTATATATATATATTATATATTATATTATATATATATATATATATATTTTATATAATATATATATCGTGCCGAATAGGGAAAACTGGTCAATTAGTAAGAACTCATTTAAAATTAAGTCCTTTCTAAAATTTTCTTTTATACATTTAAAGATATTTGTTTTTTTCCATTACGTTATTGTAAAACTTAATAATTTTATACAATAAGTAACTTAGAAAGCTTACCTAACCTTATTATAACAAGTGTAATATAATTTAGCCTAATCCAACTAAATATTTTAAATAAATTTACAATAATTTAATAATAACGAAACAATGAAATATATTTCTTTCGTTAGGTTCAGTATGAAAACCTTGTCTGAAATTTTAGGAACAAAAAAGATATCAGGAAACAGAACCATCAAACTAACAAAATCAGATAAACCCCAACTCCCCCCGACTGAAACAGCACACAGACTCAGTGTTTTCTTCTCCATCATAGGAAAAAACCTGGTGGATAAAATCCCAAGTTCAATTACCCCACCTAACTACTACCTCACTGCCACCTACCCGAACACACTATTCCTAGTCCGACCAACCCAACAGAAGTCTCACTTATTATCAACACACTAAAGAACAAGGCAGGAGATTTAAATACCTTATCACCCTTTATATACAAAAAAGCTTCACAAGTACTTTCACCAATCATTTCAACATTCTTTAACAAATCCATCGAATCCTCTACCTTCCCTACAGTTCTCAAAATAGCGAGGGTCACCCCAACACATAAAGGAGGAGATCAAGCAGACTTGAATAACTATAGGCCAATATCCAACTTACCCTTTCTCTCTAAAATCTATGAAAAAAATAATTCATAAGCGAATCTATTCCTACCTCATCTTCCACAACATACTCAACCCCTATCAGATTGGGTTCAGGCCTAATAAAAATACGAATGATGGTATTACACATGCTTGAACACATGTACACTGCACTCGAGAAAAAAGAAGTCCCAGTGGGGATCTTCACTGATTTACTTAAAGCTTTTGATACAGCTGACCATGATTTGTTACACATAAAATTGTCACATTATGGTATAAGAGGGCACTCCCTCAACTACCTAAAGTCATACCTTAGCAACAGAAGCCAATATGTGTACACAAATGGAGCAAACTCTTCCACACAGCCAATTACAGTTGGTGTCCCACAGGGAAGTGTCCTTGGCCCTCTTCTCTTTCTCATTTACATAAATGATCTACCAAATGCATCGCAACTACTCAAACCCACACTATTTGCAGATGACACTACATACGTCTTCTCTCACCCGAGCCCAGTCATACTAGCCAATACTGTAAATACTGAATTACAAAAAAATCTACCTAGTTGATGATTAACAAGTTTGCTCTCAATATTGACAAAACCTACTTCATTCAGTTTGGGAACACAATTGCAGTTGTTCCTCTTAATATAATGATAAACGGATCACCTATCGCAAAGCTCACAGAGGGAAAATTCTTAGGAATCCACCTAGATAATAGACTCAGATTTCAAACACATGTACAAAAAATTTCCAAGAAAATCTCCAAGACCGTAGGCACACTATCGAATATACGGTACTATGTTCCACAGTCAGCTCTCCTGGCCCTATATCACTTACTCATTTACCCCTATCTCACCTATGGAATCTGTGCATGGGGCTCAACAACAATAAATCATATCAGACCATTAATTACCCAACAAAAGGCTGCAGTTAGAATGACAACAAATTCCCAGTCCAGGCAACATACTCCACCAGTATTCAAAACTCTAAACTTACTCACTGTACAAGACATCCATACTTATTATTGTGCCTACTATATGCATATAACACTAAACTCGGATATAAACCCTTCCCTCAAACTTCTCCTTACCAACCTCAACAGAACACATGACCATAACACAAGGCACAGATAACTCTTTGATGTTCCTCGTGTCCTTCTCACACTATGTTAAAATTCGATGAACATAAAAGGCCCAAAAATCTTGAATTCATTACCTGTGAATACAAAAGAAACACTGTTTATTAATTCCAGACTCTTATTAAAAACCACTCACCCACAGCTAGATAAATACTGAATAACTGTATCTCATGAATGTATAACCTGTGACACTATCAAACTATGTTTTTTTTAATTACCTAATAAAATACTCCATTCTTCTCCATTCTCATGAATGCTCAGTAACTCATCTAATGACCATATGACCTGTTTTCTGTACTACAAATCATTGATTTTATTCGATTTGATCGGATTAATAAATTGTATGACTTCATTAGTATATTGATCATTTTGTTATACATTGTTCTGCTACAAATTTGTTCAGTTATAATGATTCATAATTGAAATGTTCAAATTTCATTGTTTAAAATACTCATTTTTACTTCATGTGGTAATTTGTTTACTGTTATTTTTACCACTGAATATATCATTGCTTAGTTAATCTTAAGTTAATTTTAAGCTGCCCAGAATGTTCTGCATACAAGGGGCTTTTGGCATGTACACCCAATCACTATAATCCCTTGCACAACTATGTATCATGTTCAAAGAAAAGTTATTATTATTATTATTGTGAATTAACTGCATGCACAAATTTTCGCTTGTCTTATTCGGCAAGAAGAGCGTTGCTTAAGAATTCGCAAACTGGCGAAATTATTTACAAACATTGTCTCTGCGTCCACGGCAGGACTCGAGCATGCTAACTCTGTATCAGAGTCCACAGTACTCTACCACTGAGCTAGGCCCAACTCCGATACAGAGTTAGCAGGTTCGAGTCCTGCCGTAAACAAAAAGACAATGTTTGTAAATAATTTCGCCTGTTTACGAATTGTTAAGTATTTCAAACCTCTTTTGTTGCCCACTGCATGTGGCAGGATTTGATGAAATAACTTTCAAAACGAGCTTGGTGCCCGGGGGTATGGGGAAGCATCGTCTGGCTCTGGCTAGATGCCCATACTTATCTTGGGTTCAGCTCAGTGGTAAATTAATGTGCGCTTTGATACAGAGTTAGCAGTGGACACCCGTTTAGAGGCTCTGTTTGTACTAAAGATTTATATATATATAGAATAATATTATATATAATTATATATTATATATTATTTATATATATTATAATATTTATGTTATTTTATATTTTATATAGAATAAATATATATATATATTTATATATATTATATACATATATATCATAATATAGGAATATCTTTTATTACATAATTTGGCCACAGAAAGTTTTAAGTAGATACATTAGTGTAATTTAAAGGTGGCATTATGTCGGTACAAGTTATGTTACGTGCTGTATTCACCGATGATAAGGCAAAAAAATATCATCTCCAGCTCCTCAGCGCTGGGGCGTGTTAGCCCAAAAATGCAGCAGGCTATTTCCCTCCATCTTCTTGTATCAGCTCCGCTACTGTGCCGATGGTACAGAAATCTAGCTGCCCGGGATCCACTAGTTATCCCTGATGAAGGTCTCTTTTTCCAGCTCCTTAAGGAATTTAGATGCACTCTTTTCCCCAAGGAGCGCCTAAGGGTCCTCCTGGTAGCCTTTGGCGAAACACACATGTAATGCAGGGCAAGACGTTCTCCATATTTTCTAGGACATGAGTGGGAACTCCTGAAGTGGCAGCTGCCTCTCTTCCTCCCGGGTGTATATGGGCAGATAGGTATGCAGCCAAGGTAGATGCACTGTACTTAGTCCCACACCAACACCACTGCTTTCCGCCATCTGTGCAGGCTTGATAAAGGTTGTATACCATCTGGTACACGCTTCTGGCTGCATCAGTCTCGCACACATAGTCTGGGGGTGGACTCTCACCTTTCTGCGGGGCAACAAATCCAAGTGTTGTGTCAGGATGTCCTCTTGTTGAATGTTCATGTAAATCCTCAGTCCTTGCTATCTTTCCCATCCGGCATTTACGCGCCATACATTTACAAGTCCATGGTACGCCCAGAATCCGGATGCTCCCTGCCTGCTCCGCTTCACTGCCACAAATTTAACTGGTGTTCGGCGAGAATAGGGGACATCGGCCCAAGTCGATGGGAAGAAACAACGATGCGGTGGTTGGTTGTGGCTGCACGAGGCGTGTGCCAAGGCTGGTGTTGGGAACCAGCCAACAGAATTCGTAGCTATCCAGATGAGGGGCGCTCTTTTCCTCTAGCCCTACAGGGAGACCAGGACGGGCCTCCTTCTATGCAGACGCTTTCCCCTTGACACCACTATGGAAGCACTGTTGAGGCAATTATATCTTTTCCAAGACTATTTGGACCTCATCACATGGCGATTGTTCGGCTAGTCTGTTGGCGGGGGAAAGAAGCTGCATAGTGTCTTGTTTAATGCACAGCCCCAGTTAGATTTATACCTGAGTCATTACTCCGGTTCAATGAATTTTTGGTCCCCCTGGTAGTCTCCATATCTCTGTCCCCTATTGATGTTCAGGGGAGAGTAAGAATCAGCTGTGATCTATCTAGCTTCTCCCTGGATGCTAAGATCACCCTCGTGGACAGAAAATAAGCAGCGGGTATACGCAATCTGTATGACTCTTGCGGACACCAATGCCTCCGAGTCTGTCTGGAAGTGGTAGCTTGGTCTCCAACTGCCTCAGTTTCTATGGAGTAAGGTCTACTGGTCCTCTTTCGTTAAAAATCTGCCTTCAGAATTCTACTGTCATATTTCGTGGCAGTAGAGAGGTTATCAGAGGTACGGCTGCAACCATCTTAGGGATTGGCATCCTCATGGGCCAGATCACCTCAAGCAACTTTGTGAGAAGGTAACCAAGGACACATTCCGTGGGTGTCCAGGATGGCCCTAATTTCGTTGTTCCATCTCTCCTTAAAACTCTTCACCAATTTTCTTTCCTGAGAAATTGTTGGCTATGGCATTGTTCTCCACCAGAGCGTGATCCTGCTCAAGACACTATTTTGTGGCGTCGGCCTAAATGCTCTGACTGCTATCCTGTTAGCTTTTGATCCCAACTGCATTTTTCTACTTGTTGGACTCGACTGTAGCATGATTTCCAGGAGATTGGTTGGATTCAGGGTCGAGACCGCTCCCATTTCCTCTTTTCACCGGAGTCATTACCTGCTGTCGATGGTATGTAGGCAGGGCACTCCTTTAGTACGCAGCCGCATAGCAGTCGCCTCCTCATCTAAGAAGAACCTAGACGTTTAGCTCGCCTGCTGATCAGTACTGAATCTGTGATTTCCCTATACTGCTATACCTCAGATAATGAGAAAGAATAGGTTGGTGCCAAGAGAGGTATCTCCGTGTTGGAACACACCTGCCCGCAATGATTGTGAATTTTCTCTTCGCTCTCCAAAGAGATGCAGTGATATCCTTGTCTGTATACCAGCTGCAAACATAAAGGGAAGGAGTCCAGGGAAATGTTCTTGTATCTGATGCTAATATCCACGTCTCTCTTTTAAGGAGACTTGTTTACCGCTTTTCTTTGAAATCTTAATTTTACCACCTGCCCATTGACACCTCAGGCAGGTTGTTGCTGATTATACGCCCTTGTTGCATTGATACGCTGGCTTAACTTTCTTGGTGATAGACCCTCATAAGAGCCAGAAGCCTCGGGTTTGGTTGAAGCTCATGGCTGCTGTGCACGTATACTTACGGTCAGCAGCTTTGGATACCGAGGCGGCCGTCGTACGTACCGCTCGTTCCCATGGTCCGTCGCTGCTCTTACGTGTAGCCTAACGGCATGGCGAATTCCTCCCATCCTTCTTTTTATGTGAGAACTCACTCAAAAGTGTGCACCTAAAAAGAATCAGGTTTCTAATTTCATACAGGATAATCAGACCAGCCAAGGTATTGTTGGACGAACCTTTGTGTTCTCTGGAAAGCCAGTGTCTCTCTCGCAATTTCCCCACAATAATGAGAAGACTTAACCATTCCTGTAATATGACTAGCTGGCCACTTTATTCTCCAGGTGTTGAAACCCCCAGCCTCTCAGATAGCGAGCACGATGGGAACACGACTTTTATGCTTTTCGTCTAAATGTCTTGAGTATTCCCAACAATATACTATTGGTTTCCATAGTTGGGCAGAGGTGTTCTGTCTGGAATATGTTCGGTTTGCTATTGGTTTCCCTGGCAGGGTGCTTTCCTCTTAGATGCTTCAGCTCCAGTGTCCAGAAGCAACCACTGGGAGCATTATCTGCTCATTCATTCACTCGGTAACTATATTCTGATTGACACCCCCTTGTGTTGTCCCTCTCTTCAATTTTCTTTAGCTCAACCTAGGACCTCTGATCTTGTTTCTCCTATTCTCAGTAGTAGATCGATACTTGGGGGTTTCTGCCTCTCCCTTCTTTTGTCTTCGTTGCGGGGAAGGCGAATAGGCGGTTATCAAATCTTAAGGAAAATTCTCTTAAGGATTTCAATTTTCATACTGAGGGCGCTAGACACTTTCCCCTTCTTTCCGGCCCACAGCTAATGCAGACATGCCTAATAGTAGCAAACGTTGTGCCATGCACCTTGTATGGTTTGGTATGGAGCAAGTTTAGTAGTGATCCGTCCGTTTACTTTTTCAGGAGGTCTTGGTTAGTTTCCCAGCTGCGTCAGGTGTTGGACGGGCCGCTCGCTCTGACTTTGGGGAATATGTGGAGTGTCCTTCGTACCTGTTGATTTTATTTTGCTTCTAGTGATTGTTCTGATGACGATGATAATCCTTTGTTTCGGAGTTGGGTTCAGGTGCCTTTGGTGGCTCTGGATCATGCTCTCACTTTCCTCAAAGGGTGGACATCCTAACCAGGGCAACATACAGTTGTTGGCGGTGGAAACCAGTAGAGTTGAAGCAACGAAGCTGTAGCTCTTGTCAGAAATAGTCTTGCCTCTCCTAGATTTTGCCTGCCGTCTGCCAATTGCCCTGCGTTGCTTGCTTCGCACTGAGTTGGAATCTATTCTGCTTGACTAGGAACTTTTTAGGTGGGGTACTGTTGGTATCATAGTCTGCGAGGCGAGGGTGGGCAGCGTGGGGAGGTTTGTCGAATCTACTTGACTGTACAGTTGGTGGCCTATGGATAGGGAGTTTGGAGGTGGCTCCGGTTCTTGTCAAGAGGGATTTGGGAGCATTTGTCCCCGGGGTAGGTGGTGGGGGCCACGGCGCATGAGGGGTGCGGAGGGCTGGTGGATCCAGGGGTGCGTCTTATAGGAATCAGTCGGTAAGGGCTAACTCGCATGTGTGGGTTGCTCACTAGGGTACTGGTTCATTGTAACTCTGAATACGGCAGTGGGGGGTCCATGGGTATCGAAATGACATTACAATTGAATGGTATCGCTTCAGCAGGGCACCACCTGCTCTCTGACACACCAATGTGTTCATCACCATTTTAAGGTACACAATCACTTCCAAAACTCCTCTCATTTCACTCCACCAACCCTCCGATTTGACCGTTTTGGCTGCGGTGGAATACTATGCACATGCTGGGTCCACATCCACCTACTGCTTTTAATTAATTTTTACACATAGGCACTTCTCTTCTCCCATATACATTATGCTCAATGTTCTAGATCAGTTACGTCCACTGCTTCGAACTACAGATCTATGTTTATTATAGTGAACTGGAAGCATGGTGCCTTGGGGTGGGGGCTGGATTATAGATGTTTTTTATTAGAGCTTCAGGTTTGTATGATACGATATTCTTGGCCGCGTACCTCATACACAGTGTAGGACTTATACTCCCCCACCCCTCCATCTGGCGTCTTCCCTCACTACCACCACTCACCTAACTTCACAAACTGCACAACACTTCCCTCTTTTTGCCTTGAAACGGTCTGCATTGTTGTTGCACTGAACATGTTTCTCGCTTCAACTGGAATCTTCCCGATATCTTGCACGTAATTGCCTAGACATGCTCAGGCGTTTCTAGTTGGTACACTCTGTTATTTATTTTTTAATACATGTAAACCACACATTATCCCAAATTCGGTAATAATCGGGCATTTGTAATCTTTACTAGAGTATAAAGTTTGAATTTGAATTTGATATTCCCAGAGTATTCAAAACCCCCAAAAATTAAAAAAAAAATTAAAATAAGTCCTGTTGAGTCTTAACCTCGGTCAGCCTCGTTGATCCGATGTTATAAATGTAAATCCCGAAGCATAGCCGCCACACGTCTTGGCCATGCCAGCGCACTATTATTATATATATTTATATATATATAGATATATATATATATTATATATATATATATATATATATATATATATATATTTATATATATATATATGTATATTTATATATGTAGATATATGGATATATATATGTATATGTCGTGCCGAATTGGCAGAGAACTTGCGATCTTGGCTTAAATAAGCAAAGTTTTTTTTACTTTTCGCCGCATATTGAGTCAAGCGAAATTTTATGTAGGCCATTGATTTTCGCCAAATTCATTCTGAACCTAACGAAAAAAAAAAAAAAAAATATATTCTCATGTGTTTGCAGTTAGTATTTAAATTTACTGTAAACAAACAAATCATATATTTTGTTAGGGTTAGGCTAAAATAAATTGCTCTACGTTTAATAAGGTTAGGCAAGTTTTTCAAAGATACATTTGGTGCAAAATTAAAATTTTTTACATTAAACATTAATTCGAAAAAAAAATATATCTTTTAAATGCTATACAGATGAAAATTTTCGAATAAGTGAACTTTAATTTTTAATGAGTTTTGCTTATTGACCCGTTTTAATATTCTGCACGAACTTATATACCATATATATATATATATATATACTTACCATACATACATCATATTATAAATATAAATCCTATTCAGACCTTCTTGACAGAATAAGAACAACCACATTTTTGACTATTATAAACATGCAGTATTGGCTGTCTATTTCCGACACCTGAACTGTGACCCTCCTTCAGCAGAATGCATAAGTGAGAGAATGACGTGAGTTCATGAAGGGGAGACCAGGTCATCAAGGACGATGGTGAATCCAGGTGCTGTCACCGGATTTCAAGAACATCTCGTACGATCGACGCTAAATTATCTTGGTACAGACCACTAGAACGCTAATAATACTGCGGAGCTTCTATTCAGCATACTGCTTCTCGTGTGCGTGTGTGGGTGTGTGTTGTTATATATATATATATTATATATATATTATATATATATATATATTATATTATATATTTATATATATTTATATATATATATTATATTATATATGTGTATATATTATTTATATATATATATATTATATATATATATATATATATTATATATATATATATATAATATAATATATATTATATATATATGTATATATATAATGAGCGAGTGTATGGAGTATAAAGAAGCGTGTGAAGACTGTGGTGTGAGAAGAGTGCCAAAAAAGTGAGCTGATGATAGAGTGGGAGAGGCACTCTCAAGGAAATTTTGCTGAAAATAAGAAAAAATTTGGACGTGAGATGAAACAAATTAAGAAAGCCTAAGGAAACAACGGATTTGTCAGTTTAAAAAAAAAAGCAGTAGGGTGAGTTAGTTGATGGGGTTCTCGGAGGTTTAGGGGAGTTTGACGGTATATTTTGTAGGAACTTTTAAATGTCGACGAAAGAAAAGGCGGGACGGCGGTTAATTTCATAACTCTGGCCAGGGAGGTATAACATCTTTAGGAGTAAGAAGAGTAGGATGTGATTTGTGGGGGAGGAGCGTTTGAGGCATTAAGTAGATTGAAAAGGGCCTCTAAAGCAGCGGGAGGATCGGATGGGATCATGACAGAAATGCTTAAAAGCAGGGGTAATATATAGTGTTGGAGAGGGTTGGTGTTTTTGTTTAATATATGATGTGGCTAAAGAGGGGGATGGCACCCAGGGAATGACTGGGGAGGCTTGCATAGTTCCTTTTATAATGGGAAGGGTGACAAAAGAGATTGTAAAACTTATAGGGGAATAAGTTTACTCAGTATATCAGGTAAAGTGTTTAGTAGGGTTATTATTTAAAGAATTAGAGATAGGACAGAGATTAGGATTCCAGATGAGCATGGAGGCTTTAGAGTGGGTCAGGGATGTGTAGATCACATCCCCTTCACATATATGAAGCATATATGGGAACTGTATTTAAATAAAGGTAAGGAAGTTTTCATTGCACTTACAGACTTAGAAAAGGCATGTGATAGATTCGATAGGAGAGCAATGTGGCAGATGTTGCAAGTATATGGAATATGTATTAAGTTACTAAATGCTGTAAAGAGTTTTTATGAGGATAGTGAGGCTCAGGTTAGGGTGTGTAGGGGAGAGTGAGACTACTTCCTGGAAAAAGTAGGTCATAGGCAGGGATGTGAAATATCACCATGTTTGTTTAATATGTTTTTAGATAGGGTTGCAAAACAAGTAAATGCTAGGGTGTTGGGGAGAGGGGTGGGATTAAATTATGGGATTTCAAATACAAAATTGGTGTTGACACAGTTCTTTTTTGCAGATGATTCTGTGCTTTTAGGAGATTCTAAAGAAAAGTTGCAGCGGTTAGTGGATGAGTGTGGGAGAGTGTGTGAAGGTAGAAAGTTGAAAGTGAACATATATGTGAGTAAGGTGAAGAGGATATCAAACGATTTAGACAAAGAAAAATTGGATATCACATTAGAGTGAGAGAGTATTGAAGAAGTGAATGTTTTCAGATATTTGGGAGTTGGCTTTTCAGTGGATGGGTTTACGAAAGATGACGATAACCATAGAACTGATGAAGGAAAAATGGTGAGTGGTGCGTTGAGGTATATGTGGATATAAAAAAACATTATGCAAGGAGGCAAAGAAGGGAATGTATAAAAATATACTGGTACCAACACTGTTATATGGGTGTGAAGCTTGGGTTGTAAATGCTGCAGCGAGGAGGCGGTTGGAGGCAGTGGAGATGTCCTGTCTAAGGGCAATGTGTGGTGTAAATATTGTGCAGAGAATTCGGAGTGTGAAAATTAGTAGGTGTGGAGTTACTAAAGGTATTAGTCAGAGGGCCGAAGAGTGGTTGTTGAAGTGGTTTGCTCATTTAGAGAGAATGGAACAAAGAATGATTGGAGAGGTTATAAATCTGTAGGGAAAGGAAGGCGGGGTAGGGTTCGCCGTCGGAAAGGTTGGAGAGAAAAGGTAAAGAAGATTTTGTGGACTTCCAGCAAGCATGCATGAGTGTGTTAGACAGTAGTGAATGAAGTTGAATGGTTTTTGGGACCTGACAAGCTGTTGGAGTGTGAGCAGGGTAATATTTAGTGAAGGGATTCAGGGAAACCGGTTATTTTCATAAATCCGGACTTGGGTCCTGGAAATGGGAAGTACAATGCCTGCACTGTAAAGGAAGGGTTTGGGATATTGGCAGTTTGGAGGGACATGTTTTGTATCTTTATACGTATATGCTCCTAAACTGTTGTATTCTGAGCACCTCTGCAAAAACAGTGATTATGTGTGAGTGAGGTGAAAGTGTTGAATGATGATGAAAGTATTTTCTTTCTGGGGATTTTCTTTCTTTTTTTGGATTACCCTGCCTCGGTGGGAGACGGCCAAGTTGTTGAAAAAAATATATATATGTATGGATTGGTGTTGCTCTTCGCCTAGCCGCCCCCATCTTCACCGAACATAGGTGTATTTGCTTCAGGGCGACAGCTGATCAATTCGGACTTCATGGTCTCGTGTGTCACACGCGGGGGAAAGAAACCAGGCTGAGGAGGTCAATGACATCATAAAGAGAACCTGGCACACCCCTTGCCCATCTCAAGGGGGAATCCCAAGTGCAGAGGTCTGACGGAAGTCAAAAGCGTCCTGAGGGAAAACCCACTTTGCTCCTTGGAAAGGGGAGGGAAAGCGTTACCGGGAACTAACCTGTCCCGCCACTTTGGGCAGACCCCTATTTGCCATACCCCGTAGTAAAAAGGGGGGAGCGCCACCACGGGGAGACCCAAAGATCCGCAAATATGAAGCCTTTCCCCCCTTGCTATAACTTCATCCAACGGGGTTGGAGACCCTTGGAGCATGGGGAATTTGCTCTAAAGTTCCTAAAAGAGCTGAATGAAAAGCCATCATAAAAACAAGGACCACAAGCGACCACTTCCTCTTTCAGAGCCCAGTGTTGGGGGATCCAGAGAGGAAAAAACCTGCAGCATTCTGGGACGCGGCCCACCGCCGGGGGGTGGACGAAATATTCAGATGTACTCTGAGTTTTTTACAGGGTTTTTTTTTTTCTATTGTATTTTGTGAATGTTTGTCAATGTATTTTGTCTTTTCAAGGGGGGGGGGGGAGGAAAAATTCCGGTTTCAGGAGAACCTTGATTTTCCCCGAAGCAAATTTATTCTTTTTTGTGAGGGTGAGGGTCCCCGGGGTTGTTCTAGAGGGGCCCCCCCTATATTTTATTATATATATTTATATATATATATTATATATTTATAAATATATTATAATATAATATATATTATAACAAACACTGATCTCGGCTGAAGGAGACCGAACCTACGAAACCCTTTGGGAACAGGTACGCAGTTCCCTTTTCCAACTACCCACCTGGGCCCAAAACCTTTGATCCCAGCTTGCGCTGACTTGATCCAAGGCAGCCAGCTTCAGGGAGAAGGCTTACAGCTTTTTATCTCATCCCCTGCATGACACCTTACTAGGATATTTAAAAATGCAAGGAAATTTGCAAGGAGGGGAAAAATACACAAACACTGATACTGACTGAAGGAGACTCGAACCTACGAACCTTGGAACAGGTACGCAGTCTTCCAATTACCCACAGGACCCAAAACCTTTGATCCAGCTTGCCTAGACTTTTATCCAAGGCAGCCAGCTTTCGGGGGAAGGCTTACCTTTTCATCTCATCCCCGCATTTCATCGGCCTTACTA
Source organism: Cherax quadricarinatus (assembly GCF_026875155.1). Taxonomy (NCBI): domain Eukaryota; kingdom Metazoa; phylum Arthropoda; class Malacostraca; order Decapoda; family Parastacidae; genus Cherax; species Cherax quadricarinatus. The sequence continues at coordinate 6,154,228 of NC_069422.1, read as the reverse complement.
AGATATTAACAATGCAAGGGAATTCCAAAGAGCAGGGAAAAATTTCACAAACACTGATATCTGCGAAGGAGACTCGAACCTACGAACCCTTGGAACAAGGGACGCAGGGTTTTTAAAAACTACCCACACTGGACAAATACTGGAGTCCGCTTTGTAGACTTTGACCAAGGCAGCCGCTTTCAGGGAAAGGCTTACAGCTTTTCATCTTCCTCCCCTGCTGCATCGGGCCCCTTTCAAAGATATTAACAATGCAAGGAATTCGCAAGAGCAGGCGAAATATACACAAACACTGATATCTGGCTGAAGGAGACTCGAACCTACGAACCTTGGAACAAGGTACGCAGTGCTTTACCAATCTACCCACACTGGACAAATACCTTGGAGTCCAGCTTGTGCTAGACTTTGATCCAAGGCAGCCAGCTTTCAGGGAGAAGGCTTACAGCTTTTCATCTCATCCCCTGCATGGGTCAGCCTTACTAGAGATTTTAACAATGCAAGGAATTCGCAAGAGCAGCATTGTGCTAGGCGCCAAGGTATTGTCCAGTGTGGGTAGATTGGTAAAGCACTGCGTACCTTGTTCCAAGGTTCGTAGGTTCGAGTCTCCTTCAGCCAGAGATCAGTGTTTGTGTATATTTCGCCTGCTCTTGCGAATTCCTTGTATATATATATATATATATATATATATATATATATATATATATATATATAATATATAATATATATATAATATTATTTATTTTTATTATCACACTGGCCGATTCCCACCAAGGCAGGGTGGCCCGAAAAAGAAAAACTTTCACCATCATTCACTCCATCACTGTCTTGCCAGAAGGGTGCTTTACACTACAGTTTTTAAACTGCAACATTAACACCCCTCCTTCAGAGTGCAGGCACTGTACTTCCCATCTCCAGGACTCAAGTCCGGCCTGCCGGTTTCCCTGAACCCCTTCATAAATGTTACTTTGCTCGCACTCCAACAGCACGTCAAGTATTAAAAACCATTTGTCTCCATTCACTCCTACCAAACACGCTCACGCATGCCTGCTGGAAGTCCAAGCCCCTCGCACACAAAACCTCCTTTACCCCCTCCCTCCAACCTTTCCTAGGCCGACCCCTACCCCGCCTTCCTTCCACTACAGACTGATACACTCTTGAAGTTATTCTGTTTCGCTCCATTCTCTCCACATGTCCGAACCACCTCAACAACCCTTCCTCAGCCCTCTGGACAACAGTTTTGGTAATCCCGCACCTCCTCCTAACTTCCAAACTACGAATTCTCTGCATTATATTCACACCACACATTGCTCTCAGACATGACATCTCCACTGCCTCCAGCCTTCTCCTCGCTGCAACATTCATCACCCATGCTTCACACCCATATAAGAGCGTTGGTAAAACTATACTCTCATACATTCCCCTCTTTGCCTCCAAGGACAAAGTTCTTTGTCTCCACAGACTCCTAAGTGCACCACTCACCCTTTTCCCCTCATCAATTCTATGATTCACCTCATCTTTCATAGACCCATCCGCTGACACGTCCACTCCCAAATATCTGAATACATTCACCTCCTCCATACTCTCTCCCTCCAATCTGATATCCAATCTTTCATCACCTAATCGTTTTGTTATCCTCATAACCTTACTCTTTCCTGTATTCACTTTCAATTTTCTTCTTTTGCACACCCTACCAAATTCATCCACCAATCTCTGCAACTTCTCTTCAGAATCTCCCAAGAGCACAGTGTCATCAGCAAAAGAGCAACTGTGACAACTCCCACTTTATGTGTGATTCTTTATCTTTTAACTCCACGCCTCTTGCCAAGACACTCGCATTTACTTCTTACAACCCCATCTATAAATATATAAACCAACCACGGTGACATCACACATCCTTGTCTAAGGCCTACTTTACTGGGAAATAATTTCCCTCTTTCCTACATACTCTAACTTGAGCCTCACTATCCTCGTAAAAACTCTTCACTGCTTTCAGTAACCTACCTCCTACACCATACACTTGCAACATCTGCCACATTGCCCCCTATCCACCCTGTCATACGCCTTTTCAAATCCTAAATGCCACAAAGACCTCTTTATATATATATATATATATATATATATATATATATATATATATATATATATATATATAATATATATATATATATATATATTTTATGTAATTATTCTGTGTTCTCCTCCCTCTTCTTGAGAGATCTGTTTATTAGTAAGATAGATTTCATTGGTGAGGATATAATGAAGCTATATGAAATAGTATATTCCTTAAAATCTAAAAAAAAATATACAAAAAAATATTAAAAAAGATGCTAAAAACACATTATGCAACCCTAAAATATGAGAAAGAAGCGTAGACTACCAAGAATATGTAGGTTTTGCTACATCATAAAAACTTTCTTGATGTTCCACCTTCTTCTAAAAATTCTGGCTTATCTGTTAGTAATAATATATCACTAGCTATATACATTGATATGTCTAAGCAGGAGTCTACTGGCAGGACTGCATGTGCTTTACTGCCCCTCCTTGATTAAGTACGATAAGAACTATGCTGACTTAGGCATAATAATTAACAATTGGGCGTCTACACTGCAAACTGGATTGTTTGCCATCCTAATGCAATAAAATTAACTGATGACACTGAGATTGCCTCTATGATTATTTCTGAGTCTATGTCATCAGTGAAGGCTCTTGACTCGCATACTCATTGTACTGCACAGAACTTGATGCTCACACGTTTAAGTGGTCGACCGCCTCATATGAAAGTGGGAGGCATCACTGGCACGATCCTGGACATCATCACCCAACACCTCGGAGTCTGGTAGGATGCGCAGATATTGCACTTTCTGTAATATTGTAGTATCAGTATTAACTGTGACAGTGGCAGTAGCAGTAGTTGTAATGCTAATTATACTACTGTCATTTATTGCTTTCAGTATGTTGTTTTAGTCAGTTGGATTGTAATAAAAGTATGAACTAGATATTAAGTAAACTCACGATATAACAACACTTGATATTTTAAATGTTTAAAATTATGAGTAAAACTCACTGATTAAACCAGATTCTAACCCCAATAGTTTTAATGTTTATTGCAGTATATCTGTAAATTGTGTGCACTCATTTCTGGAGTGGAATCAGTCTACGGCCTCCACTCCAAAACAACAGATAACAGATATTAGTGCCAGGAAAAAAAATCTCCCCCACACCACCAATACCACCAATACCACCAATACAACGACATTCATCTTTTCAAATATACAGGGTCTAAAGCCAGCAACGAACAACAAAATACCTTTCATCCGTGGACTGCTTGGAGTTATAACACAATGTTCCCGGTTTTCACAGAGACCCACATAAAGGATCACTTGGACAGTGAAATATAGATCCCGGGTTACAACCTATACAGATGCGACAGATTGAACAGGTAAAAGGGGGGGGGGATGGGGGTTGACCTGTATATCACAGAGTCACTTATATGAAGTTTTAGCAGTAAAGATCAAGTACCAAAACCTGGCCATTATTGTTGTATACAAGCCTCCGGATGCAACATCCCATCAATTTCAGGAACAGATTTGAAAACTGACCACTGTCTGGAAAATCTTCCAGCTCCTGCCCCCAACATCTTGCTCCTGGGGGATTTCAACCTTAGGTACCTAAAAGGGAGGAATATAGCAAATAATTCTGCAGCTCAGATGAAAACTCTCATAGACACGAGCTTTTAAACCTCTGCACCAAATTCACCTTAAACCAGCACATAATAGTCAACAAGACTGGAAAATGCACTGGACCTCATCTTCACTAACAATGATGATCTAATACGAAATATCACCATATCAAAACCAATATAATCAAATCACAACATAATAGAGGTTCAGACATGTACGCGCGGAGCCCCAGACCGACAAAATGCGAACAGTCACGAGGGAACCTTCACCAAATTCAACTTCAGTAATAAAAGCTTAAAGTGGGACCAAGTAAACCAGTCCTAAATGATATAAACTGGGAGGATAGACTAAGCAACGCGGATCCCAACCTATGTCTAGAACAAATTAACTCTGGTACTTGAGGTATGCTCAAGGCATATTCCTTTAAGGAAAAGAAGGAGATGTAAACTAGAAAGAGAAAAGAGCTCTCTATTCAGGCAAAGGCAAAGAATAACAGAGCGGCTAAAAGAGGCCAATATATCTGCAGTACGTAAGGAGACACTGGTCAGAGAAATAGCAAACATCGAACTAAAGCTAAAGGAATTTTATAGGAGTCAAGAAACGCGGGAAGAGATAAAAGCCATAAATGAAATTGAAAGAAACCTAAAGTATTTCTTTTCTTATGCCAAATCAAAGTCTACATCAACATCTAGTATTGAGCCCCTACTAAAACGGGATGGGTCCTACACAGATGACAACAAGGAAATGAGTGAGCTGAAGTCCCAATATAACTCGGTTTTTAACGAGCCGCTAACCAGACTGAAAATCGAAGACCTAAATGAAGTTTCAGTGAGAGAGACACAGAATTTGGTAGACATAAACCTATCTGATATTATTTTTGACGCCAAATGAGTTCGAAAAGTAATGAATGACATGCCCATGCACTCTGCCCCAGGCTCAGACTCTAGGAACTCCATGTTCATCAAGAACTGCAATAAGCCCCTATCACATGCTTTAACATCCTATGGAGAAGGAGCATGGGCACAGGGGTCGTCCCACAACTGCTAAAAACAACGGACATAGCCCCACTGCAGACCGATAATGTCCCATATCATAAAAATATTTGAGAGGGTTCTAAGAAGCAGGATCGCCACCCATCTAGATACTCATAAGTTACACAACCCAGGGCAACATGGGTTTAGAGCAAGTCGCTCCTGTCTGTCCCAACTACTGGACCACTATGGCAATGTCCTGGATGCTCGAGAAGACAAACAGAATGCAGATATAATATACACAGACTTTGTAAAAGCCTTTGAGTGTGACCATGTTATAATAGCGCACAAAATGAATGATGAAGGAATAATAGGAAAAGTTGGTAGATGGATCTATAATTTTCTAACAAAGAGATCACAAAGAGTAGTAGTCAGCAGAGTAAAGTCTGAGGCGGCTACGGTGAAAAGATCGGTTCCACAAGGCACAGTACTCGCTCCTATCCTGTTCCTCATCCTCATATCTGACATAGACAGGGATATAAGCCACAGCGCCGTATCTTCCTTTGCAGATGACACCCGAATTTGCATGACAGTGTCTTCCATTGAAGACACCACAAGACTCCAGGCGGACATAAACCAAATCTTTAAATGGGCCGCAGCAAGCAATATGAAGTTCAATGATGAGAAATTTTCACGATATGGAAAAATGTGAGGTAATTAAAACTTCATCGGAGTATAAAACAAATTCCAACCACAAAATAGAGCGAGGAACTAATGTAAAAGACCTGGGAGTGATGACTCACGAAATCGTAATGACACGATTGCGGGTTCTATCCCCGCCCGTCGTATGGTTTGTTTACCTGGGAGTGATCATGTCAGGTCTCATCTTCAAAGACCATAACATTATATCAATCGCTTTTGCTAGAAAAATGACTGGATTGATAATGAGAACCTTCAAAACTAAGGATGCTAATTCCATGATGACACTCTTCAGGTCGCTTGTTCCATCTAGACTAGAATATTACTGCACACTAACAGTACCTTTCAAGGCAGGTGAAATTGCTGATCTAAAATATGTACAGAGAACCTTCACAGCACACATAACTTCGATAAAACACCTCAGTTACTGGGAACGCTTAAAGTTCCCAAATCTGTACTCCCTAGAACGCAGGCGGGAGAGATACATGACTATGTACGCTTGTAAAATCCTAGACAGATTAGTACCGAACTTGAACACAAAAATCACTCCCTATGAAAGCTAAAGACTCGGCAGAAGATGCAACATCCCCCCAATGAAAAGCACGGGTGCCACCAGCACGATAAGAGGTGATTGTATTCAGATATTTGGGAGTGGACGTGTCAGCGGATGGATCTATGAAAGATGAGGTGAATCATAGAATTGATGAGGGGAAAAGGGTGAGTGGTGCACTTAGGAGTCTGTGGAGACAAAGAACTTTGTCCTTGGAGGCAAATAGGGGAATGCATGAGAGTATAGTTTTACCAACGCTCTTATATGGGTGTGAAGCATGGGTGATGAATGTTGCAGCGAGGAGAAGGCTGGAGGCAGTGGAGATGTCATGTCTGAGGGCAATGTGTGGTGTGAATATAATGCAGAGAATTCGTAGTTTGGAAGTTAGGATGAGGTGCGGGATTACCAAAACTGTTGTCCAGAGGGCTGAGGAAGGGTTGTTGAGGTGGTTCGAACATGTAGAGAGAATGGAGCGAAACAGAATGACTTCAAGAGTGTATCAGTCTGTAGTGGAAGGAAGGCGGGGTAGGGGTCAGCCTAGGAAAAGTTGGAGGGAGGGGGTAAAGGAGGTTTTGTGTGCGAGAGGCTTGGACTTCCAGAGGGCATGCATGAGCGTGTTTGATAGGAGTGAATGGAGACAAATGGTTTTTAATACTTGACGTGCTGTTGGAGTGTGAGCAAAGTAACATTTATGAAGGGATTCAGGGAAACCGGCAGGCCGGACTTGAGTCCTGGAGATGGGAAGTACAGTGCCTGCACTCTGAAGGAGGGGTGTTAATGTTGCAGTTTAAAAACTGTAGTGTAAAGCACCCTTCTGGCAAGACAGTGATGGAGTGAGTGATAGTGAAAGTTTTTTTTTCGGGCCACCCTGCCTTGGTGGGAATCGGCCAGTGTGCTAATAATAAAACAGTAAGTGTCAGGGCCCAAGACTGTTCAACTGCCTCCCAGCATACATAAGGGGGATTACCAATAGACCCTTGGCTGTCTTCAAGCAGGACTGGACAAGCACCTAAAGTCAGTACCTGACCAGCCGGGCTGTGGTTCGTACGTTGGGTTGTATGCGGACAACAGTAACAGCCTGGTTGATCAGGCTCTGATCCACCATGAGGCCTGGTCACAGACCTAGCCGCGGGGGCGTTGACCCCCGAACCCTCTCCAGGTATACTCCAGGTCTTTGTTTACTTTTGTATCCTGTAAGTATGTATGCATGTATGTATGTTTTTGGGTATGCGTGTGTGTATGTGCGTGTGTTTACGTATTGTTGTACGTAAGCTTTTGCCAACATTTACATGGAATACTTCGAAACTGCTGTAATTCCTACTATTTGTGAGCTCTTTAGTCACATGACTCTAGTCTCTTCCAACTCTTTTTCGATACCCTTAACAATCTTGCTCCTTCCATCAAGCTCAAAGCTGAATGGGAATTTAACTTATTGCTTCCTTTCCATGATGTACATGACCATCGCTCGGCTACAGGCTTTACTTCTTCCGTTTATCGCAAGTCTATGTGCAGTGGCATGTACAGTCACTACTATGTTCCCTCTGTCAAGAGGCAAGAAACATACTTGGAACCTGCACTGCCCGGAGAGGCTCCGTTGTATCAAGGCAGCATGGAAAAATCCTGTTGCTCAGCCTCCAACGCCAAGTAGAGCTCTCACCACTATACAGCAGCCTCTTCCAAAAGAGGCTAAAGTAACACGGACTCCAGTGCCACTTCCCCAGCCACAGCAACGAAAGAAGCAGAGGAAACACCAGCCAGCGTGTGATTCTCCTGCTCAAACTCCCACACAACAAAGGCAGCCAGCAGGTCCCATGCTGCAGGAACAAACTGCAGCCAACTCTTCAACCGTAGCACCACAATAGTCACCACTGAGGAGCACTGTAGCCCAAGACAGCATTACAGGACATCCCGTATTACCCCTGTGCCATCAAATGTTGTCTACTTTCACGTGCTTCACCGATATCGTATGAGCCCTGATGGACTCAGAAGAAATCAAAGAGACGTTCAGAACTATTGTGAAGACCTTCGTTAACATATGCATCATGGACAAAACAGAGTCCATGCGTTTATTGGCATATTTACCCGACCACCCAACACAGGGCCCAGAGACGATGTTGGCGAGTCTGATGGTCTCAGCCCGTTGTTGAATATAAAACATTTCGCTGTGGAACGCACAGGGATTGCACCAAGACCCTGAGTTCGGCCACAGAACACCTGAATTATATCAACATCTCATTCGAGATCCTCAGACGGGTCATCATAGGTGTATGACCGGTATCAGGACGCGGTTCTTGACGAATCAATCAAATAAAATAAAATCTGTCAAGAAATGTGTTATTTCTCTATTTCTCCATCCCCTCAGCATTTGTGACCCTCAGTTCCTTGACTCGGAAATTTCCACTCTTTACAATTCGTTGTCTCGTCTTGTGTAACCTTCTGATTTCATAAAATTTGCCTTCTCGTGTGCTAAACGAACTTTCTTCTCTCCCAAACTCTCTTCTCCTATGAAATCTCATGTTCTTTGCCTTCCCCATGTTTTCATTCTGATATGTCATTACCGTCAAATTACCGTCATTACCGCCCAATAAGCCTGACCTCAAATGTAGACAAATTACTAGAGTCAATTGTAGCTAATATTTTAAGAAGTAACCTTGATAAGCATGATTTGATATATAATACTCAGCATGGATTCACGAGGGGCCGTTCATGCCTGACTAATTTACTGACTTTCTTCAGTAAAGCTTTTGGGCTGTTGAGGACTACACAAAATACTTTTAAAGAAAATGGCAGCTCATGGTACTGAGCGAAAAGTGCTGTCGTGAATCTAGGCATGGCTCAACAACAAGAATCAGTCACAAGTGGCTTTCTACAAGGATAAGTTTTAAGCCCATTGTTCTTTATAATATACGTTAATGACCTTGACGAGAGAATAAAAAGTGATATGAGCAAATTCGTTAAAATTACAAAAATAGGCAGGATTACTGATTCAGAGGAAGATACCACCGTAACTTCAGAAGGATTTAGATAAGCTCATGCAATGGTCAGCAGAGCTAAAGCTCTACATATCATTTGTAAAACCTCACTTAGATTACTCATCTCAGTTCTGGTCTCCGCGTTACAGAATGGATATAATTTCACTAGAAAACATTCAGAGAAGAATGACAAAATTAATCCATTGCTTAAGAAATCTTCCATACGATGAAAGATTAAAATCCCTTAAACTACATTCAGAAGTATCTGAATGGCTTCAGTATTGAATGGATGATGAGTCTTTGGGCCAGAATAGGACTTCTTATGTTTCATTTGTTTGCTGGTATATTTGTTGATGCGGTAAGACAGTTAAACAAAAAAGTTAGAAACGTAGGAATGCTGTAACTGGAGAATGTCTCATCTATCTGATTGGCTTAAAAATTTCACTGATGACGTTCTTCCGTTTACCTGGAGTTTACCTGGAGAGGGCTCCGGGGGTCAACGCTCCCACGGCCCGGTCTGAGACCAGGCCTTGTACGTGTACACAAAGATCACACTCTCTTTCAATAACTATCGAATATTTCTTCTGATTGGCTTCAAAATATTATGGAAGATGCTTTCTATAATAAGGATGATAATCAATATATTTAGTTCAATAGCTGTAAACTTAAAATTTTACTAAAATAATTAAAGAAAAAAAGTGGAATCGTAGTAATCACATGAATTACACCATATTATCATTGATGGGATTTATCATAACAGCGTCATACTGTGAACTGTGTAAATTTCAATTTTTCAGTTACATTATTAAGACACTTGTTTTCCAAGTAACAACTATTAAATGCCTCTTCTAATCATCTTCAAACCTGAAATACAGTGGTGTATCGTATGAGAAAATATTTTTATTAATTTTGACCTGTGTGGGTGTCCTGTATAGTATACAGAGTCATGGAGAAGCTTACCAATGAAGAGTGCTACAGTAGCTACAAAGGAAAGAGCTTTGTCACGATAACCAGCACGATTTCAGAGAAGGGAAGTTCTGTGTCAGTTTCCAAATTTTATTAAATTTAGTTTAAAAAACTTTCCTTACAGGATTGTAGAGAATCTTAAACAGGATGTAAATGAAAGTAAACTGGAAAAAATAAAAATACGCTTATTTATTACACTTTTAAAATTAACGATGAGAGACCTTATTATTCAGAACAGTTGCCGCAACATTTGCGTTTAATAAGAGACATGTGTAACAGATAAGCATCTTTATACTGAAACTTAGCACACACAATGTGCTCCTTCAGTCGAGTACAGAAAAGTTGATAGAAGCAACAGAGATGTGAAGACAATGTAATCAGTCCATCACCCTTGAAGACAATGTAATCAGTCCATCACCCGTGAAGACAATGTAATCAGTCCATCACCCTTGAAGACAATGTAATCAGTCCATCACCCTCGAAGACAATGTAATCAGTCCATCACCCTTGAAGACAATGTAATCAGTCCATCACCTCGCAGACAATTTTAATCAGTCCATCACCCTTGAAGGACAATGTAACCAGTCCATCACCCTTGAAGACAATGTAATCAGTCCATCACCCTTGAAGACAATGTAATCAGTCCATCACCCTCGAAGACAATGTAATCAGTCCATCACCCTTGAAGACAATGTAACCAGTCCATCACCCTTGAAGACAATGTAATCAGTCCATCACCCTCGAAGACAATGTAATCAGTCCATCACCCTTGAAGACAATGTAACCAGTCCATCACCCTCGAAGACAATGTAATCAGTCCATCACCCTTGAAGACAATGTAACCAGTCCATCACCCTTGAAGACAATGTAATCAGTCCATCACCCTTGAAGACAATGTAATCAGTCCTTCACCCTCGAAGACAATGTAATCAGTCCATCACCCTTGAAGACAATGTAATCAGTCCTTCACCCTCGAAGACAATGTAATCAGTCCATCACCCTTGAAGACAATGTAATCAGTCCTTCACCCTCGAAGACAATGTAATCAGTCCATCACCCTTGAAGACAATGTAATCAGTCCATCACCCTCGAAGACAATGTAATCAGTCCATCACCCTTGAAGACAATGTAATCAGTCCATCACCCTTGAAGACAATGTAATCAGTCCATCACCCTTGAGACAATGTAATCAGTCCATCACCCTCGAAGACAATGTAATCAGTCCATCACCCTTGAAGACAATGTAATCAGTCCATCACCCTTGAAGACAATGTAATCAGTCCATCACCCTTGAAGACAATGTAATCAGTCCATCACCCTCGAAGACAATGTAATCAGTCCATCACCCTTGAAGACAATGTAATCAGTCCATCACCCTTGAAGACAATGTAATCAGTCTATCACCCTCGAAGACAATGTAATCAGTCCATCACCCTTGAAGACAATGTAATCAGTCCATCACCCTCGAAGACAATGTAATCAGTCCATCACCCTTGAAGACAATGTAATCAGTCCATCACCCTCGAAGACGTCTTACTTACTAACCTCTCGGTGTTTTATACCATTATAATATCCACAATAATTAACATTTGCTTAAACACAAATTCTCATTTATTACTGGACAACGTCATGATTGATAACCCTAAAAAATTCAAAGCTTGTTTAATGTATCTTGGGCAAGATTCATGGGACTGTTTATATGTGTGGGTGACATATGTATAGTGTGTGTGTGTATGTGTGAGGTGACCTATGCACAGTGTGTGTTTGTATGTGTGGGTGACCTATGCACAGTGTGTGTTTGTATGTGTGGGTGACCTATGCACAGTGTGTGTTTGTATGTGTGGGTGACCTATGCACAGTGTGTGTTTGTATGTGTGAGTGACCTATGCACAGTGTGTGTTTGTATGTGTCGGAGACCTATGCACAGTGTGTGTTTGAATGTGTGGGTGATATATGTACAGTGTGTGTTTGTATGTGTGGGTGACCTATGCACAGTGTGTGTTTGTATGTGTGGGTGACCTATGCAGTGTGTGTTTGTATGTGTCGAAGACCTATGCACAGTGTGTGTTTGTATGTGTGGGTGACCTATGTACAGTGTGTGTTTGTATGTGTGGGTGACCTATGTACAGTGTGTGTTTGTATGTGTGGGTGACCTATGCACAGTGCGTGTTTGTGTGTGTGGCTGACCTATAAACTGTGTGTGTATGTGTGGGTGACCTGTGAAGAGTGTGTGTATATGTGGGAGACCTGTGAACAGTGTGTGTATGTGTGGGTGACCTGTGAACAGTGTGTGTACGTGTGGGTGACCTATGTAGAGTGTGTGTTTCTATGTGTGTGTCACCTATGTTCACCGCGTGTATGTGTGGGTGACCTGTGTACAGTGTGTGTTCGTATATGTGGGTGGCCTATGTACAGTGTGTGTGTTTGCATGTGTGGGTGACCTATGTACAGTGTGTGTTTGTATTTAGTGGGTAGCCTATATGCAGTGTGTGTTTGTATGTGTGGGTGACTTATGTACTGTGCGTATTTTTATGTGTGGGTAACCTATGTACAGTGTGTTTGTGTGGGTAATCTACGTACAGTGTGTGCTTGCATATGTGGGTAAACTATGTACGGTGTGTGTTTGTATGTGTAGGTGACCTATGTACAGTGTGTGTTTGTATGTGTGGGTGACCTATGTACAGTGTGTGTTTGTATGTGGGGATGACGTATGTACAGTGTGACTTTGTATGTGTGGGTGACTTATGTACAGTGTGTGTTTGTATGCGTGGGTAACCTATGTACAGTGTGTGTATGCGTGGATGACCTGTGAACAGTGAGTGTATGTGTGGGTGACCTATGTACTATGTGTGTTTGTATGTGTGGGTGACCTATGCACAGTGTGTGTTTGTGTGGGTGACCTATGTTCAGTGCGTGTATGTGTGGGTGACACACAATACACAAATAACCCGCACATAAAAGACAGAAGCTTACGACGACGTTTCGGTCCGACTTGGACCATTGACAAAGTGACCTGTGTACAGTGTATGTTTGTATGTGTGGGTGACCTATGTACAGTGTGTGTTTGTATGTGTGGGTGACCTATGTACAGTGTGTGTTTGTATGTGTGGGTGTCCTATGTACAGTGTGTGTTTGTATGTGTGGGTGACCTATGTACAGTGTGTGTTTGTATGTGTGGGAGTCCTATGTACAGTGTGTGTTTGTATGTGTGGGTGACCTATGTACAGTGTGTGTTTGTATGTGTGGGTGACCTATATGCAGTGTGTGTTTGTATGTGTGGCTGACCTCTGAAAAATGTGTGCATGTGTGGGTGACCTGTGAACAGTGTGTGTATATGGGGGTGACTTTATGTACAGTGTGTGTTTGTATGTGCGGGTGACCTATGTACAGTGTGTGTTTGTATGTGTTGCTGACCTGTGAACAATGTATGTTTGTATGTGTGGGTGACCTATGTACAGTGTGTGTATGTGTGGGTCACCTGTGAACAGTGTGTGTATGTGTGGGTGACCTGTGAACAGTGTGTGTTTATATGTGCGGGTGACCTATGTACATTGTGTGTTTGTATGTGTGCGTGACCTATGCACAGTGTGTTTATATGCGTGGGTAACCTATGTACAGTGTGTGTATATGTGTGGGCGACATATGTACAGTGCGTGTTTGTATATGTTGGTGACATGTACACTGCGTGTTTGTATGTGTTGGTGACATATTTATAGTGCGTGCTTGTACGTGTGTGTGACCTACGTTCAGTGTGTGTTTCTATGTGTGGGTGACCTATCTATAGTGTGTGTTTATATGTGTGGGTAACATATGTACAGTGTGTGAATGTGTGGGTGACATATGTTCACTGCGTGTTTCTATGTGTTGTTGACATATGTACAGTGCGTGCTTGTATGAGTGTGTGACCTATGTACAGTGTGTGTTTGTATGTGTGGGTGACCTATGTATGTGTGTGTTTATATGTGTGGGTAACGTATGTACAGTGTGTGTATGTGTGGGTGATATATGTAAAGTGCGTGTTTGTATGTGTGGGTGACATAAGTACAGTGTGTGTTTGTATGTGTGGGTGACATATGTACGGTGCATGTTTGTATGTGTGGCTGAACTATGAACAGTGTGTGCATGTATGGTTGACCTATGTATAGTGTGCGTATGTGTGGGTGACCTATGTACAGTGTATGTGTGGGTGACCTGTGAACAGTGTGTGTTTCTATGTGTAGATGACCTATGTACAATGAGTGTTTGTATGTGTGGGTGACCTATGTACAGGTGTTGTGTATGTGTGGGTGACCTTTGAACAGTATTCACCTAATTGTGGTTGCAGGGGTCGAGACGTGTGTTTGTATGTGTGGGTGACCTAGTACAGTGTGTGTTTGTATGTGTGGGTGACCTCTGTACAGTGTGTGTTTTTATGTGTGGGTGACCTGTGAACAGTGTGTGTATGTGTGGGTTACCTATGTACAGTGTGTGCATGTGTGGGTGACCTGTGAACAGTACTCACCTAATTGTGGTTGCAGGAGTCGAGACGTGTGTTTGTATATGTGGCTGACCTATGTACAGTGTGTGTTTGTATGTGTGGATGACCTATGTGCAGTACTCACCTATTTGTACTCACCTATTTGTGGTTGCAGGGGTCGAGTCCTAGCTCCTGGCCCCGCCTCTTCACCGGTTGCTACTAGGCCCTCTCTCTCCCCGCTCCATGAGCTTTATCAAACCTCGTCTTAAAACTGTGTATGGTTCCTGCCTCCACTACGTCATTTTCTAGGCTATTCCACTGCCTTACAACTCTATGACTGTATGTGTATGTGTGTGTATGTGTGGGTGACCTATGTACAGTGTGTGTATGTGCGAGTGACCTATGTACAGTGTGTGTTTGTGTGAGTGGCCGACCTGTGAACAATGTATGTTTGTATGTGTGGGTGACCTATGTACAGTGTGTGTATGTGTTGGTGACTTATGTACAGTGCGTGTTTGTATGTGTGGGCGACATATGTACACTGCGTGTTTGTATGTGTTGGTGACATATGTACAGTGCGTGCTTGTATGTGTGTGTGACCTATGGACAGTGTGTGTTTGTATGTGTGGGTGACCAATGAACAGTGTGTGCATGTGTGGGTGACCTATATATAGTGTGCGTATGTGTGGGATGATATGTACAGTGTTTGTATGTGGGGTGACTATACAGGGGGTGTTATCTATGTGTTGGATGACCTATGTACAATGTGTGTTTGTATGTGTGGGTGACTGTGTACGGTGGTGTTTTTATGTGTGGGTGACCTATGAACAGTGTGTGCATGTGTGGGTGACCTATGTAAGTGTGCGTATGTGTGGGGTGACTATGTACAGTGTTGTGTGGGTATGGTCGTGTGTTTTTTATGTGTGGGTGACCTATGTACAGTGTGTGTTTATGTGTGGGTGACCTGTGCACAGTGATGTATATGTGGTTGACATGATTCGTGTGTGATATGTGGGGTGGCCTATGTACAGTGTGTACTATGTTGTACTCACCTAGTTAAGTTGGGTGGGGGAGTGGTCCTGGGTTGACCCTACTATAACATGTGTTTTTGTGTGGGTGACCTATGTCACAGTGTGTTTGTATGTGTGGGTTACCTTATGTTCACAAATGTGGTTTGCAGGGTCGATTGTACAGTGGGGTTGTATGTCTGGGTGGCCTAGTGAAGATGGGGTTTATGTGTGGGGGACCTGTGTACAGTGTGTATATGTGTGGGTGACCTATGTACAGTGTATGTATGTGTGTGTGACCTACGTACAGTGTGTGTTTGTATGTGTGGGCGATCTATGTTCAGTACTCACCTAATTGTCGTTGCAGGGGTCAAGACTCAGCTCCTGGCCCCACCTCTTCTCTGACCGCTACTAGGTCCTCCATCTCCCTGCTCCATGAGCTTTATCATACCTCGTCTTAAGACTTATATGGTTCCTGCCTCCACTACATCACTTTAAAGATTATTCAACTTCCTAACAACTCTGTGGCTGAAGAAATAATTCCTAACATCCCTTTGGCTCATCTGAGTCTTCAACTTCCAATTGTGACCCCTTGTTTCTGTGCCCCCTCTCTGGAACATCCTGTCTCTTTCCACCTTATCTATTCCACGCAGTATTTTGTATGTCGTTATCATGTCACCACTGGCCCTCCTGTCCTCCACTGTCGTCAGACCGATTTCCCTTAACCTTTCTTCGTAGAACGAGCCTTGTCACAAACCTTAGCACTTTCTTTAATTTCTTGACGTGCTTGACCAGGTGTGGGTTTCAATCTGGTGTTGCATACTCCATTATGGGCCTGATTTACACAATGAATAGTGTCTTGAACGATTCCTTACTGAGATATCGGTACACTATTCTTAGGTTTCCAGGCTCCCATATGCTGCAGCAGTTATTTGGTTAATGCTGGCTTCCGGCGACGTTCTCGGTGTTATACTTAGCCCCAGATCTTTCTCCTTGAGTGAGGTTTGCAGTCTTTGGCCGCCTAGCCTATACTCTGTCTGCGGTCTTCTTTGCCCTTCCCCGATCTTCTTGACTTTGCATTTGGCAGGGTTAAATTCTAGGAGCCAGTTGCTGGACTACGCATCCAGCCTGTCCAGGCCTCTTTGTAACCCTTTCTGGTACGCATCTGATTTAATTCCCCTCATTAACTTCACGTCATCTGCAAACAGGAACACTTCTGAGTCTATCCTTTCCGTCATGTCATTCACATATACCAAGAATAGCACTGGTGCTAGGAGTGATCCCAGTGGGACCCCGCTCATCACAGGCGCCCACCGTGATACCTCATCACGTACAATGACTCGCTGTTGCCTCCCTGTCAGGTAATCTCTGATCCATTGCAGTGCCCTTCCCGTTATACATGCCTGATCCTCTAGTTTCTGTACTAATCTCTTATGAGGACCTCTGTCGAAGACCTTCTTGCAGTCCAAGAAAATGCAATCAACCCACCCCTCCCTCCCAGGTCTTACTTCAGTTACCTTGTTTGTGACAGGATTTCCCTTCCATGAATCCATCCTGGCTGTCGTTTATAATATTGTTCCATTCCAGGTGCTCCACTACTCTCCTTCTGATAATCTTCTAAATGACTTTGCATACTATACACCTCAGTGACATTGGTCTATAGTTTAGTGCTTCGTTTCTGTCCCCTTTCTTAAAGATGAAGATCACATTTGCCGTCTTCCATACCTCAGGTAGTTGCCCAGTTTCAAGGGATGTGTTGATGACTGTGGTTAGTGGCACATACAGTGTCTCTGCTCCCTCTCTAAGGACCCATGGGGAGATGTCCGGTCCCACCGCCTTTGAGGTATCAAGGTCACTCAGAAGTTTCTTCACCTCCTCCTCGGTTGTGTGTATTTCATCCAACACTTGCTGGTATATCCCTTGTTGGTGTACCCTCTGTTTTGTCTTTCCAGTGTCCCTTCTGCCTCCACTGTCAATACTTCCTAAAATCTCGTAATGAGCTCCTCACATACTTCTTGGTCGTTTCTTGTGAGCTCCCCGCCTTCTTTCCTCAGCACAGTTTCGGGTCATACTTGACTTTCGATGATTTGTTGTTTTTGTACTGTCGCTGGGCCTCCCTCCTCATCTATGCATACTCGTTTCTGGTTCGTCGATTAATCTTTTTATTTTCCTGGGTTCTTTGCCTTCTGTACTTTTTCCATTCTCTAGTACACTTAGTTTTTGCCTCCCTACACTTTCGGGTAAACCAAGGGCTCATTCTGGCCTTCCCATTATTTCTTTTACCCTTGAGAGCAAACCTTTCCTCTGCCTCCTTGCATTTTGTTGTTACATAGTTCATCATTTCGTTTACTGACTTTCCTACCAACTCTCTTTCCCACTGAACCTCTTGCAGGAAGGTCCTAATACCTATGTAGGCCCCCCTTTCATAGTTTGGCTTTTCCCTTTCTACTCCTGTTGCCCTCTCCACTTGTAGCTCTACGATGTATTCCAAGCACAGAACCATGTGGTCGGTATCTCCATGGGGCCTATCATATATGATGTCCTTGATGTCCGAGCTACTCAGGGTAAATGCAAGGTCCAGTCTTGCTGGTTCATCTTCCCCTCTCTCTCTGGTAGTGTCTTTAATATGTTGGTGCATGAGGTTTTCTAGTACCACATCCATCATCTTGGCTCCCTATGTTTTGGGACCCCCATGTGGCTCCAGGTTTTCCAAATCAATCTCACTGTGGTTGAAGTTGCCCTTAACCAATAACTTTGCTCTACTCGAGTGTACTCTTCTTGCAACTTCAGCTAGTGTGCCCACCATTGCTCTGTTGTACTCATCATATTCCTCTCTCGGCCTTCTGTAGTTCTGTCTTGGGTTATACATCACTGCAATGACTACCTTATGTTCCCCTGACGGAACTGTACTTGGTGGGATTGAACTCCAGGAGCCATTTGCTGGACCAGGTCTGCAGCCTGTCCAGATCCCTTTGTAGTTCTGCTTGGTCTTCGATCGAATGAATTCTTCTCATCAACTTCACCTCATCTGCAAACAGGGACACTTCGGAGTTTATTCCTTCCGTCATGTCATTCACAAATACCAGAAACAGCACTGGTCCTAGGACTGACCCCTGTGGGACCCCTCTGGTCACAGGTGCCCACATTGACATATCGCCACGTACCATGACTCTCTGCTGTCTTCCTGAGAAGCATTCCCTGATCCATTGTAGTTCCTTCCCTGTTATCCCTGCTTGGTCCTCCAGTTTTTCCACTAATCTCTTGTGTGGAACAGTGTCAAACGCCTTCTTGCAGTCCAAGAAAATGCAATCCACCCACCCCTCTCTCTCTTCTCTTACTGCTGTCACCATGTCATAGAACTCCAGTAGGTTTGTGACACAGGATTTCCCGTCTCTGAAACCATGTTGGCTGCTGTTGATGAGATCGTTCCTTTCCAGGTGTTCCACCACTCTTCTCCTGATAATCTTCTCCATGACTTTGCGTACTATACATGTCAGTGACACTGGTCTGTAGTTTAGTGCTTCATGTCTGTATCCTTTTTTAAAGATTGGAACTACATTTGCTGTCTTCCATGCCTCAGGCAATCTCCCTGTTTCGATAGATGTATTGAATATTGTTGTTAGGAGTACATAGAGCGCCTCTGCTCCCTCTCTCAGGACCCATGGAGAGATGTTATCTGGCCCCATTGCCTTTGAGGTATCTAGCTCACTCAGAAGCCTCTTCACTTCTTCCTCGGTTGTGTGTACTGTGTCCAGCACTTGGTGGTGTACCCTACCTCTCCGTCTTTCTGGAGCCCCTTCTGTCTCCTCTGTGAACACTTCTTTGAATCTCTTGTTGAGTTCCTCACATACTTCACGGTCATTGTGTGTTTGTATGTGTGGGTGACCTATGTACAGTGTGTGTGTTTGTATGTGTGGGTGACCTATGTACAGTGTGTGTTTGTATGTGTGGGTGACCTGTGTACAGTGTGTTTGTATGTGTGGGTGACCTGTGTACAGTGTGTGTTTGTATGTGTGGGTGACCTGTGTACAGTGTGTATTTGTATGTGTGGGTGACCTGTGTACAGTGTGTGTTTGTATGTGTGGGTGATCTATGTACGCTGCTACGTAGGTCAGTCCCGTGTGGGCGACCTATGTACACTGCTACGTAGGTCATTCTCGTGTGGGTGACGTATGTACACTGCTACGTAGGTCATTCTCGCGTGGGTGACGTATGTACACTGCTACGTAGGTCATTCTCGTGTGGGTGACCTATGTACACTGTTACGTAGATCATTCTCGTGTGGATGACCTATTTACAGTGCTACGTAGGTCAGTCCCGTGTGGGTGACCTATTTACAGTGCTACGTATGTCAGTTTCGTGTGGGTGACCTATGTACAGTGCTACGTAGGTCAGTCCTGTGTGGGTGACCTATTTACAGTGCTACATAGGTCAGTCCCGTGTGGGTGACCTATTTACAGTGCTACGTAGGTCAGTCACGTGTGGGTGACCTATTTACAGTGCTACGTATGTCAGTTTCGTGTGGGTGACCTATGTACAGTGCTACGTAGGTCAGTCCTGTGTGGGTGACCTATTTACAGTGTTACGTAGGTCAGTCCCGTGTGGGTGACCTATTTACAGTGCTACGTAGGGCAGTCACGTGTGGGTGACCTATGTACAGTGCTACGTAGGTCAGTCCTGTGTGGGTGACCTATTTACAGTGTTACGTAGGTCAGTCCCGTGTGGGTGACCTATTTACAGTGCTACGTAGGTCAGTGACGTGTGGGTGACCTATGTACAGTGCTACGTAGGTCAGTGACTTGTGGGTGACCTATGTACAGTGCTACGTAGGTCAGTCACGTGTGGGTGACCTATGTACAGTGCTACGTAGGTCAGTCACGTGTGGGTGACCTATTTACAGTGCTACGTAGGTTAGTGACGTGTGGGTGACCTATGTACAGTGCTACGTAGGTCAGTCACGTGTGGGTGACCTATTTACAGTGCTACGTAGGTCAGTCACGTGTGGGTGACCTATTTACAGTGCTACATAGGTCAGTCACGTGTGGGTGACCTATTTACAGCGCTACGTAGGTCAGTCACGTGTGGGTGACCTACTTACAGCGCTACGTAGGTTAGTCTATGTTATTATTGGACAACAGTTCCTCTGATCAGTCATTTCATCAACATAACCTTGAATAGTACAATATTATTGTACCTAATTGCAGTATTTTCCCCGTGATGCTGGTGAGGGGCTCTTCGTCCAAGTAACTGGATTTATCTTCACACTAAATCAAATATGAATGTCTTTTGTTCTTCAGGCGCTATGTGACCCCTTCGAGTTTAGCGTTTTCCTCTGATTAAACTATAACAAATGTGTAGGACATTGTACGAACCGGATTGATCGTTTCACGGTATAGGCTTATAAGCACAAATTTTGTGGGATTCTGTGTGATTACTAGAGAATTCATCTTCTGGTCGGCTTCAAACTTTTAGTGCTGATGTTATCTTCAAGGTAAACAACTTCTTGATGTTAGGTTGTGTAAGTTATCACTTGTCAATATAATTAATACAGTTTGTTTCTGTGAAATAACTGGCGATAGTTTCTTCTGACCAGAAATAACTTACAGTGTTTGACTTTATTTAGTTCGTCTTGGTTCAATCAACTTAATGTTCTTTTGTGTGTCTATAACATATGTTTGTCTTCAAGAACATTCTTAAGCACCAAGTTTACATTATACATTCCTTCTCAAAAGTTATTGAATTTTACTTAGGAAGAGTGGATTAATTTTAGCCTGTGTAGGTTACGATTCGCTTTTTTGAAAGAAATTGGAGAAGTTGAAATACTGTTTTTCATGCGAGAATTTCTTTGTGTCGCATCTGATTAGCTTCACGACTTTCATGCTGATAATATGATAATACAACTTTCAAACAACCTTCAAGCTTGATGTGCTTGTGTAGTTTAGGATTTTGGTCTCTTTGGTCTCTTTGAAAGGACTGAATCGGATTTGAATCATTTATATAATAATTTTCAGTTTTATTGAAGAAATTTGGATATTAGTTCCCTTATGATAACTTATTAATGCCTCTTCTGATAACCTTCAAATCTTCATTAATAATATTTAATGGCATTATCAAAGTATTCCGTGGTGATATTTTTTTTTTTGAATCTCGCAGCGTGGGTGTGGGTGGATGTGAGTTGGACCTAAGTGACCTGTCTGACCTCACGAGGTCAGTGAGGTCAGACGGTCAGTGAGCTTGAAGGTCACTAGGTCAGTGAGCTTAAGCTGGTAGGGGAAATGGACCTGCCTCGCACAGGCCAGTAGGCCTGTTGCAGTGTTCCTTCTTTTTTATGTTATTATGACAGAAAGACATCTAGTTATTTTTACTATTCAGTCATCACGTATATTATTCAATTGTTTCTTTATATCCTCTGTAAGGTTCATAACATGTAATGTTCCAGTATTAGATATCCTGAAGGAGCCTTCATGATGTTGTCTCAGTTTATTTGATTTGATTTTGTCCATAACCTGAGAACGTCTGATGTACTCGGCTTGAAATATATAACACGTGTAGCACGTGTACACGGTAACGAGGACGATATTTAAAGATCAGTTAGTATATTCCCGTGTTCTATGACCAAAGTTGTTGAGTTCATGTCAAGCATCCTGGACTTCAATAACTTTAAAATTTCTCATTAGTGGAACCTTCAAAAGTCCACAAAATGTGCCAAAAAATACAAGGACAGAGGAAAGTGAGACTTGAATATATATGTGTAAATACGATGACTTTATTTGTAAAATAGTGTGAAATATTGATTTTCGTTAAATCACGATAATTAAAATTCAGTTTATGCCATGGAATTTAAGGGCCTCATATATAACCTTTTCAAATTTGTCCTTCCCTCTGATTATCATATAACACTTCTCAGTTTACCCTTCCCTCTGATTATCATATAACACTTCTCAGTTTACCCTTCCCTCTGATTATCATGTAACACTTCTCAGTTTACCTTTCCCTCTGATTATCATGTAACACTTCTCAGTTTACCCTTCCCTCTGATTATCATATAACACTTCTCAGTTTACCCTTCCCTCTGATTATCATATAACACTTCTCAGTTTACCTTTCCCTCTGATTATATTAACACTTCTCAGTTTACCCTTCCCTCTGATTATCATATAACACTTCTCAGTTTACCCTTCCCTCTGATTATCATATAACACTTCTCAGTTTACCCTTCCCTCTGATTATCATATAACACTTCTCAGTTTTACCCTTCCCTCTGATTATCATATAACACTTCTCAGTTTACCCTTCCCTCTGATTATCATATAACACTTCTCAGTTTACCTTTCCCTCTGATTATCATATAACTGCTTCTTTTACCGTTCCCTCTGATTATCATGTAAACACTTCTCAGTTGAGTACCCTTCCCTCTGATTATCATTAAGCCACTTCTCAGTTTACCCTTCCCTCTGATTATCATATAACACTTCTCAGTTTACCCTTCCTCTGATTATCATATAACACTTCTCAGTTCTACCTTTCCCTCTGATTATCATATAACACTTCCAGTTTAGCCCCCCTCTGATTATCGTGTAACACTTCTCAGTTTACCCTTCCCTCTGATTATCATATAACACTTCTCAGTTTACCCTTCCCTCTGATTATCATATAACACTTCTCAGTTTACCCTTCCCTCTGATTATCATATAACACTTCTCAGTTTACCTTTCCCTCTGATTATCATATAACACTTCTCAGTTTACCCTTCCCTCTGATTATCGTGTAACACTTCTCAGTTTGCCCTTCCCTCTGATTATCATATAACACTTCTCAGTTTGCCCTTCCCTCTGATTATCGAGTGGTCAGTGGTCAGTAGTCACGTGAGGTCACAGACCCTGAGCTTCTTTGGGAATTAGCGTGGACGGTTACAAAGCATGGCTTGCTTCTGCAGTGTTTTAAAAATTGAGGTTGGAGAGTTGAAGGAGGAGGTCTTGCTTCTCCAGGAGGAGATTAGGAGGCTGAAGGTCCACCTCAGTGGGTCTGGGAGAGAGTGTGAGGTGGCTGGAGTTGTGGGAAATGAGGCTTCTAGCAGTGAGGTGCAGTCTGTCTCTCGCTGTGAGGAGGCTGTAGGTGGGGAGGTAGCAACGGCTACCAGCAGTGAGGTGCAGCCCAGCACCTGCTACAAGTGGCGAGAGGTTCACAGTAATGGGAGGCGCATCAGAGTAAGGAAAGTTAAGAATGAAGATCTGAAGGTAGGAAATCGCTTCTCTGTTCTTCAGGATGAATGTACTTCAGTGGCCAGTGAAGGTAAGGGTACTACTGCCCCTGCTAATGGAGGTAAGCGCATTCTTGTGGTTGGTGACTCTCAGGTAAGATATATTGACTGTGCTTTTTGTAATAGGAATAAGAAGATGAGAGATAGAGTGTGCTTCCCTGGAGCTGGTGTTGGGGACATAGTTAACAGGCTGGATAATATCATGTCAGGTAATGAGAACAAGCCCATTATCTGTCTCAGTGCTGGTGGAAATGATATTGGGAAGGGTAGGAGAGAAGAGCTGCTTAGTACAGGACAGCTATAGATTTCATTAAGTCTAAGGGAGGGATCCCAATCATATGTAGCATCTTGCCTAGAAGGGGAATAGGAAATGAATGGTTGTCTAGGGCAATTGGTGTAAATTGCTGGCTAGACAGATACTGCAAGGAACTTGCAATCCCATTCATTGACAACTGGAACAACTTTTATGGCAAACATGATATGTATGCAAGGGATGGGGTACATCTCTCTGGGGCTGGGGTGGTAGCACTTTCAGACTCGATTGAGAAGGCCATTGGTGAAATGCTTATGATTTTAAACTGATGGAAGATAGAGGTATGTGTGTGTGTGGGAAACAAGCAGGTTGCAACACTAGGGTTGGAAACAGTAAATGTATAAAAGGCATTCAGCATGAAGTTATAAATAAAAACAATAGATCAGGTCAGCAAACAAAGGGGGACAGCAGAGGGCAGCAAGGGACTAGCTCCCTTGAGGGTTACTATACTAATAGCAGGAGTGTAAGAAATAAGATAGATGAGCTAAGATTAATTGCAAGTGCAGGAAACATAGATATTATTGCTATAACAGAGACCTGGTTCAATCTGAAAGATAGAGAGATGCCCTCTGAATGTCACATGCAAGGCTATAAATTATTCACACCTGACAGGGTCAACAGGAAAGGTGGTGGAGTAGCGATGTATGTCAGAGACAATTTAAATTGTTGAGTTAGACAAGATATAAAATTAGAAGCGTCAGCCACTGAATCTGTTTGGTTACAGCTTCTTGAGGGCCGAGAAAAACTAATTTTGGTGTGATTTACAGGGCCCAAATCTTGATAGGGAGTGCAGTAAACTTCTATGGGACGAAATTCGTAAGGCATCTACAAACGATAATGTTGTGCTAATGGGAGATTTCAACTATAGACAGATTGACTGGAGCAATTTGACAGGAAAATTTAGAGTCAGGTGACTTTCTTGATACGATCCAGGATTGTTTTTTAAAACAGTTTGTGACAGAGCCAACTAGGGGAAATAACCTCCTTGACTTGGTTCTTGCCAGTAGGGAAACACTAATTAATAATCTTGAGGTTAATGATGAGCTTGGGGAAAGTGATCACAAATCACTCAGTTTTAATATATCATGGAATTCCCCTAATAATGGCAATCAAGTCTCTGTCCCTGACTTCGCTTGGCTGATTTCATAGGACTGAAAAATTACTTAGGTGGGCTGAACTGGAATGTCTTGACTAAGGGTCAGGTAGGTGGTGATGGATGCCGATATGACGCTTTCCAGGGCATAGTTCTAGCTGCTCAGTCAAATTATGTTCCAAATAGGGAAATCAGATCAAACAAAAATGATCCTAAATGGATGAACAATAGATTAAAATATCTAATTGGTCAAAAGAGAGGCATATATGGCAAATCAAAAAAGGAGAGGCGCAATTAAGAAATC
This sequence comes from Cherax quadricarinatus, assembly GCF_026875155.1. Classification (NCBI taxonomy): domain Eukaryota; kingdom Metazoa; phylum Arthropoda; class Malacostraca; order Decapoda; family Parastacidae; genus Cherax; species Cherax quadricarinatus. The sequence goes on along the minus strand of NC_069422.1, from coordinate 6,128,960 downwards.
AATATATTCAGTTAAAGAGAGAAATAAAAAAATGAATTAGAAAAGCAAAAAGAGATTATGAGGTTAAAGTTGCAAGAGATTCGAAGACTAACCCAAAAGGATTCTTTCAGGTATACAGAAGTAAGATCAGGGACAAGATAGGAACACTCAAAAGTTCCTCGGGTCAGCTCAATGACAGTGATAAGGAAATGTGTAGAAGTTTTAACACATACTTCCTCTCAGTTTTTACACAGGAGGGTACCAGCGATATTCCAGAAATGATAAATTATGTGGAACAGGACGATAATAAACTGTTCACGATTAGGGTCACAAGTGACATGGTCCTTAGGCAAATAGATAAATTAAAACCTAACAAATCCCCAGGCCCTGATGAACTGTATGCAAGGGTTCTAAAGGAATGTAAAGAGGAGTTTAGCAAACCTTTGGCTAATCTTTTCAACATATCACTACAAACTGGCATGGTGCCAGATAAGTGGAAAATGGCAAATGTGATACCAATTTTCAAAGCAGGTGACAGGTCCTTAGCTTCGAACTATAGACCAATAAGCCTAACCTCCATAGTGGGAAAATTTATGGAATCAATAATTGCCGAGGCAGTTCGTAGCCACCTTGAAAACCATAAATTAATCAACGAATCTCAGCATGGTTTTACAAAGGGGCGTTCCTGCCTTACGAATTTGTTAACTTTTCTCACTAAGGTATTTGAGGAGGTAGATCATGGTAATGAATATGATATTGTGAATATGGACTTCAGTAAGGCTATTGACAGGGTCCCACATCAGAGACTATTGAGGAAAATTAAGGCACATGGAATAGGAGGAGAAATTTTTTCTTGGATAGAGGCATGGTTGACAAATAGGCAGCAGAGAGTTTGCATAAATGGGAAGAAATCAGAGTGGGGAAGCGTCACGAGCAGTGTTCCACAGGGGTCAGTGTTGGGCCCCCTGCTGTTCACAATATACATAAACGACATAGATGAGGGCATAAAGAGCGACATCAGCAAGTTTGCCGATGACACCAAAATAGGCCGTCGAATTCATTCTGACGAGGACATTAGAGCACTCCAGGAAGATTTGAGTAGACTGATGCAGTAGTCGGAGAGGTGGCAGATGCAGTTTAATATAGACAAATGCAAAGTTCTAAATGTTGGACAGGACAATAGCCATGCCACATATAAACTAAATAATGTAGATCTTAATATTACGGATTGCGAAAAAGATTTAGGAGTTCTGGTTAGCAGTAATCTGAAACCAAGACAACAGTGCATAAGTGTTCGCAATAAAGCTAATAGAATCCTTGGTTTTATATCAAGAAGCATAAATAATAGGAGTCCTCAAGTTGTTCTTCAACTCTATACATCCTTGGTTAGGCCTCATTTAGATTATGCTGCACAGTTTTGGTCACCGTATTACAGAATGGATATAAATGCTCTGGAAAATGTACAAAGGAGGATGACAAAGTTGATCCCATGTATCAGAAGCCTTCCCTATGAGGATAGACTAAGGGCCCTGAATCTTCAGTCTCTAGAAAGACGTAGAATTAGGGGGGATATGATTGAGGTGTATAAATGGAAGACAGGAATAAATAAAGGGGATGTAAATAGTGTGCTGAAAATATCTAGCCTAGACAGGACTCGCAGCAATGGTTTTAAGTTAGAAAAATTCAGATTCAGGAAGGATATAGGAAAGTACTGGTTTGGTAATAGAGTTGTGGATGAGTGGAACAAACTCCCAAGTACAGTTATAGAGGCCAGAACGTTGTGTAGCTTTAAAAATAGGTTGGATAAATACATGAGTGGGTGTGGGTGGGTGTGAGTTGGACCTGATTAGCTTGTGCTACCAGGACTGTTGCCGTGTTCCTCCCTTAAGTCAAGGTGACCTGACCTAACTATGTTGGGTGCATTGGCTTAAGCCGGTAGGAGACTTGGACCTGCCTCGCATGGGCCAGTAGGCCTGCTGCAGTGTTCCTTCGTTCTTATGTTCTTATGTTAACACTTCTCAGTTTACCCTTCCCTCTGATTATCATATAAAACTTCTCAGTTTACCCTTCCCTCTGATTATCATATAACACTTCTCAGTTTACCTTTCCCTCTGATTATCATATAACACTTCTCAGTTTCCCCTTCCCTCTGATTATCATATAACACTTCTCAGTTTACCCTTCCCTCTGATTATCATATAAAACTTCTCAGTTTACCCTTCCCTCTGATTATCGTATAACACTTCTCAGTTTACTCTTCCCTCTGATTATCATATAACACTTACTCAGTTTACCTTTTCCCTCTGATTATCGTATAACACTTCTCAGTTTACCCTTCCCTCTGATTATCATATAACACTTCTCAGTTTACCCTTCCCTCTGATTATCATATAACACTTCTCAGTTTACCCTTCCCTCTGATTATCATATAACACTTCTCAGTTTACCCTTCCCTCTGATTATCATATAACACTTCTCAGTTTACCTTCCCTCTGATTATCATATAACACTTCTCAGTTTACCCCTTTCCCTCTGATTATCATATAACACTTCTCAGTTTACCCTTCCCTCTGATTATCATATAACACTTCTCAGTTTACCCTTCCCTCTGATTATCATATAACAACTGTAAACAGTATCAGTCTTCAGCGGCTGAAGTATCATATAAAATGGATTGATTAATTTATGGTTTAGTTGAGCAGACATAAATTTTTCACATTCTGTACAGTAACTGGGAAATACTTTATTTAGTCAGTCTTAACATTATAGTCCTGATATGTTCAAAGGAAAGAAAGAATCTTATGATGTTAACCTGTGAAATTTATCATGTGACAGTTTTAATAATAAAATTAAATTCTGTGAAATAAACGACTATGATCAGAAATAAGTCACTATTTGTCCTGATTTTTTCCTTTTCTACCTCCAATTTTTCGATTTTTCTTCCTCTTATAAATCCAGAACGTTTTATCCGATTTCCTTCAAATTTCAACACCTTTGTACGGTAAAGGAGGCCTAATGACCGAAGTTCTTGAACCCATTGCCAACATTCTGGAATGGTCAGATAACTACAAAAATCTTCAGTGGTGTAACTTTTAACGTCCCCAACTCCCCCCCCAAAAAAAAAAAATCGACGACAGCCAAAAGTGAAACCCAAATGTGTTCAAGGACATTTATATGATTTTATATGAAGCAAGTGTGATTTTTTTTATTCCTGTTACTTCACGTTAAATAAATTTTCGTTTGTCTCCTCATAACGACTTTAATATTTCATGGCTGGTACATGTTAGAGCCAAGATGGTACCTACTGTGATTTATTAACCTGGTGCGTCTTAGAGCCAAGATGGTACCTGTGATTCATTTACCTGGTACATCTTAGAGCCAAGATGGTACCTACAGTGATTCATTAACCTGGTGCGTCTTAGAGCCAAGATGGTACCTACTGTGATTCATTAACCTAGTGCATCTTAGAGCCAAGATGGTACCTACTGTGATTCATTAACCTGGTACATCTTAGAGTCAAGATGGTACCTACTGTGATTCATTAACCTAGTGCATCTTAGAGCCAAGATGGTACCTACTGTGATTCATTAACATGATGCATCTTAGAGCCAGGATTGTACGTACTGTAATTCATTAACCTGGAACATCTTAGAGCCAGGATGGTACCTACTGTGATTCATTTACCTTGTACATCTTAGAGCCAAAAGGGTACCCACTGTGATTCATTAACCTGGTACATCTTAGAGACAGGATGGTATCTACTGTGATTCATTAACCTAAGATGTACCATCTTAGAGCCAAGACGGTACGTACTGTGGTTTATTTGCCTGGTATGTCTTAGAGCCAGGATGGTTCCTACTGTGATTCATTTGCCTGGTATATCTTAGAGCCAGGATGGTACTTACTGTGATTCGTTTACCTGCTACATCTTAGAGCCAAGATGGTACCTACTGTGATTCGTTTATGTGGTACATCTTGGAGCCAAGATGGTAGATACTGTGATTCATTTACCTGGTACATCTTAGAGCCAAGATTGTACCTACTGTGATTCATTTACCTGGTACATCTTAGAGCCAAGATGGTGCCTACTGTTATTCATTTACCTGGTACATGTTAGGGCCAGGATGGTACCTACTGTGATTCATTTTCCTGGTACATCTTAGAGCCAAGATGGTACCTACTGTGATTCATTTACCTGGTACATCTTAGAATAAAGATGGTATCTACGGTTTTTTATTTGTCTGGTACATCTTAGAGCCAGGATGGTACCTTATGTGAGTCATTTACCTGGTACATCTTAGAGCCAGGATGGTACCTACTGTTATTCATTTACCTGGCACATCTTAGAGCCAGGATGCTACCTACTGTGATTCATTTACCTGGTATATCTTAGAGCCTAGGTGATGCCTACTGTGATTCATTAACCTGGTACATCTTAGAGCCAGGATGGTACCTTCTGTGATTCATTTACCTGGTACACCTTAGAGCCAGGATGGTACCTCGTGTGATTCATTTACCTGGCACATCTTAGAGCCAAGATGGTACCTACTGTGATTCGTTTATCTGGTACATCTTGGAGCCAAGATGGTAGATACTGTGATTCATTTACCTGGTACATCTTAGAGCCAAGATTGTACCTACTGTGATTCATTTACCTGGTACATCTTAGAGCCAAGATGGTGCCTACTGTTATTCATTTACCTGGTACATGTTAGGGCCAGGATGCTACCTACTGTGATTCATTTTCCTGGTACATCTTAGAGCCAAGATGGTACCTACTGTGATTCATTTACCTGGTACATCTTAGAATAAAGATGGTTCCTACGGTTTTTATTTGTCTGGTACATCTTAGAGCCAGGATGGTACCTTCTGTGATTCATTTACCTGGTACATCTTAGAGCCAGGATGGTACCTACTGTGATTCATTTACCTGGCACATCTTAGAGCCAGGATGCTACCTACTGTGATTCATTTACCTGGTATATCTTAGAGCCAAGGTGATACCTACTGTGATTCATTAACCTGGTACATCTTAGAGCCAGGATGGTACCTTCTGTGATTCATTTCCCTGGTACATCTTAGAGCCAGGATGGTACCTATTGTGATTCATTTACCTGGCACATCTTAGAGCCAGGACGGTACCTACTGTGATTTATTTACCTGGTACATCTTAGAGCCTGGATGGTACCTACTTTGATTCATTTACCTGGCACATCTTAGAGCCAGGATGGTACCTACTGTGATTCATTTACCTGGCACATCTTAGAGCCAGAAGGGTACCTACTGTCTTTCATTTACCTGGTACATCTTAGATCCAGGATGGTACCTACTGTCATTCATTTACCTGGTACATCTTAGAGCCAGGTTGGTACCTACTGTCATTCATTTACCTGGTAAATCTTAGAGCCAAGATGGTATACTGTGATTCATTTATCTGGTACATCTTAGAGCCAAGATGGTACCTACGGTTATTCATTTATCTTGTACATCTTATAGCCAAGATGGTACCTACTGTGATTCATTTATCTGGTACATCTTAGAGCCAAGAAGGTACCTACTGTGATTCATTTATCTGGTACATCTTAGAGCCAAGATGGTACCTACTGTGATTCATTTATCTGGTACATCTTAGAGCCAAGATGGTACCTACTGTGATTCATTTATCTGGTACATCTTAGAGCCAAGATGGTACCTACTGTGATTCATTTATCTGGTACATCTTAGAGCCAAGATGGTACCTACTGTGATTCATTTATCTGGTACATCTTAGAGCCAAGAAGGTACCTACTGTGATTCATTTATCTGGTACATCTTAGAGCCAAGATGGTACCTACTGTGATTCATTTATCTGGTACATCTTAGACCCAAGATGGTACCTACTGTGATTCATTTATCTGGTACATCTTAGAGCCAAGATGGTACCTACTATGATTCATTTATTTGGTACATCTTAGAGCCAAGATGGTACCTACTGTGATTCATTTACCTGGTACATCTTAGAGCCAAGATGGTACCTACTGTGATTCATTTATCTGGTACATCTTAGAGCCAAGATGGTACCTACTGTGACTCATTTATCTGGTACATCTTAGAGCCAAGATGGTACCTACTGTGACTCATTTATCTGGTACATCTTAGAGCCAAGATGGTACCTACTGTGACTCATTTCCATTCAGGAAAATTTGTTGTTGCAGTATCATAAAAAAATGAGAATCGATGAAAACCATATCTGGAAAAATGACCCATCTCATCGGCTTAAGATTTTCACCTCTGGTGTCATTTTCACCTATGGTGTCATTTTCACCTCTGATATCATTTCATAAACATCATTACCGGGAAATACCTTCACTAATCGGCTTTAAATTTTTACCATTAATGGGTTGTATTGAAATACAAATGTTACTCACTTTCAACCGTATAAATTTAAATTGGCCATATTCTGCCCATTTTACAAAATTGGAATTTAATAATATATATATATATATATATATATATATATATATATATATATATATATATATATATATATATATATATATATATATATATATATATATGTCGTGCCGAATAGGCAGAACTTGCGATCTTGGCTTAAATAGCAACGCTCATCTTGCCATATAGGACAAGCGAAAATTTGTGTATGCAATAATTTCGCCAAAATCATTCTGAACCTAACGAAAAAAATATATTTCACTGTGTTTGTTTAGTATTAAATTATTGTAAACAAATCTAAAATATATTTAGTTGGGTTAGGCTAAAATAAATTACTCTTTTTATAATAAGGTTAGGTAAGTTTTCTAAGTTCCTTTTGGTGCAAATTTATAATTTTTTATATCAACATTATTGAAAAAAAATATATCTTTAAACGTATAAGAGAAAATTTTAGAAAGGACTTAATTTTAAATGAGTTCTTGCTAATTGGCCAGTTTTACATATTCGGCACGACATATATATATATATATATATATATATATATATATATATATATATATATATATATATATATATATATATATATATATATTATATATATATATATATATATATATAATATATGTAAAAGATTTTTACTGGATTGTAAAGAATTTTATATTAAATGTAAACGAGAAAAGAATATTGCCAAAAAATACTTAAAAATTTTTGTACTAAGACAATAGGTTTCATTTTTAAACAGCTGGAAATTTTAAAATATTGTTGTTCATGAGACATTTAGGGCATACGATATAGAACATTCTGGCAGGATGACACTACCAGTGGTATCAAAATTGAAAGGGTATTACACACTAGTTATTATAAAGGTTTTTGATACTTCCTCTCTCCTCTGAGTGGCAGCATGCGAGAAGCTCGCTCGTAACTCGAACTCGGATTTTGGCTCGCAAATCAAAGCAAAAATCGACTGAGCGACGGCTCACAACTCGGAAAACTCGTAAGATGGGGCACTCTTAAGTCAAGGTACCACTGAATTGCAAGTGACACTAAACAAGCTACAAGGAGGCTGATACTCGTCCTGGGGTGGGGGTCGTCCCTTCGCTTTGAACGTCCATTAATCACTTGAGTCCTCCAGACTCGACACTGAGGTCGTTAATGAGGGATGACTGCAACGAAGCGTTGCCACAATAAAATGTCTCATTGGTTGCACATGTGTCCTTTTACATAACATATAGTTGGTAATTCTACCAATATTACTATTTTAGTATTATATACTCACCTGCACCACTAACACAACAATGCCATTAACACCCTTACACTACTAACCAGCACAACTAATTCACAGCATCACTAACACCACTAGCGCTCCAGAACCACCAACAGGCAGAACTAGCAGTTCAACACTACTAACAACTCTCCATCACCAACAGTTACGAGTTTGTCATACCAAAACAAGACAACTATGGGGAAGTACTGGACAACGGCACAGCTACCGGCATAACTAATCTTCTCATCCGAAAAGTGAGTAACCTGTTTCTATTGTTTCTTTTATTCCTTATATCAAAGACAGACAGACAGACACACACACACACACACGCACGCACACACACACACACACACACACACACACACACACACACACACACACACACACACACACACACACACACACACACACAAACACACACACACACACACACACACACACAGTGAAAACCAGCAGGACTCCAGGAAATCAGAACAGGGGGGTACACCAACAAGTGCTGGATGATGTACACATAACCAAGGAGGAGGTGAAGAAGCTGCTATGTGAACTCGACACCTCAAAGGCGGTGGGACCAGACATCTCTCCGTGGGTCCTTAGAGAGCGAGCAGAGATGCTGTGTGTGCCATTAACAAAGATCTTCAACACATCCACTGAAATTGGGCAACTCCCTGAGGTATGGATGATGGCAAATGTAGTCCCAATTTTTAAAAAGGGAGACAGACATGAGGCACTAAACTACAGACCTGTATCACTAACGTGTATAGTATGCAAAGTCATGGAGAAGATCATCAGGAGGAGAGTGGTGGAGCACCTGGAAAGAAACAAGTGTATAACTGACAACCAGCATGGTTTCAGGGAAGGAAAATCCTGTGTCACAAACCTACTGGAGTTTTATGACAAGGTGACAGAAGTAAGACAAGAGAGAGAGGGGGTGGATCGACTGCATTTTTTTTGACTGCAAGAAGGCCTTCGACAGAGTTCCTCACAAGAGGTTACTGCAAAAGCTAGAGGATCAGGCACACATAACAGGAAAGGCACTGCAATGGATCAGTGAATACCTAACAGGGAGGCAAGAACGAGTCATGGTACGTGACGAGGTGTCAGAGTGGGCGCCTGTGACAAGCGGGGTTCCACAGGGGTCGGTCCTAGGACCTGTGCTGTTTTTGGTATATGTGAATGACATAACGGAAGGGATAGACTCAGAAGTGTCCTTGTTTGCAGATGATGTGAAGTTAATGAGAAGAATCAAATCGGACGAGGATCAGGCAGAACTACAAAGAGATCTGGACAGGCTACAAGCTTGGTCCAGCAACTGGCTCCTTGAGTTTAACCCTGCCAAATGCAAAGTCATGAAGATTGGGGAAGGGCTAAGAAGACCGCAGACACAATATAGTCTAGATGGCCAAAGACTGCAGATCTCACTCAAGGAAAAAGATCTGGGGGTGAGTATAACACAGAGCATATCTCCTGAGGCATACATCAGTCAGATAACTGCTGCAGCATACAGGCGTCTGGCAAACCTACGGATAGCGTTCCGATACCTCAGTAAGGAATCGTTCATGACTCTGTATACCATTTACGTCAGGCCCATACTGGATTATGCAGCACCAGTTTGGATTCCACACCTGGTCAAGCACGTCAAGAAATTAGAGAAAGTGCAAAGGTTTGCAACAAGACTAGTCCCAGAGCTAAGGGGATTGTCCTACGAAGAAAGGTTGAGGGATATCGGCCTGACGACACTGGAGGACAGGAGGGTCAGGGGAGACATGATAACGACATATAAAATACTGCGCAGAATAGACAAGGTGGACAAAGACGGGATGTTCCAGAGATGGGACACAGAAACAAGAGGTCACAATTGGATGTGGAAGACTCAGATGAATCAAAGGGATGTTAGGAAGTATTTCTTCAGTCATAGAGTAGTCATGCCGTGGAATAGCCTAGAAAGTGACGTAGTGGAGGCGGGAACCATACATAGTTTTAAGGCAAGGTATGATAAAGCTCATGGAGCAGGGAGAGAGAGGACCTAGTAGCAATCAGTGAAGAGGCGGGGCCAGGAGCTATGAATCGACCCCTGCAACCACAAATAGGTGAGCACAAATAGGTGAGTACACACACACACATACACTCGACCCCTGCAACCTCAACTAGGTGAGTACACACACACACACACACACACAGCACTGCTGCAGCATATGGGCGCCTGGCAAACCTGAGAACAGCATTCCGACACCTTAGTAAGGAATCATTCAAGACACTGTACACCGTGTATGTCAGGCCCATACTGGAGTATGCAGCACCTGTTTGGAACCCGCACTTGATAAAGCACGTCAAGAAACTAGAGAAAGTACAAAGGTTTGCAACAAGGTTAGTTCCAGAGCTAAGGGGAATGTCCTATGAAGAAAGATTAAGGGAAATCGGCCTGACGACACTGGAGGACAGGAGGGTCAGGGGAGACATGATAACGACATATAAAATACTGCGTGGAATAGACAAGGTGGACAAGGACAGGATGTTCCAGGGAGGGGACACAGAAACAAGAGGCCACAATTGGAAGTTGAAGACACAAATGAGTCAGAGAGATAGTAGGAAGTATTTCTTCAGTCATAGAGTTGTAAGGCAGTGGAATAGCCTAGAAAATGACGTAGTGGAGGCAGGAACCATACACAGTTTTAAGACGAGGTTTGATAAAGCTCATGGAGCGGGGAGAGAGAGGGTCTAGTAGCAACCGGTGAAGAGGCGGGGCCAGGAGCTAGGACTCGACCCCTGCAACCACAAATAGGTGAGTACACACACACACACACACATGCAAGGAGGCAGTGGAAAGGTTCATTCCCAAGGGCAACAATAACAACGGGAAGACCAGAACAAGCCCCTGGTTTACCCGACGGTGTAAGGAGGGAAAAACAAAGTGCAATAGAGAATTGAAAAAGTACAGAAGGCAGAGAACACACGAAAATAGGGAGATCAGTCGCAGAGCCAGGAATGAGTACGCACAGGTAAGGAGGGAGGCCCAGCGACAGTATGAAAATGACATAGCATCGAGAATCAAGACAGACCCGAAACTGTTGTATAGCCACATCAGGAGGAAGACAACAGACAAAGACCAGGTGATCAGATTAAGGACAGAAGGTGGAGAACTCACAAGAAATGATCAGGAGGTATGTGAGGAGCTGAACAGGAGATTTAAGGAAGTTTTTACAGTAGAGACAGGAAGGGCTGTGGGAAGACAGCACAGAAGGGAACATCAAGAGGGAATATACCAACAAGTGTTGGATGACATACGAACAACTGAGGAGGAGGTGAAGAAGCTCTTAAGTGACCTTGACACCTCAAAGGCGATGGGACCGGACAACATCTCCCCATGGGTCCTTAGAGAAGGAGCAGAGATGCTGTGTGTGCCTCTAACCACAATCTTCAACACATCCCTTGAAACTGGGCAACTACCTGAGAAATGGAAGACAGCTAATGTAGTCCCCATATTTAAGAAAGGAAACAGAAACGAGGCACTAAACTACAGACCTGTGTCTCTGACATGTATTGTGTGCAAAATCATGGAGAAGATTATCAGGAGGAGGTGGTCGAACACCTGGAAAGGAACAAGATTATAAATGAAAACCAGCATGGGTTCATGGAAGGCAAATCTTGTATCACAAACCTCCTGGAGTTTTATGACAAGGTAACAGAAGTAAGACACGAGAGAGAGGGTTGGGTAGATTGCGTTTTCCTAGACTGCAGGAAGGCCTTTGACTCAGTTCCCCACAAGAGATTAGTGCAGAAGCTGGAGGATCAGGCACACGTAAAAGGAAGGGCACTGCAATGGATAAGGGAATACCTGACAGGGAGGCAGCAACGAGTCATGGTACGTGAAGAGGTATCACAGTGGGCGCCTGTTACGAGCGGGGTCCCACAGAGGTCAGTTCTAGGACCAGTGCTATTTTTGATATATGCGAACGACATGATGGAAGGAATAGACTCTGAAGTGTCCCTGTTCGCAGATGACGTGAAGTTGATGAGAAGAATTAAATCGGACGAGGATGAGGCAGGACTGCAAAGAGACCTGGAGAGGCTGGACATGTGGTCCAGTAACTGGCTTCTCGAATTCAATCCAGCCAAATGCAAAGTCATGAAGATTGGAGAGGGGCAAAGAAGACTGCAGACAGAGTATAGGCTAGGTGGACAAAGACTACAGACCTCACTCAGGGAGAAAGACCTTGGGGTGACCATAACACCGAGCAAATCACCGGAGGCACACATCAACCAAATAACCACTGCAGCATACGGGCGCCTGGCAAACCTGAGAATAGCGTTCCGATACCTTAATAAGGAATAGTTCAAGACACTGTACACTGTGTATGTTAGGCCCATACTGGAGTATGCAGCACCAGTCTGGAACCCACATTTGGTCAAGCACGTCAAGAAGTTAGAGAAAGTACAAAGGTTTGCAACAAGGCTAGTCCCAGAGCTCAAGGGAATGTCGTACGAGGAAAGGTTAAGGGAAATCGGACTGACGACACTGGAGGACAGAAGGGTCAGGGGAGACATGATAACGACATACAAGATACTGTGGGGAATAGACAAGGTGGACAGAGATAGGATGTTCCAGAGAGGGGACACAGGGACAACGGGTCACAACTGGAAGCTGAAGACTCAGACGAGTCACAGGGACGTTAGGAAGTATTTCTTCAGTCATAGAGTTGCCAGCAAGTGGAATAGCCTAGCAAGTGAAGTAGTGGAGGCAGGAACCATACATAGTTTTAAGAAGAGGTATGACAAAGCTCAGGAAGCAGAGAGAGAGAGGATCCAGTAGCGATCAGTGAAGAGGCGGGGCCAGGAGCTGAGTCTCGACCCCTGCAACCACAATTAGGTGAGTACAATTAGGTGAGTACACACACACATTCACTCACACACACACAGACACACACGTCACAGGGATGTTAGAAAGTACTTCTTTAGCCACAGAGTCGTCAGGAAGTGGAATACCCTAGCAAGTGATGTAGTGGAGGTAGAACCACACATAGCTTTAAGACGAGGTATGACAAAGCTCGGGAAGCAGAGAGAGAGAGGACCTAGTAGCGATCAGTGAAGAGACGGGGCCAGAAGCTGAGTCTCGACCCATGCAACCACAATTAGTTGAGTACAATTAGGTGAGTACATACACACACACACACTCGTGGAGGAGTCACGCGGTTTGAGCTCGTGTTTTGGTGGTAATTTCTGACTGTGCCATAAGGAATAGAGTGTGGGATATAGGCGTGTGCATGCATAAGAGTGCATATAATCACTTAAGCCCCGAAAAAAGGAAATATAAGTTATCACAGAAAAGAAAACAAAGGAAATATTGGCTGAGTGTTTAGTGGGGGCCGTTGGAAGGGTGAACGGTTGTGTCAGGCCTAAATAGTGTTGCCATAATAACGCAGTGGGGTATTTGAAGAATAAGTGCGACTCAAGACCAGGGAGATAAGAGATATGTATAGATGTGTCAGTAAATACAGTGAGTGAGTGAAAAAATTAGAAGAGCTAGAGACTATAGTGCATACAGGAAGTTAGTGGAAAAATTACCGAGAATCATCAAACTTCTTCAACTTCTGGGACAGGACAGACCCGCAACGTTACTCCACTGCCAGCCGCAAGTAATATTCACCTAGTTTGAGTTGCATGGGGTCAGTAGTACCTGTCTCTAGCTGGAATTGGGGGTCACTCTCCTCGAGCTATCAGAATTAGAATAAGCAGCATTTACTGGCATTTAATAGAATTTAGAGGTAGCGGCATATAGGCGAAGCCTAGTGTATTTATTTTTTAATGTAATTTTAAACGCATAAGACAGTACAGTGGGAACCAAGAGATCGGGTACATATGCAATGCATATGTAGTACTAAAGTGGGAAATAAGGACTGTTTACATAAACATATGCACACACACTAGATGAGAACACCTCTGCTGTTAGGCACTTGAATAGCTGTAGCACACACACACACACACACACACACACACTGTATACCATTTATGTCAGGCCCATACTGGAGTATGCAGCACCAGTTTGGAATCCACACCTAGTCAAGCACGTCAAGAAATTAGAGAAAGTGCAAAGGTTTGCAACAAGACTAGTCACAGAGCTAAGGGGATTGTCCTACGAAGAAAGGTTGAGGGAAATCGGCCTGACGACACTGGAGGCCAGGAGGGTCAGGGGAGACATGATAACGACATATAAAATACTGCATGGAATAGACGAGGTGGACAAAGACAGGATGTTCCAGAGAAGGGACACAGACACAAGAGGTCACAATTGGAAGTTGAAGAATCAGATGAATCAAAGGGATGTTAGGAAGTATTTCTTCAGTCATAGAGTAGTCAAGCCGTGGAATAGCCTAGAAAGTGAAGTAGTGGAGGAGGGAACCATACATAGTTTTAAGGCAAGGTATGATAAAGCTCATGGAGCAGGGATAGAGAGGACCTAGTAGCAATCAGTGAAGAGGTGGGGCCAGGAGCTATGAACTCGACCCCTGCAACCACAAATAGGTGAGTACAAAGAGGTGAGTACACACACACACACACACATACGTAAGGGAAATCAACCTGACGACACTGGAGGACAGGAGAGATAGGGAGGACATGATAACGACATACAAAATAATGAGAGGAATTGACAAGGTGGACAAAGACAGGTTGTTCCAGCGATTGGACACAGTAACAAGGGGACACAGTTGGAAGCTGAAGACACAGATGAATCACAGGGATGTTAGGAAGTATTTCTTCAGCCACAGAGTAGTCAGTAAGTGGAATAGTTTGGGAAGCGATGTAGTGGAGGCAGGATCCATACATAGCTTTAAGCAGAGGTATCATAAAGCTCACGGCTCAGGGAGAGTGACCTAGTAGCGATCAGTGAAGAGGCGGGGCCAGGAGCTCGGACTCGACCCCCACAACCTCAACTAGGTGAGTACACACACACACACACACACACACACACACACACACACACAGGAACCATACATAGTTTTAAGAAGAGGTATGACAAAGCTCAGGAAGCAGAGAGAGAGAGGATCCAGTAGCGATCAGTGAAGAGGCGGGGCCAGGAGCTGAGTCTCGACCCCTGCAACCACAATTAGGTGAGTACAATTAGGTGAGTACACACACACACACACCCACACACACACACATAGACACACACACACACACACACATACAGGATTTCACACCTTCCTGTAAAGTGACCCTCTAACCCTTTCCCCCCCATCTCTCTCCCCTCTATCTCCTCTCTCTTCCTTCTCTCTCTCTCTCTCTTCTCTCTTCTCTCTCTCTCTCTCTCTCTCTCTCTCTCTCTCTCTCTCTCTCTCTCTCTCTCTTCTCTCTCCCCTCCCCCTTTCTCTCATCCTCTCTCTCTTCCTCTCTCTCTTCCTCTCTCTCTTTCCTCTCACTCTCTCTCTCTCTTCCTCTCTCTCTTTCCCTCTCCCTCTCTCTCTTCCTCTCTTCCTCTCATACTCTCTCTCTTCCTCTTCTTTTCTCTCTCTCTCTCTTCCCTTGTCATTCCCCCCCTCTCTCTTACCTTTTCCCTCTCTCTCACTTTCTCCCCCTTTTTCCCTTCTTTTCCCCTCATTCTAGGCTCCCCTTCTCTCTCTTTCTCCCTCTCTCTCACTCTCTCCCCCTTTTTCTTTTTCTCTTTCTCTCTCTCTTTCACTAAAAAAAATGGTTGGGACTCGCAGGAATCAGGGATCAGATGACAATGGTACTGGTAGGGAGGAATGGATGGAGGAGCAGTGGAAAAGGATAGAGCAAGAATGGGAGAGAAAATTAGGAGAGCTTTCTGAAAAAATGGAGAAAGAGCTCTCTGTGAAATGGGAAAAGAGGTTTGAGAAGGAGATGAAGAATTGGGAGGCACAAGTCGAAACTGCAGTAGCCAGGGTAAAGGTCCTAGAATTTGAGGTAAACAGGCTGAAGCAAGTCTCAGAGGTAGTGACCAGAGAAGACACACCATACGAAGCTGAGAGGCTGAACAGGAAGGAACGAGATATGAATTATGCTAAGGTCATATCAGCCTGCAAAGAAGGGCCAGGGAGTGGAAGGGAAAAGCAGATGGGTGCAGATGGAGAGGGAGATAGGTCGAATGCTGAGGCACAACCATGCTACCAAGAGCCACTGGAAAAATCAAGGGAGAAAATGACCACATACAAACAGGAACCAGAGTCACAGAGGGAGAGGCAATGGGAGGAGGAAAGGGCAAAATCAGTGATTATCCATGGACTTCAGGAGAGAGAGGAAAGGACACACACTGAAAGAAGGCAGGAAGAAAGAAAGGAGATTGAGAAAATCATCACGGAAATAGGGGGAGAAGACATGGATGAGATTGTAAATTTTCAGAGAATAGGGGGGTACTTGAAGGGGAGAAACCGACTGATCAAGCTGATTCTCAGGACAGAAACAGTGCGGAACAGGATCCTCCAAGAGAAACCACGGTTGAAAAGCTTGGAAGAGTACAAGAAGGTGTTCCTAGACAGAGACCGAACACAAACAGAGAGACAGCAGCTGAGGGAGAGGACAAAAAAGCGAAAGGAGCTAGGAAAGGAGACAAGGATGGAACCAGCAGAGGTCAGTCAGAGCAGAACAGAGCAGCAAGGGCAAGCACACACACAACTATCCTCAGAACCCCACAACCTATCACACCATCCCAACACACAATACAATCCATACCCACAGCTTCTACCCAACCCCCAACCATAGAATCCCACAGTATGCTACCAGGTCTCCCACCCCCACAGCCCCCCAAACCACAGTGTTGGAAAGGAAACTGAAGGTATGGTACACAAACGCTGATGGAATAACAAACAAGTGGGAGGAGTGGCACAAAAGAGTCAAAGAGGCATCACCAGACATCATAGCGATCACAGAAACCAAGCTTACAGGTATGATAACAGATGCCATCTTTCCAGCGGGATACCAGATCCTGAGAAAAAACAGAAGGAACAGGGGGGGTGGAGGAGTTGCATTGCTGATCAAACACCGATGGAATTTTGATGAGCTGGAGAGAGGAGACAGCGGAGAAGAAAGTGATTACATAGCGGGAACGCTTCACACTGGAGGTCCCAAGGTGATAATTGCAGTGATGTATAACCCACCACAGAACAGCAGGAGGCCAAGGCAAGAGTATGACAAGAGCAATAGAGTGATGGTTGACACACTGGCTGTAGTGGCCAGAAGAGCTCATGCATGCAGGGCAAAGCTCCTGATCATGGGCGACTTTAACCACAAGGAGATCTAATGGGAGAACCTGGAGCCACATGGGAGCCAAGATACATGGAGGGCTAAGATGATGGAGGTGGTACTGGAAAATTTCATGTACCAACACGTAAGGGACACTACAAGAGAGAGAGAGAGGATGAACCAGCAAGACTGGACTTAGTATTCACCTTGAGTAGTGCAGATATTGAGGACATCACATATGAAAGACCCCTTGGGGCCAGCGATCATGTGGTTTTGAGCTTCGAATACACAGTAGAGCTACAAGTGGAGGGGGAAGCAGGAAGGCCAGGACAAATGAAACCAAACTACAGGAAAGGGGACTACACAGGAATGAGGAACTTCCTGAATGAGGTTCAGTGGGGCAGAGAACTGGCAGGGAAGCCAGTTAATGAGATGATGGAATATGTAGCAACAATGTGCAAGGAGGTTGAGGAGAGGTTTGTACCCAAGGGTAACAGGAATAATGAAAAAGCCAGGATGAGCCCATGGTTCACGCAAAGATGCAAGGAGGCAAAAACCAAGTGTGCTAGGGAATGGAAAAAATATAGAAGGCAAAGGACCCAGGAGAATAAGGAGAGCAGTCGTAGAGCCAGAAATGAATATGCACAGATAGGAAGGGAGGCCCAACGTCAATATGAAAACGACATAGCAGCAAAAGCCAAATCTGACCCGAAGCTGTTATACAGCCACATCAGGAAGAAAACAACCATCAAGGACCAGGTAATCAGGCTAAGGAAGGAAGGAAGGAGGAGAGACAACAAGAAATGACCGTGAAGTATGTGAGGAACTCAACAAGAGATTCAAAGAAGTGTTCACAGAGGAGACAGAAGGGGCTCCAGAAAGACGGAGAGGTGGGGTACACCACCATGTGCTGGACACAGTACACACAACCGAGAAGAAGTGAAGAGGCTTCTGAGTGAGCTAGATACCTCAAAGGCACTGGGGCCAGATAACATCTCTCCATGGGTCCTGAGAGAGGGAGCAGAGGCGCTATGTGTACCCCTAACAACAATATTCAATACATCTATCGAAACAGGGAGATTGCCTGAGGCATGGAAGACAGCAAATGTGGTCCCAATCTTTAAAAAAGGGGACAGACATGAAGCACTAAACTACAGACCAGTGTCACTGACATGTATAGCATGCAAAATCATGGAAAAGATTGTCAGGAGAAGAATGGTGGAACATCAAGAAAGGAATGATCTCATCACCAGCAGCCAACATGGTTTCAGAGACGGGAAATCTTGTGTCACAAACCTACTGGAGTTCTATGACATGGTGACAGCAGTAAGACAAGAGAGAGAGGGGTGGGTGGATTGCATTTTCTTGGACTGCAAGAAGGCGTTTGACACAGTACCACACAAGAGATTAGTGCAAAAACTGGAGGACCTAGCAGGGATAACAGGGAAGGCACTGCAATGGATCAGGGAATACTTGTCAGGAAGACAGCAGCAAGTAATGGTACATGGCGAGGTGTCAGAGTGGGCACCTGTGACCAGCGGGGTCCCACAGGGGTCAGTCCTAGGACCAGTGCTGTTTCTGGTATTTGTGAACGACATGACGGAAGGAATGATGACGTGAAGTTGATGAGAAGAGTTCATTCGATTGAAGACCAGGCAGAAATACAAAGGGATCTGGACAGGCTGCAGACCTGGTCCAGCAACTGGTTCCTGGAGTTCAATCCCACCAAGTGCAAAGTCATGAGGGTTGAGGAAGGGCAAAGAAGACCGCAGACGGAGTACAGTCTAGGGGGCCAGAGATTACAAACATCACTCAAGGAAAAAGATCTTGGGGTGAGTATAACACCAGGCACATCTCCTGAAGCGCACATCAACCAAATAACTGCTACAGCATATGGGCGCCTGGCAAACCTCAGAACAGCATTCCGACATCTTAATAAGGAATCGTTCAGGACCCTGTACACCGTGTACGTTAGGCCCATATTGGAGTATGCGGCACCTGTTTGGAACCCACACCTAGCCAAGCACGTAAAGAAACTAGAGAAAGTGCAAAGGTTTGCAACAAGACTAGTCCCAGAGTTAAGAGGTATGTCCTACGAGGAGAGGTTAAGGGAAATCAACCTGACGACACTGGAGGACAGGAGAGATAGGGGGGACATGATAACGACTTACAAAATACTGAGAGGAATTGACAAGGTGGACAAAGACAGGATGTTCCAGAGACTGGACACAGCAACAAGGGGACACAGTTGGAAGCTGAAGACACAGATGAATCAAAGGGATGTTAGGAAGTATTTCTTCAGCCACAGAGTAGTCAGGAAGTGGAATAGTTTGGGAAGCGATGTAGTGGAGGCAGGATCCATACATATCTTTAAGCAGAGGTACGATAAAGCTCATGGTTCAGGGAGAGTGACCTAGTAGCGACCAGTGAAGAGGCGTGGCCAGGAGCTTGGACTCGATCCCTGCAACCTCAACTACGTGAGTATAACTAGGTGAGTACACACACACACACACACACACACACACACACGTGCGCACAAATGTAGTTCCATTTTTAAAAAAAGGAGACAGAAAAGAGGCACTAAACTATAGACCTGTGTCATTGACGTGTATAGTATGCAAAATCATGGAGAAGATTATCAGGAGGAGAGTGGTGGAGCACCTGGAATGGAACAAGAGTATAAATGACAACTAACACGGTTTCATGGAAGGCAAATCCTGTGTCACAAATCTTCTGGAGTTTTATGATAAAGTAACAGAAGTAAGACACGAGAGAGAGGGGTGGGTTGATTGCATCTTCTTGAACTACAAGAAGGCCATCGACACAGTTCCTCACAAGAGATTAGTGCAGAAACTAGAGGATCAGGAGCGATTAACGGGAAGAGCACTTCAGTGGATCAGAGAATACCTGAAAGGGAGGCAACAACAAGTCATGGTACTTGATGAGGTATCACAGTGGGCACATGTGACTAGCGGGGGTCCCACAGGGGTCGGTCCAAGGACCAGTGCTATTTTTGGTATATGTGAATGACATGATGGAAGGGATAGACTCAGAGGGGTCCCTGTTCACAGATGATGTGAAGTTAATAAGGAGAATTAAATCAGATGAGAATCAGGCAGGCCTTCAGGCTGGACACGTGGTCCAGCAACTGGCTTCTCGAATTCAGCCCTGCGAAATGCAAAGTCATGAAGATCGGAGAAGGGCAAAGAAGACTGCAGACAGAGTATGGGCTAGGTGGCCAACGACTGCAAACCTCACTCAAGGAGAAAGATCTTGGCGTGAGTATAACATCGAGCACGTCTCCGGAAGCACACATCATCCAGATAACTGCTACAGCATATGGGCGCCTGGCAAACATTAGATTAGCATTCCGATACCTAAGTAAGGAATCTTTCAAGACACTCTACACTGTGTACGTCAGGCCCATACTGGAGCATGCAGCACCAGCTTGGAACCCGCACCGGGTCAAGCACGTTAAGAAATTAGAGAAAGTGCAAAGGTATGGGACAAGGTTAGTTCCAGAACTAAGGGGAATGTCCTACGAAGAAAGGTTAAGAGAAATTGGCCTGACGACACTGGAGGACAGGAGGGTTAGAGGAGACATGATAACAAAATACAAAATACTGCACGGAATAGACAAGGTGGACAGAGACAATATGTTCCAGAGAGGGGACACAGAAACAAGGGGTCACTCTTGGAAGTTGTAGACACAGATAAGTCACAGGGATGTTAGGAAGCATTTCTTCAGTCATAGAGTGGTCAGGAAGTGGAAGAGTCTGGCGAGTGATGTAGTTGGGGCAGGAATCAAACATAGCTTTAAGACGAGGTAAGATAATGCTCATGGAGCAGGGAGAGAGAGAGGACCTAGTAGTGTTCAGTGAAGAAGCGGGGCCAGGAGCTGAGGCTCGACCCCTGCAACTACAATAAGGTGAGTACACACACAGAAGAGGTAGGATACACTAACAAGGGCTGGACATGCTGTGTATAACCGAGGAGGAGGTGGCGAGGCTGCTAAGCGAGCTAGGTATCTCAAAGGCGATGGGGCCAGATAACATCTCTCCGTGGGTCCTGAGAGAGGGAGCAGAGGCGCTATGTGCACCATTAACTACAATCTTCAAATGTAACCCCGATTTTTAAAAAAGGAAACAGACACACATCATTAAACTACAGACCAGTGTCATGTGTCACTGACATGTATGCAGATTCATGGAGAAGATTATCAAGAGAAGAGTGGTGGACCACCTAGAAAGTAATGCGCTAATAAACGACAACCAGTACAGATTCAGAGACGGGAAATCCTGTTCCACTAACCTACTGGAGTTCTATGACAAAGTGACACAAGACAAGAGAGAGAGAGAGAGAGAGAGAGAGAGAGAGAGGGTAGATTGCGTTTTCTTGGACTGTAAGAAGGCGTTTGACACTTCCACACAAGAGATTAGTGAAAAGCTGGAGGACCAGGCAGGTAAACAGGGAAGGCACTGCAGTGGATCAGAGAATACCTTACGGGAAGGCATCAGCGAGGTGTCAGAGTGAGCGCCTGTGACAAGCGGGGCTCCACAGGTGTCAGTCCTAGGACCGGT
This sequence comes from Cherax quadricarinatus, assembly GCF_026875155.1. Classification (NCBI taxonomy): domain Eukaryota; kingdom Metazoa; phylum Arthropoda; class Malacostraca; order Decapoda; family Parastacidae; genus Cherax; species Cherax quadricarinatus. Next base: position 6,107,510 of record NC_069422.1, on the reverse strand, counting down.
GCTGTTTCTGGTATATGTGAATAATATGACGGAAGGAATAGACTCAGAGGTGTCCCTGTTTGCAGACGATGTGAAGTTAATGAGGAGACTACAAACCTCAGTTAAGGAAAAGGATCTTGGAGTGTGCATAATACCAAGCACACTGTACACCGTGCACGTCAGGCCCATATCGAAGTACGCAGCTCCAGTTTGGAAGACACACCCAGCCAAGTACGTCAGGAAACTAGAGAAACTGCAAAGGTTTGCAACGAGACTAATCCCGGAGCTAAGGGCCATGTTCAACGAGGAGAGGTTATGGTGAAGCTGCCTTTATTCTGTTTAATGGTGTCTGAAATAGCGAGTAAGGTTGATTCAAGATATTTACGTCTGCAGAAGTTTAGTTCTTTGATCACTAGGCGGTCGTCTCTCAATCCCGTCAAATGGATGATGGAGTTCCGGTGTTGTACGCATGCGATGCTCAAGTTGTTTCTTCATGTACTGATAGGTTTACTGAGACGTGTATCTATGCTATTTCACTGATATATACCTTGTACCTTGTTGCAGCCTCAGCAACAGATTGTCTAAACACCTGCAGTGACTGGTTCAAGGTTCTTCACTTTGGTCCTGGACAAGTCTTTAATAAATATACCGGTTGGGATGGTGACAAATTCGGTATGCGATGAGTACCGAATTTGCAACTCAGAGTTTCTTGATGTGGAGTTTGCATTCATAAGAGATACCTTCACTGAGCTCCATTTTTTCTACTATTTTCATCAAGTATTCTAAGAAAAGTGCCTTCCAAATCATCAGTTCTCCACGCACTAGCACCACTGCAAACAAAGCCGCCTAGTTGCCTTAATGTTTCCAAAGTTCTTGCACAGGCCAGTACTAAAATCACCTCTGTGTCTTTATATTGGTTCATCTGATACTGTACGCATCACTCGTTACTGAAGAGTTTTACTGTATACTCACCACCCAGTACTTCACTGGTCACCCATTATTTCTAAGGATGAAGGTGTATCGTGTGCGCATTTGCTCACTTCATGGGGTAATCTCTAATTCACAAAAGAAGACCTTGCAGCCACTCCTGACGACCATTTTGCAGGTGAAACTGACCAGCCTCTTCAGTACCAAGGACGCTTACATTGGCGGCTATTTCATTGACGATGAGACAGACAAGATCATCATTTTCTGAGGGTTAAAATATCAGTGTTTGTTAAGAAGCCAGATCGCAGTATCACCAATCAACGACCGAACTGAAAAAGCTAATTCCAGCTGAACACGATTGGACTTCCACTGATATTAGTACTAAACTTCCCATCGTTTCCTTAAGCACTCATTGACGGTGTCCGAATCCATTACCACGTCAGTCTCTGAAAAATCGAACCTGAGCGCTACCACCACATTACGCTGTGCGAAATCAACTACCCATCCCTGTCCACATGAGGCAAGTATAAAAGCGTCAGCCTTCTTGCCTGCTACTCTTATACTCATCTCACTAAGGACTATCCACTGAAGGAGAAGAAATATTGATCCAACTGTGGCAATGAAGGACACAATCACAACGACTGCACCTCAACCACTCTGCCAGAATATCTTTACTGTAAGAAAGACTTTCACACTCTTGCAACAATGTGCCCCATTCGGAAAAGAAATTGTAAATAAGAAACAGTTGGAGTAACAAAAGAAATTTAGCTCCTATGCTGCATCACTCAACTTCATGTTAACAGAAGATTCTCCAAGTAACCTAATAACTGGCCTCTGCAATCAATACTCTTTCAGCAATCCAAGACGACGTTCCCATCAAGATCAGAGGCCAGTACAATGCTCGGCTGAGTTAAGTCCTGGCTCTTTTTCAACATCTGAAGACTTCTCTCCGGCACTATCATCAGCCTATTCTATCATTCCAGTTCTCTCCTTACCTGAGAACTAGTTAGTTAGGTAATTGTTCGTACTGGTTTGACAAAACTCCTGCATAGCGAAACGTTGCTGCAATAATTGTCATATTGGTTGCACACATGCCCTGTTACTTAACATATTATACACTTCTACTGTGACACGATTCCCAATACAGTGGACCCCCGCATAACGATCACCTCCGAATGCGACCAATTATGTAAGTGTATTTATGTAAGTGCGTTTGTACATGTATGTTTGGGGGTCTGAAATGGACTAATCTACTTCACAATATTCCTTATGGGAACAAATTCGGTCAGTACTGGCACCTGAACATACTTCTGGAGTGAAAAAATATCGTTAACCGGGGGTCCACTGTATTTATCACATATTTCAAACGGGATAAAAATACTGGATAGCCCACAAATGTGTTTCATGAAGGCTTAAGAATGGAATAAATTGGCTGAAAATAGCAGGGTTCAGGATTTGTTTGACTTAGTATATTGCTAAAATGATCTGCACTCAAACAAAAGCTTTGAAGCGGTTGGCAGACAGAAGACCTCTTCATGCAAGGAGTTCCAGATTTAAGAGACCTTTACTTGCATTGAGTTTTTACAGAGGTCGAGTCGAACACAGGGGATATCAGTGACTTTTTGTGACTTATGTCATGCCTATGAGTTCTGTTGCATCTATCAAGGAAGAGTTTCAGATCAGGGTTTATATTTTAATTGTCTGTTATATATAGTACGCACAATAGTATGAGTAAACATTATTTATACTGAATAAGTTTAACTTTTGAGAAATGAGAGAGTGTGTTATCTGGCGCTAGATTCTGTAATTGATCTTACAGCCGTTTTGATGAGCTAATTTTGCCTTTAAATGATATGCTATTGTAGAATCCCCGAAACAAATACCATAGGTGAGGTAATAATAGATTTGAGAATGATTAAAGTAAGTATAACTGTTTGAAAATCATAGTAACATAGAATGCCTATTAATTAGGAGACTTCCATCGCTTCCAGCACTTCAGTAAAGGATCTAACCAGGACAAAATCCAAACATCATAACCCAGTCAATGCAGGGTTTACACTATACCATGTGGAGGCTGTGACAGGCTTTATGTAGGTGAAACAGCGAGAAACCACGAAACACGCCTCAATGAACACATTTATTATTGTAGGAACGATAACTTGAACAACACCTGCATACAACACCGAAATTCCACCAATCATCTCATGAAATTCAGGGACGCCCGGTTAGTGATCAAAGAAATTAATTTCCGCAGACGCAAGTGCCTTGAATCATTGCTAATCGCTGTTTCTAACACAATTAAACAAAACAAAGGCAGCTTCACCATCTCTGACGTCTTAGCGAGAATCCTCCTGAAAACAGTAAACCCTGCCATCACATAGTCTCTCCTGCTAATGAGGAAATGGTATGGTGATACCGACAAGATGTGGAAAAAAACACTTATGTACAGTTCAGGACATTTATTAAAGGAAACGTTTCGCCACGAGTGGCTTCTTCAGTCCTAATACAGAGAAAACTAAGAAAACTAACTAAGAAACCCGTTTTCTTAGTTTTCTCTTTATTAGGACTGAAGAAGCCACTCGTGGCGAAACGTTTCCTTTAATAAATGTCCTGAACTGTACATGAAAGTTTTTTTCCAAGTTTCTCCTCCTAATACTACACAAGCACATTACAGAGGAGGAACACTGAAACAGACCTCCTCTAATCCAACCTCCAACAGAAATATTTTTCTAACCTATTTTTATAGTACCCAAGTAATAGTTTTTATAACTGTGAGGGAAAAGTTCAATAGATAGGAGTAGCGAGGGAGTGTATAGTAACAATAGTTTCATTGTCGGCTACTTGTTAAGGTAGGGTAAGTCCAGCTCCCACTATCCCCCCCCCCTTTTTTTCCCCTCCCCGAAAGTGATAGTATGATTGCCGGCTGCTTGTTAAGGTAGGGTCAGTCTAGCTCCCGCTATCCCTTCCCCTCCCTCTTCCCCCCCCCCAAAGGTGACGTGTGGGGCTTCGGTCAAACAGTAAATCACTCGACTCACAGCTCCCAACACTACTGTAAGTACACGCCTGATCATATTTTAGTGGACTTATTGGTTCAAAGCTTCACTTTTGACCAATAATTAACTTAGTCCTTTCATTCTTCATCTGTTAAATGTTTTAATAATCACCACATCTTTTAGGTATTATACTTTTTATGGAGAGTGATTTCTTAAGTAGTGGGTAATCTGTCTCTCTTTACAGCTTGGAATGACAGAGAGGGTCACCTGCCAACCAACGAGAAGAATAGAAGGAGACAGAATAACGTCCTGAGACGTCCCATGTTTAATCTACTTACCTGTTATGTAAACCAACACAGGACCTAACCCCTCATCATAGCAGTGGTAACGAACCTGTTTTCCTGTCATCTGAAGTAATTAGTCACGGCTATACTCTGTGAAGAACGAGCCGGTGGTGGTCACCAACACCTGCTACCCCCCCCCCCCCACATCAGCAACGGCTATGATTTCAACAACACGCAGTGTCACCAACACCTGACACCCCATTACCACGATATACCTATATTAGCGTTGAGTTCAAATGTAATTTTTTTTCATTTCATTTTTCATTTTTCTTTCAATTAGGATACCCATTCATGTTTTATTGTTTTACATTTTCCGTTTCTAAATAATAAAGTGTTTATCATTGTCTGTTATTATTTCTTTTTCTATTCATTAATTTTCCTGAGGAGGAGCCAGCCTTGGTAATACTGACTGAAGTTGTTACAGGGCTGAGTAAGCCTTCACAAGTGGCAACCTTGCCAGGATCAACTCTACTGAATCAAGAAGATTCAATTCCATCTCGAATCTACCATTTGAACTTCAGCGCCGCATATGACAGATGGTTACCACCAGCCATGAGTAATCATTCTCTATGGTAGGACTACGGTACAGGTATTTAAAAGATTTGGTGATTGTTATAGTCTCAATTTATTGTAAGTCAAGTCAGGCAGGATATAATATTTAATTCTGCTAGCTAATTTTGTGTGAGCTTGAAACACTTTGGAGGATTAGACTCTAGGGACCCGAGATTTTCCAGGGACAATCTGTTTCTCTGAGCTCTTTATTATATCAAGGGAACTGTCGTAGGACACTCTTGATTTGTTGGTGAGAAGATTGGATGGTCAAGTGACCCCATTCTACTTACTGTTTGCTCTGAGCCGGCATAGAACCCTTCGTTTTAATTAATACATATTGTTTAATTGAAGTAGGGATCAAGCCCTCTGGTTTATTTACAGTTTGAGCAGAGCAGGAATTGAACCCTCCGTTTTCTTTAATACCCGTTTCATTTCCCCTGATAGTTTAAGTTATTCTTGCAAGTATGGAGGAATACCAGTTTTGGATGAATGCTGGAAGTAAGTTAGGAATAACTGGGAAAAATTTCGAATCTTTCATTAGTGCTAAGATCCAGGAAAGACTTGAAAGAGAGAGAATCGAAAGAGAAGAGAAAAAGGAGAGAGAGAGAATTGAGAGAGAAGAAAGACAGTTAGAAAGGGAAAGAGAAGAAGAAAAGGAGAGAGAGAGAATCGAAAGAGAAGAGAAAAATGAGAGACAGAGAATTGAGAGAGAAATCCAAGAAAGACAGTTAGAAAGAGAAAAAGAAGACAAAAAGGAGCATGATAGACTTGATCATGAAGAAAGAGCTAGAGTACGTGAGGAACAAGCTAAAGTATGTGAGGAACAAGTTAAATTAAGAGAACTTGAGGAAAGAGCAAAGGATAGAGAAGTTGAGGAAAAAGCCAGAGAACGTAAGGAAAGAGCTAGAGAACGTGAGGAAAAAGCTAGAGAGCATGAGTTAATAGAGAGAGAAAAGGATCGCGAGCTCGAAAAATCTCGCCTTGAATTAGAGAATAAAAAGTTAACTCTGACACAACAACAATTAGAGGAAGGAGAAATTGAACATCATGCAGCTAGTGCACATATTCCAACACTTAATTTACCTCCCTTCACAGAGGGTAATGACATTACTTCATACATTATCAGGTTCGAAAATACTGCTACCCTCTGTGAATGGCCTGCTGACACCTGGGCTACCAGGTTAGGAATGTTATTTTCTGGTACAGCCTTGAATATCTATGCAACTTTGTCGCAGGATATCATATGTAATTATAACCTACTGAAGAAGGCAATCCTTAAAGCATATCAAAAAACCACTAATTCTTACAGGAAGGATTTCAGGTATGCCACCTTACAGCCTGGCCAGAACTTTCAGCAGTTACAGGCAACACTCTTTCGTTTGTTCGACTTTTGGATAGAGAGTTCAGGAATTGATCACAGTTATGAATCTCTTAGAGACTTCATGGTTGCTGACCAATTCCTGACAGCTCTTCCCCACCAGATAAGAACATTCATTAGAGAACATAACCTGATTAAAGCTGAGGAAGTTGCTGAGGCCGCTGACTTGTATGCTGAGGCTCACAATTGAACTGATGAACCCTTGCCCTTAGGGTTCGATCCCTTTAGGTCTTTATAGGAATTGTGAGCCTCAGCATACAGGTCAGCAGCCTCAGCAACTTCCTCAGCTTTAATCAGGTTACGTTCTCTGATGAGTGTTCGTATCTAATGGGGAAGAACTGTCAGGAACTGGTCAGCAACCATGAAATCTCTAAGAGATTCATAACTGTGATCAATTCCTAAACTCTCTATCCAAAAGTCGAACAAACGAAAGAGTGTTACCTGTAGCTGCTGAAAGTTCTGGCCAGGCTGTAAGGTGGCATACCTGAAATCTTTCCTGTAAGAATTAGTGGCTTTTTTATATATTTTAAGGATTGCCTTCTTTAGTAGGTTATAATTACGTATGATATCCTGCGACAAAATTGCATAGATATTCAAAGCGGTACCAGAAAATAACATTCCTAACCTGGTAGCCCAGGTGTCAGCAGGCCATTCACAGAGGGTAGCGGTATTTTCAAACCTGATAATGTATGAAGTTATGTCTTCCCCCTCTGTGAAGGGAGGTAAATTAAGTGTTGGAATATGTGCACTAGCGGCAAGTTGTTCCATTACTCCTTCATCTAATTGCTGTTGTGAGAAAGTTAACTTTTTATTCTATAATTCAAGGCGAGCTTGTTCGAGCTCGCAATCCTTTCCTCTCTCTCTCAACTCATGTTCTCTAGCTCTTTCCTCAACTTCTCTATCCTTTGCTCTTTCCTCAAGTTCCCTTAATTTAACTTGTTCTTCACGTACTTTAGCTCTCTCCTCACGATCAAGTCTATCACGCTCCTTTTTGTCTTCTCTCTCTCTTTCTAACTGTCTTCTTGGTTTTCTCTTTCAATTCGATCTCTTTCCTTTTCATCCTCTCTTTCTCTTTCTATTCTCTCTCTTTCAAGTCTTTCCTGGATTTTAGCACTAATGAAAGATTCTAAATTTTTCCCTGTTATTCTTAAATTAATTCCAGCTTTCATCCAAAACTGGTATTCCTCCATATTTGCAAGAATAATTTAAACTATCAGGGGAAATGAAATGGGTATTAAAGAAAATGGAGGGTTCAATTCCTGCTCCGCTCAAACTGTAATTAAACCAGAGGGCTCTATCCCTACTTCAATTAAACAATATGTATTAATGAAAACAAAGGGTTCTATGCCGGCTCCGAGCAAACAGTAAGTAGAATGGGGTCCCTTGACCATCCAATCTTCTCACCAACAAATCAAGAGTGTCCTACGACAGTTCCCTTGATATAATAAAGAGCTCAATGAAACAAATTGTCACTGGAAAATCTCGGGTCCCTAGAGTCTAATCCTCCAAAGTGTTTCAAGCTCACACAAAATTAGCTGGCAGAATTAAATATTATATCCTGCCTGACTTAACTTACAATAAATTGAGACTATAACAATCACCAAATCTTTTAAATACCTGTACTGTAGTCCTACCATAGAGAATGATTACTCATGGCTGGTGGTAACCGTCTGTGGTATGCGGCGTTGAAGTTCTAATGGTAGATTTGAGATGGAATTGAATCTTGATTCAGTAGAGTTGATCCTGGCAAGGTCGCCACTTGTGAAGGCTTACTCAGCCCTGTAATAACTTCAGACAGTATTACCAAGGCTGGCTCCTCCTCAGGAAAATTAATGAATAGAAAAAGAAATAATAACAGACAAACATAAACACTTTATTATATAGAAAATATAAAATATAAAACACTTAAATATGAAATATTAATCCTACATTAAAGAAAATGAAAAATTAAAAATATAAATGATGATTGAATTCAACGCTAATATAAAACTTAGGTGTCTGGTGTTGGTGACACTGTGTGTTGTTGAAATCGTAGCCGGTGCTGATGATGGAGGGGGGGGCCCCAGGTGTTGGTTACAACCCACTGGCTAGTTCTTCACCATATATCCTTGAGTATTCTATCCCGATGACAGAAAAGCAGGCTCTTTACCGCTGCAATGATGAGGGGTTACATCCTGCAATTTCATACAGGTGCACAGGTAATTAAATCCAAAAAGGGGAAGTCTCAGGACGTTAGTCCATCTCCATCAGTTCTACTCGTTGACTGGCAGGTGACCCTCTCTGTCATCCAAGCTGGAAAGATAGACAGGTTACCCACTGCTTAAGAAATCACTCTCCATGATAAGTACAATACCTAAAAGACGTGGTGATTATTACAACAGTCAACTTAGAGCAAGGCTGAAAGGACTAAGTTTATTATTGGTCAAAAGTGAAGCTTTCAACCAATAAATCCACTAGAATACAAGGCAGGCATCTACTTACAGTAGTGTTGGGAGCTGTGAGTCAAGTGATTGACTGTTTGACCAGAGCCCCCACACGTCACCTTTCGGGGGGAGGGGAAGAGGGAGGGGAAGGGATAGCAGGAGCTTGACTGACCCTACCTTAACAAGCAGCCGGCAGTCAAACTATCACTTTTGGGGTGGGAAAAAAAGGCGGGAATAGCGGGAGCTAGACTTACCCTACCTTAACAAGTAGCCGGCAATGAAACTATTGTTACTATATACTCCCTCGCTACTCCTATCTATTGAACTTTTCCCTCACACTTCCTAAGCCGGAAACTCCTTCCCACAGAAACAAGATACTCCACCATAGAAAAGGAATGTTTGGCCCTTGTGTGGGGTATCTCCAAGCTTAAATTTTATCTACTGGGAAAAGAATTCATTTTAGAAACGGACCACAAACCTTTGATATACCTAGAAACTTTTAAGGGAACCAACAGTCACCTCTTGAGGTGGACATTGGCATTCCAGGCTTTTAAGTTCCATATTGTGTATATCAATGGTTCATCCAATTATTTCTCTGACTGGTTAAGTCATGACAGTCAGTAGAAGATTTGTTGCCTTACGCGACTTCCACATGTTAGAACTTTTTCCTCGCCTATTCTTATACTCCTTGACTATAAGTCTTGGTATGGGGGAGTGTGAGGGAAAAGTTCAATAGATAGGAGTAGCGAGGCAGTATATAGTAACAATAGTTTCATTGCCGGCTACTTGTTAAGGTAGGGTAAGTCCAGCTCCCGCTATCCCCCCCTTTTTCCCCCTCCCCGAAAGTGATAGTTTGATTGCCAGCTGCTTGTTAAGGTAGGGTCAGCCTAGCTCCCACTATCCCTTCCCCTCCCTCTTCCCCCCCCCTGAAAGATGACGTGTGGGGCTCCGGTCAAACAGTAAATCACTCGACTCACAGCTCCCAACACTACTATAAGTACACGCCTGATCATATTTTAGTGGACTTATTGGTTGAAAGCTTCACTTTTGACCAATAATTAACTTAGTCCTTTCATTCTTTATCTGTTAAATGCTTTAATAATCACCACATCTTTTAGGTATTGTACTTATCATGGAGAGTGATTTCTTAAGCAGTGGGTAATCTGTCTCTCTTTACAGCTTGGAATGACAGAGAGGGTCACCTGCCAACCAACGAGAAGAATAGAAGGAGACGAACTAACGTCCTGAGACGTCCCATGTTTAACCTATTTACCTGTTATGTAAGCCAACACAGGACCTAACCCCTCATCATAGCACTGGTAACGAACCTGTTTTCCTGTCAGCTGAAGTAATTAGTCACGGCTATACTCTGTGAAGAACGAGCCGGTGGTGGTCACCAACACCTGCTACCCCCCCCCCCCACATCAGCAACGGCTATGATTTCAACAACACGCAGTGTCACCAACACCTGACACCCCATTACTACGATATACCTATATTAGCGTTGAGTTCAAATGTAATTTTTTTCAAATGTAATTTTTTTTCATTTCTTTTTTCATTTTTCTTTCAATTAGGATGCCCATTCATGTTTTATTGTTTTACATTATTATTTCTTTTTCTATTCATTAATTTTCCTGAGGAGGAGCCAGCCTTGGTAATACTGACTGAAGTTGTTACAGGGCTGAGTAAGCCTTCACAATAACCTTTTACTCATGTGCTAGTTGATTGTTCTGTCATATTGTATTATTACTACTACCACAACTTATATTACTACTACTACTACTACTGCCACTAGTATTACACCTCACTCAACAGCTTGCTAAAGCTCCTGGAGAGCGAAACGTTGCCACAATAAAACACACATTAGTTGCATTTGTATCATTTCACTTAACATATTGTCAGCAATTCTACCAATATTAATATGTGCTGGATGTTGGTATTGAACCTCAAATTGCAATCAAGGTACAAATCTAAGAATTTTCCATCGGTTTGTCTTTCATAGGGAGAGCCATTAATCATTATATTTAGTTGAGCATTTGCATCTCTCTTCCCAAACAACATACAGAAGGTTAGGTCAGTATTAAGAGTGAATTTACTAGTAGTCATCCGGGTAGATATATTTAGGAGCCTCTCATTAATAGTGACACTGAGAGAATTAGGATTTGAATGGGAGATGACAAGAGTTATGTCATCTTCAAACATAACAGGTTCATGTAAACGAGATACGTTAGGAAGATCATTGATGTATATGAGAAATAGAAGAAGGCCGAGAGCACTGCCCTGAGGCACCCTTATGTCAATTAACAGAGCTGACGAGGTTACACCCTTGATGGAGACTTACTGGTGTCTGCAAGACATGATGTTCTAGATACCATAATGTTCTAGTTTAAGATATTAATTACTTGGCTGTATCTTCAGGAACCCCACAGCTGATTCCTACTGAATGGCTGTATCAACAGCAACCCCACACTAAATCCTTTGCTTGGGTGAATCAACAGCAAATTCCCTCAAGCTTTCACAACTGCTTAGTTACATCAAAAGCATCCCCCATTCTAGATACCTGTTGCTTGGATGTATCAACAGCAAACCCCCCACTTGATCCCTGCTTCCTATTTCAACGCAACCCAACACTAAATCTCTTCTGCTTGGTGAGTAAACAATATAAACACAAAACTAAACACCCATACTTCACTAAACATCAATTTCATCATAAACAACCATCAAACTGATCCTACACAATACATACCCTCAAGCGGTATGAAATTTACATGCTAACATTCTTGCTTCATTCTCCTAAGGAAATCGACATGAGCGGCATGATATTCATGACACCCAACCGATTCCAAGTTTTCGACTTCAGTGAACACGTTTTCATGGATGACTTCTTGGCGCTGTACAAGCGTCCAGTTCTCGGCCCAGAAGTCTTTGGCTTTCTGAAACCCTTCACGCCTTTGGTAAGTGTTGCTGCAACAAGCACTTTCCTAGATTCACTTTTAAGCTCCGTATCCTTTAATAACCAGTGAGTGCACAGTACGAGTTAAATGAAGATTCAATTAAATCGTTTTAAAAATCTCATTGCTGTTAGTTTAGTTCTATTCAGTGGTGTTTTCTAAGTAATATTTGTACTTTTGTTTAAGGAATAAATATTGCGCAAAAATGCATACAGAAAACATGAAGTTTGAAAGAGTTGTGAGTCATAGCTTCATCTGGTGTGTATTTTCATATGTCCAGTTGAGGAATGAATGATCGTTAACTGAATGACAATGACAATAACAATGTTTATTTCCTTATAAAGCTTACGATGTGTGGTTTACATGTTATAAAATATTAATTACAAAGAAGGCCACTAACATGCCTAGGCATTTCGGGCAGACTAATACTAATTCTTACTCTATATTGATATAGGTTATGGCGCAGTACATTTGAACATACATTATTAGATACATACATAATTAGATACATAATTAGATTTATAATTGTGAGGTAGTATAAACATATAACAATATTACAAATGGTAAATTTAGTAATGGGATTGGATTTGTCTTGGCATAATACATTGTTTCTATTAAAGCTCCTATATTGGAAGAGTATCTTAGGCAAACTTAGTATTAACTTAAGATTTATTAGGCAATAGCTATTATAGGAATTTTATGTTTACAGTCATTTGGGTGAGTGTAAGTGTAAATTCGGAGGAATTACAGATAACGAGAGTAAGACAATTTTGTTTTGAATGTGTTCATGATACAAAAAATGAGAATTAAGTAGTTTGCATGTAGTTAAGTGACGGTGGGATGTTTTAGGGAAAAAACATATTTTTTACGGTAGTTTTGAAAATGGTGGCTGAGTCTGCGGTTCTGGAGTTTTCAGGCAGGGAGTTCCAGATTTTAGTCCCTTTTATGTACATCGAATTTTTGTAGAGGTTTAGCCAGACACGAGGAATGTCATAGACATTTTTGTGTGTGGTATTGTGTCTATGGGTCCTGTTGCAACTATCAAGAAAGTGTTTTAGTTCAGGGTTAATATTAGAATTTATGATTCTATAAATATAGGTTGCACAGTAGTATGTGTGAATGTCTAGTTCTTTGTAGTGTGGGGGAGCGTTGTTTAGCGTTGGATTGCGTGATAAGTCTCACAGTGGCTTTCTGTTGGGTTATTATTGGCTTTAGGTGGGTTGCTGCTGCTCATCCCCAGGCAAAAATAGCATAGGTGAGGTAGGGATAGATTAGTGAATAGTATAGTGTGAGAAGGGCTGAATGTGGCACGTAGTAACGTATCTTGGAGAGGATCCCAACTGTCTTAAATTTCAGGTTGATGTCAAGGTGCAGGTCCAGGAATTTGCCCTCATTATGTCTAGCAGTAAGAGTGTTGTCAATCATTATGTTCAGCTGGGCAGCACCTGTTCTGTTTCCAAACATAATGTAGAAGGTTATGTCAGTATTAAGTGTAAGTTTATTAGCAGTCATCCAGGTCGATATTTTTACAAACTCTTAAGAACATAAGAAAGAAGGACCACTGCAACAGGCCTACTGGCCCATGCAAGGGAGGTCCAGGTCCATCACCGGCGCAAGCAAGTGCCCCAGCCTAGTCAACCAGATCAGGTCACATTCACTTAAAGAAGGAGCACGGCATCTGACCTAGTAGCACAAGCTAGTCGGGTCCATCTCACACCCACCCACACCCACTCATGTATTTATCCAACCTATTTTTAAAACTACACAACACTATAGCGTCTATGACGGTACTCAGGAGTTTGTTCCACTCATCCACAACTCGATTACAAAACCAGTGCTTTCCTATATCCTTCCTGAATCTGAATTTTTCGAACTAGGCTAGATATTTTTAGCACAGTATTTCCATCCCCTTTATTTATTCCTGTTTTCCATTTATACACCTCAATCATATCCCCCTAATTCTATGCCTTTCTAGAGAGTGCAGATTCAGGGCCCTCAGTCTATCCTCATAGGAAAGATTTCTGATACATGGGATCAACTTTGTCATTCTCCTTTGTACGTTTTCCAGAGCATTTAAATCCATTCTGTAATACGGTGACCAGAACTGAGCAGCATAGTCTAAATGAGGCCTAACCAAGGATATATAGAGTTGAGGAACAACCTGAGGACTTCTATTATTTATGCTTCTTGATATGAAACCAAGGATTGTGTTCGCTTTATTGTGAACACTTTTGCACTGTTGTCTTGGTTTCAGATTATTTGTAAACAGAGCTCCTAAATCCTTTTCGCAAACAGTAATATTAAGATCTTCATTATTTAGTTTATATGTGGCATGGTTATTTTCCTGTCTAATGTTTAGAAGTTTGCATTTGTCTATATTGAACTGCATCTGCCAGTTCTCCGACCACTGCATCAGTCTGTTTAAATCTTCACGGAGTGCTCTAATGTCCTCGTCAGAATGAATTCGTCGGCTTCAATAAGTAACTTCACAGCAGAACAAGGTACGATTGACTGGCCTACAGAATTATCCAATGCTAATAATATCGATGATTGGATAGATATATTTCTTAACAAACTACTTAGACTATATAACAAACATTGTCCCATAAAAACGAAACAGATTACGAACAAATGTCTAGGTTGCCCATGGTTAACGAACAGCGTACTAAGATTCATTGATAAGAAACATCAATATGTGTTGCAATATAGAGAGGGTTTAATAAACAAAGATACTGTATTATTAAACATTACGCAACAGTTCCCAACTACAGCCTATTGATACAGTTAACAAGGTAAATGACTTTTTCTCAACCATAGGATCAAATCTCGCCAGCAAAATCCCAGGTACTAATGCCCGAGCAAGCGATTACTTAGATGGGAATTTCCCAACCTCCTTCTATCTTGCACCAACCGAGCCCACAGAATTCACGATTATTAAGTCACTTAAAAATAAATCAGGAAATCTGGATCAAGTTCTTAACTCCTTCCCTAGTCGTTCACTCCGTCCCTAGTCGTTCACTCCGTCCCTAGTCGTTCACTCCGTCCCTAGTCGTTCACTCCTTCCCTAGTCGTTCACTCCTTCCCTAGTCGTTCACTCCTTCCCTAGTCCTTCACTCCGTCCCTAATCCTTCACTCCGTCTCTAGTCCTTCACTCCTTCCCTAGTCCTTCACTCCGTCCCTAGTCCTTCACTCCGTCCCTAGTCCTTCACTCCTTCCCTAATCCTTCACTCCGTCCCTAGTCCTTCACTCCGTCCCTAGTCCTTCACTCCGTCCCTAGTCCTTCACTCCGTCCCTAGTCCTTCACTCCTTCCCTAATCCTTCACTCCTTCCCTAATCCTTCACTCCTTCCCTAATCCTTCACTCCGTCACTAGTCCTTCACTCCTTCCCTAGTTCTTCACTCCGTCCCTAGTCCTTCACTCCGTCCCTAGTCCTTCACTCCTTCCCTAATCCTTCACTCCGTCCCTAGTCCTTCACTCCGTCCCTAATCCTTCACTCCGTCCCTAGTCCTTCACTCCGTCCCTAATCCTTCACTCCGTCCCTAGTCGTTCACTCCGTCCCTAGTCCTTCACTCCGTCCCTAGTCCTTCACTCCTTCCCTAGTCCTTCACTCCGTCCCTAGTCCTTCACTCCGTCCCTAGTCCTTCACTCCTTCCCTAATCCTTCACTCCGTGCTCTTCGCACCTACTCCTAGGTTGAGGGACTGATTACCTCATCTTCTGTATATAGTTCTACTGTCTTCAAGTTATGTCCTAGAATTTGTATTGATAAAGCCACTGGATGGCGAAACGTCTACAATAAAGATACCCAGATGTTGCACATGTGTCTTAATTTCATAACTAACAGATTACTGAGATTTAAATCAAGAAGTATATGATACAGGATTCCAAAAGATATTTTACAGCTTTATACATGTTGATAAGTAAGACATAGAAAAGAGTTGCGAATTTTTATTCTAAAAAGTTTCTCCTGTAAGTCTTATACCTAAGAAGGTAGATATAAAACATTTCCTTATTAAATTAAATGACTGAGCTCATTCCATGAAATTTACTGTTGAATTTTAAGAAAATAACACATTGCCTGATGAGAAGACAGTAGGTTTTCTCATCAATGTTTTGAGAGATTTACGTATTTCCAGGCCATAATTCACAGATGAAATCTCAAAAATTTATGAAATAGCTAAGGATGTAAATTACCCAAGAGATTTAATTGATCTTTTAAAATTGCTAGAAATACTTTATAATATTCAAAAAAGGACGATCAACCTTATTCAGCTAAAAATATGTTGGTTCTCCATTACCATTAAACTTGGTTGATATGTCGTCTCTGCTTCAGAATTTTAATATCAAAGTTGCATTTAAAATCTTGATACAGTTAAAAAGTTTGATAAAATATTCCCCCAAAAACGACGGTTGTGTCTACAAGATTCCTTTCTAAAATATGCGATAAAGTTTATTACCGTCAAAATGGTAAAAATCTTAAACCAAGATTAAAGCAACATAAATATAGCACTAGAAGTGGGCAAGATTCTAATGCTCTGTTTGTTCAGGTGAGATATTTTAACCATCTAATTGAGTTTCAAAAGGCTTAGCAGGTTGTATCTAGAAAGTCATTGTCGAGAATAATATAACAGAATCAAATTTCATAAAAAATACTTTTGAAAATAATATGAATATTGTTTTTGGGATATGCAAATTGCCTGGGTAGAGTATAAGCTGTGTTTCACTTACATGATAAAAATTCGGGTGTTGTAAGGTGACTGTGAAGTGTTGTCTCTTTCATTATATGTCTTCCTCTTGATTTTTGTATTTACAGTTCCTTGATATTGTGAGAAATCACGAAATCGCTTAAAATTTGTGGTTTTATCTTAGACAGCAACGCTCTTCTTGCCGAATAAGGCAAGTGAAAATTTGTATATTCATTAATATCGCAAAAATCATTCTGAACCTAACGAAAAAAAAAATATATTTCATTGTATTTGTTTATTAATAAATTATTGAAAACTTATCTAATTTATATTTAGGTCGATTAGGCAAAATTAAATTGCATTTGTTATAATAAGGTTCCGTGAGTTTTTTAAGGTTCTTATGGTAAAAAATTATTAATTTTTACATTAACATAAATGAAAAATATATCTTTAAACGTATCAGAGAAAAATATTAGGAGCGACTAAATTTTAAATGAGTTCTTGCTAATTGACCAATTTTACCTGTTCGGCATGGCATTTAGTATGTTGGTAGACAGCAACCGCCCAGGGAGGTACTACCGTCCTGCCAAGTGAGTGTGAAACGAAAGCCTGTAATTGTTTTACATGATGGTAGGATTGCTGGTGTCTTTTTTCTGTCTCATAAATATGCAAGATTACAGGTATGTCTTGCTACTTCTACTTACACTTAGGTCACACTACACATACATGTACACGTTTATTTATACACACTCATCTGAGTTTTCTTTAATTTTATCTTAATAGTTCTTGTTCTTATTGCTTTTCCTTTTATATCCATGGGGAAGTGGAATAAGAATCTTTCCTCCGTAAGCCATGCGTGTTGTAAAAGTCAACTAAAATGCCGGGAACAATGGGCTAGTAACCCCTTTTCCTGTAATAATTACTAAAAAGAATAAGAAGAAAATTGTCAAAGTGGGAAGTCTGAATGTGCGTGGATGTTGTGCGAATGATAAGAAAGAGATAATTGTGGATGTTATGAATGAGAAGAAGCTGGATGTCCTGGCTTTAAGTGAAACAAAGCTGAAGGAGGTGCGAGAGTTTCAGTGGAGAGAAATAAATTGGATTAGGTCAGTGGTTTCAAATAGAGTTAGAACTAAAGAAGGAGTAGCAATAATGTTGAAGGATAAGTTATGGCAGGAAAAGAGGGAATATAAATGTATAAATTCAAGGAATATGTGGAGGAAAATATAGGTTGGATGTGAAAAGTGGGTTATAGTAAGCGTATATGCACCTGGAGAAGAGAGAAGTGTGGAGGAGAGAGAGAGAGATTTGGAGAAATGTTGAGTGAATGCGTGGGGAGTTATGAACCAAGTGTGAGAGTACTTGTGGTTGTGGATTTCGATGCTCAAGTGGGTAAAAATGTTGTGGAGGGAGTAGTAGGTAAATTTGGGGTGGTAGGGGTAAATAAAAATGGGGAGCCTTAATTGAGCTATTTGTAGAAAGAGGTTTCGTAATAAATAATACATATTTTATGAAAAAGAGAATAAATAATTATACAAGGTATGATATAGCACGTAATGAAAGTAGTTTGTTATATTGTGTATTGGTGGATTTAAGGTTGATGGGTAGGCTCGAGGAAGTGCTCATTTACAGAGGGGCAACTGATATATCGGATCATTATTTAGTTGTAGCTACAGTTAGAGTAAGAGGTAGATGGGACAAAAGGGAAATGGCAACAACAAGTAAGAGAGAGGTGAAACTGTATAAACTAAGGGAGGAAGAAGTTCGGGTGAGATATAAGCAACTATTGGCATAAAGGTGGGCTGGTGCAGGTATGAGTAGTGGGGGGGGGTTGAAGAGAGTTGGAATAGTTTTAAAAATGCAGTATTAGAATGTGGAGCAGACGTTTGTGGTTATAGGAGGGTGGGTGCAGGAGGAAACAAGAGTGATTGGTGGAATGATGAACTAAAGGGTGTGATAAGAGAGAAAAAGGTAGCTTATGAGAGGTTTTTACAAAGCAGAAGTGTTATAAGAAGAACAGAATATATGGAGAGTAAAAGAAAGGTGAAGAGAGTGGTGAGAGAATGCAAAAGGAGAGCAGATGATAGAGTGGGAGAGGCACTGTCAAGAAATTTTGCTGAAAATATGATAAAATTTTGGATTGAGATTAACAAGGCAAGAAAGACTAGGAAACGAATGGATTTGTCAGTTAAAAACAGAGTAGGAGAGTTAGTAGATGAGGAGCTGGAGGTATTGGGTAGATGGCGAGAATATTTTGAGGAACTTTTAAATGTCGATGAAGCAAGGGAGGTGGTAATTTCATGCACTGATCAGGGAGGTATACCATCTTTTAGGAGTGAAGAAGAGCAGGATGTGACTGTGGAGGAGGTACTTGAAGTATTACGTAGAATGAAAGTGGATAAAGCAGCTGGAACAGACGGGATCATGACAGAAATGTTAGAAGCAGGGGGGAATATAGTGTTGGAGTGGTTGGTATTTTTGTTTAATAAATGTATGAAAGAGGGGAAGGTACATAGGGATTGGTGGAGAGCATGTATAGTCCCTAAATATAAAGGGAAGGGGACAAAAAAGATTGTAAAAATTATAGGGGAATAAGTTTACTGAGTATACCAGGAAAAGTGTACGGTAGGTTTATTATTGAAAGAATTAGAGGTAAGACACAGAGTAGGATTTTGGATGAGCAAGGAGGATTGAGAGTGGATAAGGGATGTGTAGATCAAGTGTTTACACTGAAGCATATATGTAAACAGTATTTAGATAAAGGTAGGGAAGTTTTCATTGCCTTTATGGATTTAGAAAAGGCATATGATAGAGCGGATAGGGGAGCAATGTGGCAGATGTTGCAAGTATATGGAATAAGTGGTAAGTTGCTAAATGCTGTAGAGTTTTTATGAGGATAGTGAGGCTCAGGTTAAGGTGCGTAAAAGAGAGGGAGACTACTTCCCGGTAAAAGTATGTCTTAGACAGGGATGTGTAATGTCACCATGGTTGTTTAATATATTTATAGATGGGGTTGTGAAAGAAGTAAATGCTAGGGAGTTAGGGAGTGGGGTGGGATTAAATTATGGGGAATCAAATATAAAATGGGAGTTGACACAGTTATTATTTTGCTGATGATACTGTGCTTATGGGTGATTCTAAAGAAAAGTTGCAAAGGTTAGTGGATGAGTTTGGGAGAGTGTGTAAAGGTAGAAAGCTGAAAGTGAACACAGATAAGAGTAAGGTGATGATGGTATCAAATGATTTAGATAAAGAAAAATTGGATATCACATTGGAGAGAGGGAGTATGGGAGAAGTGAATGTTTTCAGATATTTGGGAGTTGACGTGTCAGCGGATGGGTTAATGAAGGATGAGGTTAACCACAGAAGTGATGAAGGAGAAAAAGGTGAGTGGTGCGTTGAGGTATATGTGGAGGCAAAAAATGTTATCTATGGAGGCAAAGAAGGGAATGCATGAAAGCATAGTGGTACCAACTCTCTTATATGGGTGTGAAGCTTGGGTTGTAAATGCTGCAGCGAGGAGGCGGTTGGAGGCAGTGGAGATGTCCTGTCTGAGGGCAATGTGTTGTGTACATATTATGCAGAAAACTCGGAATGTGGAAATTACGAGGTGTGGAGTTAATAAAAGTATTAGAGGGCTGAAGAGGGGTTGTTGAGGTGGTTTGGTCATTTAGAGAGATTGGATCAAAGGATAATGACATGGAGAGCGTATAAATCTGTAGGAAAAGGAAGGTAGAGTAGGCGTCGTCCTCGAGAAGGTTGAAGGGAGGGGTTAAAGCAGGGTTCATGGGCGAGGGGCTTGAACTACCAGCAAGCGTGCGTGAGCATGTTAGTTAGGAGTGAATGGAGACGAATGGTTTTTGGGAGCTGACGAGTTGTTGGAGCAGAGTAATATTTAGTGAAGGGATTCAGGGAAGCTGGTTATTTTTATATAGCCGGACTTGAGTCCTGGAAATGGGAAGTACAATGCCTGCACTTTAAAGGAGGGGTTTGGGATATTGACAGTTTGGAGGGATATGTTATATATCTTTATATGTACATGCTTCTAAACTGTTGTACTCATCTAATTGTACTCACCTAATTGTGGTTGCAGGGGTCGAGACTCAGCTCCTGGCCCCGCCTCTTCACTGACCGCTACTGGGTCCTCCTCCTCCCTGCTCCATGAGCTTTATCATACGTCGTCTTAAAACTATGCATGGTTCCTGCCTCCACTACATCACTTGCCACACTATTCCACTTCCTAACAACTCTGTGACTGAAGAAATATTTCCTGACATCCCTTTGATTCATCCGAGTCTTCAGCTTCCAATTGTGACACCTTGTTTCTGCGTCCCATCTCTGGAACATCCTGTCTTTGCCCACCTAGTCTATCTCTCCAATTTCTTGACATGTTTGACCAGGTGTGGGTTCCAAACTGGTGCTGCGTATCTAGGCGCCTCTGCAAACACAGTGATTATGCATGAGTGGGGTGAATGTGTTGAATGATGATAAAAGTATTTTCTTTTTGGGGATTTTCTTTCTTTTTGAGTCACCCTGCCTCGGTGGGAGACGGCCGACTTGATCTCTGGCCGAAGGAGACACAAACCTACGAACCTTGGAACAAGGTGCCCAGTGCTTTACCATGCGTACCTCACTGGAACAATGCCTTGGCGCCCAGCTCACACTACACGTTTTGATCCAAGGCAGCCAGCTTTCAAGCAGGAGGCTTACAGCTTTTCATCTCATCCCTTGCATGCGTCGACCAACTAGAGATTTTAACAATGCAAGGAATTCGCAAGAACAGGCGAAATATTCACAAATACTGATCTCTGGTCGAAGGAGACTCAAACCTACGAACCTTAGAACAAGGTATGCAGTGCTTTAGCATTCTCACCACACTGCACCAATACCTTGGCGCCCAGGTCACGCTAGACGTTTTGATCCAAGGCAGCCAGCTTTCAAGCAGGAGGCTTACAGCTTTTAATCTCATCGAGTCTCCTTCGGCCAGAAATCAGTATATATTTATTTATTTATTTATTTATTATCACACTGGCCGATTCCCACCAAGGCAGGGTGGCCCGAAAAAGAAAAACTTTCACCATCATTCACTCCATCACTGTCTTGCCAGAAGGGTGCTTTACACTACAGTTTTTAAACTTCAACATTAACACCCCTCCTTCAGAGTGCAGGCACTGTACTTCCCATCTCCAGGACTCAAGTCCGGCCTGCCGGTTTCCCTGAACCCCTTCATAAATGTTACTTTGCTCACACTCCAACAGCACGTCAAGTATTAAAAACCATTTGTCTCCATTCACTCCTATCAAACACGCTCACGCATACCTGCTGGAAGTCCCAGCCCCTCGCACACAAAACCTCCTTTACCCCCTCCCTCCAACCTTTCCTAGGCCGACCCCTACCCCGCCTTCCTTCCACTACAGACTGATACACTCTTGAAGTCACTCTGTTTCGCTCCATTCTCTCTACATGTTCGAACCACCTCAACAACCCTTCCTCAGCCTTCTGGACAACAGTTTTGGTAATCCCGCACCTCCTCCTAATTTCCAAACTACGAATTCTCTGCATCATATTCACACCACACATTGCCCTCAGAAATGACATCTCCACTGCCTCCAGCCTTCTCCTCGCTGCAACATTCATCACCCATATATATATATATATATATATATTATATATATATATATATTATATATTTATATATATATATATATATATATATATATTATTATATATATATAATATATATTATATATATATATATATATATTATATAATTATATATATATATATATATATATTATATATATATATTATATATATATATATATATATATATATATATATATATATATATATATATATATATATATATATATATATATATATTAATATAATAAATTAATATTTAATAATACCTATAACTTATATATAAAGCGATTAATTTAGTAATCATATATATATATATTTTAGATATTTCAGTTATTTTATAAACAAACAATAAAATATAATTCTTTGGATCACCAGAAGATCTTTGTAAATTATTGCATACACAATTTTCGCTTGCTATACGCAAGCGTGCAATTCTAATTTAGGCTAAATCGAATTTAATACTATTTGGCACGATATAATATTATATATATATTTTTATATAATATATAAAATGAAATATATATTTTCTTTGATATCAAAAAAAAAAAAAGAATGAGTAAATTGATAGGACCATAAATCAGGATTTTTCGCTTGGGCCAGTCGGAGAATGGATATTTAAAGGCCAATGAAGATTTTATTTTGCACGATTTTATATATTATTCACATATCTTTATATTATATTACATATATATATTTTATATATTATATATATATATAAAGATTAAAAAAAGATGGAGTAGAGAGGAGAGAGAGTGAGAGAGAGAGAGAGATTGATAGGTACCATAAATCAGGGGATTTTTTAGTGTGAACTGTGGGAGCCACAGCCTCGGAGAAGTGGATAAAAAGGCTCCAATGAAGAATATTTGGATTTCTTACTGAAGCTGTTTAAATATTCCACTTCCCCTACCACCTCATCTTTTCATTCTTGTTTACCAATAGGTATATTTTATTACATAATATGGTACACAAGATTTAAAGAAAAGATTGCTGGTACAAAGTCGGCATGTACTGTACTTGAGGCTTGAGGGCTATATTTCAAGTATGTATTGCTACATATATGTCTAAGATTACAATGCATAAAATCTCATCCAGCTCGTCAGAGCTGGGGTGCGTATCCTGGATACAGTAGGCATTTACCCTCTGAACCACCGCGTTGAGTCGCTGGAACAGGAAACTAGCTGCCCTTGGTTTCCTAGTTATCCAGATGAATCTTTTGCCTAACTTCATAAGGAATTTAGATGCACTCTTTCCCCATGGGTCAAGAGTCTCTGAGCCTATGGTAACAAATATGTAATGATGAGCAAGTTCACTATACTTTCTAGATTTGTTGACACTTTCAAGGTGGCAGCTGCGTCTCCTTCCTCCCTGGTATATTGGAGATAGTTATCAGTCAGTGTGGATGCTCATCTGTAGTTCACACATCACCTGCTTGCCATCTGTTCTGGCTTGAAGGGTGATACCATCTGGTTACCATCAGATCTGCATAGTTGAGGTGGCTTCCTAATTGCTGGACATCCAGCAGTTGTGAGGCTCCTCTTGATGTTATTAACCTCTGTGGGTAGAGGCATGTGCCAAGGGTGGAGTTGGGAGCAGCCAACAGAATATCCCCTGCCTGAGAAGTTCTCACTTCCAGGAGGTATGCTCTATCCTTTCCTGACATATTCTGAAGCATTGTCGATGCTATACTCTCCATTATTGGAGTATCTCAGTGTGACTGTTTGTAGTTGTTGGGAGGAGCAGGTCTGGTTTCAGAATCCGTTAGATTATCCCAGATCATGGCTCCATCGACGAACTTTTGGTCATGAACTCCAACATTGTTCTTTAGGTGTTCAGGGAGGATCACTACTACAAGTCCACTGGATGCAACACACGAGGACAGGAAATCAGGTAGTGCAATCTGTGTTACCTTGCGAAAATCAATGCCTCCTAGTAGTCCAACTGGAAGTGTAGCTTGGTCCCACTGACGATCTTCTAGACTCTAGAAAAATCTAGAGTAAGATTGAGTACTTTCGTAAAAATATACCTCAGGATACTGTCGTATTCATGCAGTGTAGGGTTATTATATGAGGGTGCACATCTTAGGAAATATGTTAACCTGGGCAGACTCAAGCACTTTGTGAGAAGGTACATGGCATCGTGGGTGTCAAGATTGCTTACTTGTTGTTCCATCCCCATCAACTTGTCCAGTTTGTTCCTGAGAACTGAGTCAATTGCATCATTTTCCAGAGGTGCTCCAAGCAAGATACTATTTGTGAGGGTAATGACTGATGCACCTGGTAGTTTTGATCTCACTGTCTCGATCACTTGTTGATTGACTGAGATGATTTTACATTTCGATGGATTCAAGATGAGTCCCATTTTTCGTCCCCATGTCATCACCTGTGTAAGATTCTCTAGAAGGGACTCCTTTGTACCTGCCAGTGTGCTTTCATCCAGGAACCAGATGTTTAGCTCACTGTCAGTCTGACTATGATTTCCCTAACCGCTATACAGAAGAGAAATGGTGCAAGAGGATCCTCTTGCTGAACACCCCCATCTGAAGTTGTGATTTCATGCTCTCCAAACAGGAGCATTGATTCCTTGCAATATCCAGCTGAAACAAAAGGGGTAAGAGACCAGGGAAATCTTGTACAGCTGTTAGTACTACGTCTCTTATCAGGAGAATAAATGCATCCCTGAAATCTAATTTTGCCACTGCATTGTCCTCACGCAGGTTGTTGATATATGCCCTTGTTGCATGAACTGCTGCTTCGCTTTCTTGAGGGATCCCAAAGCCAGGCTGGGTTGGTTGAAGCATCATGGCTACCTCTGTGCAAATACTTCGAACAGCAGCGTTTGAAACGTGGCAGAGAAAAGTGTTGTCCATGCAATTGGCCTAATTCCTCCATCCTTCTTTTTAAGGGCACAAAGTGATGCACCAAAAAAAAGGTTTAATTTCGTCAGGTATCACACCAGCCAAGGAGTTGTTAACATGCCTTGTGATTTCCAAAAGCAGTGTCACTGATAAGTTTCTCTGCAATCTCCCTGATGACTTTATTGACAATTTCTTTTAAATACTTAGATCTTATTCCAGTGTAGCAACCAGCAGAGCCAGATGGGAACAACATAATTGTTTTGTAAACATCTGAGCCTTGCACAAACAATGGCTCCACAGTGGGGACAGGAGTGTTAGAAATGTTGATGACCCTGGTTTCCCTGGCAGGGTGTGTTTCTCTAAATGCTTAAGCAGTGTCAACATCCCTGAGGTCAGCTGTATCTTTGCTGGTGATTATCTTGATTGCCTCCACTGTGTTGCCCTCTTCAGTTTATATGCTCACCTGGACTCTGATTTTTTTTCGCTGTCAGTAGAATGAGTAGGGGGTTCTGCCTCTCCCATTTTTGTATTGATGGGTAAGGTTAGCCTCTTGCCCTTCTTTCCAGCATAGCTAAGCAGACATTGCCTAAAAGTAGCAAGTTGTGCCATACCTCGATGGTTGATGGAGCATTTAGAATACCAGAACCATCGTTTACTTTTTTCAAGAGGTCTGTGAGTTTCCCAGCTGCACATGAACGATCTGGTTATAGATAGTGAACCTCACCGTGGTGGCCTGGTGGAAGGTATTGAACATCACCGTGGGGGCCTTGTGGAAGATAGTGAACCTCAGCATGATGGCCTGGTGGAAGGTATTGAACTTCACCGTGGGGGCCTTGTGGAAGATAGTGAACCTCAGCATAATGGCCTGGTGGAAGGTATTGAACTTCACCGTGGGGGCCTTGTGGAAGATAGTGAACCTCAGCATAATGGCCTGGTGGAAGGTATTGAACTTCACCGTGGGGGCCTTGTGGAAGATAGTGAACCTCAGCATGGTGGCCTGGTGGCCTGGTGGAAGGTATTGAACTTCACTGTGGTGGCCTGGTGGAAGGTTTTGAACTTCACCGTGGGGGCCTTGTGGAAGATAGCGAACCTCAGCATGGTGGCCTGGTGGAAGGTATTGAACTTCACCGTGGTGGCCTGGTGGAAGATAGTGAACCTCAGCATGGTGGCCTGGTGGAAGATAGTGAACCTCAGCATGGTGGCCTGGTGGCTTAAACAAGTTAGACATATAAATGAGATTGATTGTTTTTTATATTCTAGTTTGGGTGTAGAAGAGAAACCTGTTTGTGCGGCCGCCACTGTCACCAATATTCCCCCATCACCAAGCAGCACCACCAGAGCGGCTACAAGAGGCCAATATATCTTCAATACGTAGGGAGACACTGGTCAGAGAAATAGCAAACATCTGACTAAAGATAAAGGAATCTTACAGGAGTCAAGAAACGCGAGAACTAAAAGCCATAAATGAAATTGAAAGAAACCTAAGGTATATCTTTACTTATGCCAAATCAAAGTCTAGAACAACATCCAGCAGTGGGCCCCTACTTAAATGGGATGGGTCCTACACAGATGACAGCAAGGAAATGAGTGAGCTACTTAAGTCCCAATATGACTCAGTTTTCAGCGAGGGACTAACCAGAGTGAGAATCGAAGACCTCAATGCATTTTTTTATGAGAGACAAATTTGGTAGACACACACCTATCTGATATTATTCTGACGCCAAATAACTTTGAAGAGGCGATAAAGGACATGCCCATGCACTCTGCATCAGACCCTGACTCATGGAGCTCCGTGTTCATCATGAACGGCAAGAAGCCGTATCATGTGCTTTTAACATCCTGTGGAGAGGGAGCATGGACACGGGGGTCCTCCCACAGTTGCTAAAAACAACAGACATAGCCTCACACCACAAAGGAGACAGTAAAGCAGTAGCAAAGAACTACATACAGATAGCACTAACGTCCCATATCATAAAAATTTTGAAAGGATTCTAAGAAGCAAGATCGCCAAACCTCTAGATACCCATCAGTTACACAACCCAGGGCAGCATGAGTTTAGAGCAGGTCGTTCCTGCCTGTCCCAACTACTGGACTACTACGACAAGGTCCAGGATGCTCTAGAAGACAAACAGAATGCAGATGTAATATACACAGACATTGCAAAAGCCTTTGACAAGTGTGACCATGGTGTAATAGCGCACAAAATGTATGATAAAGTATTAAGAGGAAAGTCGGTAGATGGATCCACAAGGCACAGTACTCGTCCCATCGTGTTCCTCATCCTCATATCGGACATAGACAGGGATATAAGCCACAGCATCGTTTCTTCCTTTGCAGATGACACCCGAATTTTTATGACAGTGTCCTCCATTGAAGAGACCGCAAGAGTCCAGGCGGACATCAACCAATTCTTTAAATAGGCTGCAGAAAACAATATAAAGTTCGATGATGAGAAATTTCAATTACTCCTATATGGAAAACGTGAGGAAATTAAAACTGCATCTGAGTATAAAACAAATTCCAACCACACAATAGAGCGAGGGTGATCATGTCAGAGGATCTCACCTTCAAGGACCATAACATTGTATCAATCGCATCTGCTAGAAAAATGACAGGATGGATGAGAACCCAAGCCCATGATGACACTTTTCAGGTTGCTTGTTCTATCTGGGCTGGAATATTGCTGCACACTAACAGCACCTTTCAAGGCAGGTGAAACTGCTGACCTAGAAAATGTACAGAGAACTTTCACGGCATGTATAATTACTGGGAACGCTTGAAGTTCCTAAACCTGTACTCCCTAAAATGCAGGAGGGAGACATATGTGATTATGTACACCTGGAAAATCCTAGAGGGACTAGTACCAAACTTGCACACGAAAATCATTCCCTACGAAAGCAAAAGACTCGGCAGACGGTGCAACATCCCCCCCAATGAAAAACAGGGGTGCCACTAGCACGATAAGAGACAACACTATAAGTGTCAGGGTCCTAAGACTGTTCAAGTGCCTCCCAGCATACATAAGGGGGATTACCAATAGACCCCTGGCTATCTTCAAGCAGGCACTGGACAGGCACCGAAAGTCAGTACCTGACTGTTTTTTGTACATTGGATTACGTGTGGCCAGCAGTTACAGCCTGGTTGATCAGGCCCTAATCCACAATGAGGCCTGGTCATAGACCAGGCCGTGGGGGCGTTGACCCCCGGAACTCTTTCCAGGTATACCATGACCACCATGTCTGAGTAACATTTCTGCCATCATCTACCATCTCCCACCACCGCCACTAATATTCACCTTTCGTCACCATCACCATCAACACTAATACACTATCCCTGTCATCATCACCATTAATACCCCACCACCACCACCAACACATTCCATCACCATCATACTACCACCAACATTAATTCAACACCATCACCACCATAAATATACTACCACCATCGAATCTATTACACCACCACCATGAGTAAATAACGCCTCTACCTTCATCTGTCCTCACCAGATAATATCATTTATGACACATTAATTCGAATAAAACACCAGCATCTTCCCCATCATCATGCCTGAGTAACACCTCTACCATCATCTGCCATCACCACTATCACCATCACCAGCTTCCTCACCGCCAACAATGATATACCACCACTATCTATTATTAATGATCAATGCCATTAATACACCACCAACAACACTTATCACCACCAACACCCTTCATCATCACCATTAATACACCAACCACCACCAACATCTTCCATACCCATCACCATCACACCACCAACATCTTCTATACCCATCACCATCACACCACCACCAACATCTTCCATACCCATCACCTTCCATACTCATCACCATCACACCATCAACAACATTTTCCATACTCATCACCATCACACCACTACCAACATCTTCCATACTCATCACCATCACACCACTACCAACATCTTCCATACTCATCACCATCACACCACCACTAACTCCATTCTTCTCTGCACCTCTGCCACTTGGGTGAGACATATAAATGTTTATTATGTATCTCATGCTTAAAATACTTACTCAGTCTCTGTTAGAGGTAATCTGTATTAAGCGTGGATGATATGCATGCTGAGATAAGAGGGGGAGTCTTGTGCATAAGTTTGCAGTATATTTACTCTGGCGTAGGTACTCTGAGTGAAGTGTGGAAGTTATGCGTGAGATGCAGAGGATGGTGTATGTGCTGTGTCCTGCTTATTATTTTGGTTATCAGGAGCTACATTTGGAGGGTTTGCAGTATATATATCTCCTTCGAAAAGCTTACCCTGTATTTAAATAATAAAATATTTTTAATATGTTTTAGTTTACACTTTTTAACTCGTAGTGAAATTAAATAAAGGGGTGAAATAAGACTGAGATCACGACGGTGTTTATGCCAGTCTAAAGACAACAATACCTGAATTACATCCATCACAACCTAAGTATAAATTAGGAAAAAAAAATCGAATTTCATTTCTATGTAAACATAAGTTGGGAAAAAAGTTTCGATCCAGGAAATGGAGTCAAGAGAAACTCTAAGGACACCAAAATTTCGTTCTGTGACATATAAGTCTTGGAAAACTTCTAACCATCGGAGTCAACTCATCTATTAGCCACTCAAGAAAAAATGCCTATTCGCCACTCTGTCATTCGCCATTCAAACTAAAAATCTACTACTTATCACTCTACTTGGTTATGCTTCACTGTGCAGCATTGTAATGGTAGCAGACAAGTTAGTGTGGCTGCAGGTGTTGACTTGCATTGTTGCCAAGTGTTAAAATGTTATTAATATTGCTACATACAGTAAATTAGTAAACTATGTAACAGATGTAGGTAAACACGTGACATATGGTAAACTAAGTAATCCAAATATCATCAAGTGTTAACTTTGTATATCAAAATTTGAAAGAACGCGGAAAAAACACAATCGTTGCAAACGTTACCTGTGTTAAAATCTTTTACAATTACCAGTACTTTTAGATGTATGAAGTTAACTGACACTGTTTATTTATCCAACAGATGTGGGTTCTGACATTCTTGGCGACTACGTTCATCTTGGTAGCCACTTGCTTTATTAGGTGGTGTCGTGTTACTTTCACTGGTTATAAAAGCAGGTGAGTGGTCACTGAATCCATCAGTAAATGAATGGCACTTATTGTTTACGACTGTAGGGAGGTGCCTATTATAGGAGATTCCGATGATTCACGTCCACTCCTCCCCACTACTATGTGTGTCAACTCACTTGCCTGCTATAATTTGAAGCTCACTCTTTATTGATCACTTCCGTTCTTATTCTCATGTTATTGCAAATATACACTGATACTTCTAAATCCTCTGATCATGTAAGAAAGTAATCCTGAGTCATTCACTAGAATCGGTCATTGTTTTCACAGCAAAGTTATATGCAGTCCTCTCTGCTATCACAGACATTGCTGAGATGTCTTCCTCATGCTTCATAGTTGTATCAGACTCCCACAGTCCGTCACAGGCTATCCAGAAATTCAACTTCCCTAATTCAATAGTTCCTTTTACACAATTTTGGACACACCGATGTTTGATGTTCAGGGCAAGAAACGAGCAAACTCAGCTGTCCGTTCAGTCGTTAATGACCTCCCAGTTTCCCAGAGGTATTCCTTTCTCGGACTTTTTTTGAATGATCACTCGACAGTTCAATGACCGCAACAACGTTTATGCTAGTTAGGCCACAGCAAACTGTTTTCTTTCAAAACACTCTTAATGGTCTAGCTGTCTTTTCACAGCGGTCGTGTCTGGGAGACTGCACGGACCCTTCAATGAGGAAAATCCTGGCACCACTCTGCGAGTAGTTGGGCGACACTGTCTGTTAGCAGCCAGTGTCCTGTCTGCCCCATCATTTGAGAGGGACGTGACCTTTCAATGATTACATTCTTCTATTAGTAGCCTACTTCTCACCTCCTGACATTATATATATGGCTCCACACTGTCACTCCAACTTCACATTGTTTCAGATTATGGAACAATATTCTTCTCTAGGCTGAGAGACTGACCACCTCAAAACTTCGTCTTCAAGGCTGATGGACTGATTACATCGTCTTCACATCTCTTCTGGTTTTACCAACTTTTCTGTACTCGACTGAAGCCTATTATGTAGGCGAAACGTTTCGAAATAAAGATACCTAACTGTTGCAAAAGTATCTTACCTAACAACACATCTATTCTCAGAAAATCATAGTTATGCTCACAGAAGAACATATTAATACTGGATAACCGTAGCTTGCTAGGTTGATTATTATTACAACTAAAACTTAGCGCTACGTGGTCTTACTTAAATCAACGATTTTAGACAAAGGCTATTAAGACCTTCCTCATTATCAGACAAAATCACCTGGGCGAACACGGAGTCATGAAGCGGTACTGGTCGGTCAGTGAGGCAATCCTGGTAGGAACTGTCACATCTATACTCTCCCAGCTGCTAGATCTTTGAATAGATTTAACAATAGCACAAGCAGTCTCCACGAGAGAGTTTTCAATGCTGGATACAATACTCGCTAAAGACTTCGAACGTAATGAATTTCCGATACTGGATATCTATATAAAACTTTGTCCATTTAATTAACTCGTATAATTCACTGAGGACTCAGTCACACCCCTGACCATCTCACGACCTGCCACCATTTGCCTCAGCATATGGTAGCCTTTCAGTCAAGCCCACTGTTCCTCCTCACTTTTAATATATGCGCTGCTCTGTTCATGGTTTTGGTCTGGAAACATTTTAGAGAAAGGGTGAACATATCTATTAACTATGGAGTTACCTAACAGAATGCTGCATACACTGCAATACGTCTGTACCTAATGGTTGACGTATCCCGTAAATAAAATGCCATAGATCATATATAATGATAACAGTCTAAAGCATGAAAAAGCCACTGATGTGCAGAGAGGCTGTAACCACAAAGCCGAAACTTTCCTTCGTGAATTACTCCACCCCAAGAAAGGATGGCCAGCTCAGAATTCAAGATGAATTCCTAAAACATGAATTAAGAATAAGATATCTTTCTTACATTAGCTCAATCTTCTGTTCTGGCATGTGTGTCAGATTTAATGCAGGCTTCTTGTTTTAACTGTATGAATGTATAGGCTGTTACCCGATTTATCGCAGCAGATTTTATTATATATGATACCTTTAGTAATGAATCTCAAGTACGTGGATTAGTTATGCCAGTCTCCGATATAGTTGATGTCCTATCATTACCATCAAGAAGGTCACCCAGGCATTTTAACAATGTCTTCTTAATATGGCGTCTTCTCAAAATCTCAACATGTTGTTTTCTCCGTGAGTATAAAGGCCATGCCCATTGAATATTACTGGCAATTTGAAAATAGGTTGATCATAAGCTGTTTTTGAGGTTCGTCCCTTATGAAAATAAAGGAAGTGCTGGGACCGTAGTGTGATCAATATTTTCATTTGACTAATTTACATTATTCATAATATTGTCTCATTTAACAAATCTTTTTAAGGTTGATCGTGGTCTGATGATAAGTTGATGACATTACAGACATAATTGCACCACTGGTTTTCCCCTTCCATATATACTTTCTACCTTGGTTTTGTGTTTCATCATTTCAACAGCTGTTGTCGTGAGAACGCCAATCTTAAAAGACTGCAAACAGATAGGACCATTTTTTCAAACTGTTTAATAGTAGAGATGACAAAATCAGTAATCATGGTGAAAATACGATCCTATGGAACATAAATTCTTATCCTGTGAAGAGTACCAACATGTCTTTGGATATTATCTTGGAACGTACTGTATATATGCCGTAACGAAGAGAAGCAGTGGAGGTTAATAATTTTGATTGTGTTAGGTGTCTTGTGGCTCTACTCTCACTCTATGAACAATTATACATTAACAACCGTGTTATAGATAGTGCAGCTTGTTACTGATAATTTGCCTCGTTATTTAAAGCGGTTCCCTGCAGTGTCATGATAATAAGAATAAACAATGCTGAAGATACAGAATCACCTACAAAATTCCCGTCAAATGATATATTCGTGGTTGAATATATCATGATATATGAGGTCAACTACACATGACTTGATGACAATCTCAATTTTAAGATCAAGTTAGCAAGCTTTCCTGGTGGATTTCCCCCAGCAATCCCACAGGATACCTGCTGTACATCATGTCCAACAGTCCCACAGGATAACTGCTGTACGTCATGTCTAGCAGTACCACAGGATAACTGCTGTACATCATGTCCAGCAGTTCCACAGGATAACTGCTGTACATCATGTCCAACAGTACCACAGGATAACTGCTGTACATCATGTCCAACAGTACCACAGAATAACTGCTGTACATCATGTCCAACAGTCCCACAGGATAACTGCTGTACATCATGTCCAACAGTACCACAGGATAACTGCTGTACATCATGTCCAACAGTCCCACAGGATAGCTGCTGTACGTCACGTCCAGCAGTCCTACAGGATAACTGCTGTACATCATGTCCAACAGTACCACAGGATAACTGCTGTACATCATGTCCAACAGTCCCACAGGATAACTGCTGTACATCATGTCCAACAGTCCCACAGGATAACTGCTGTACATCATGTCCAACAGTACCACAGGATAACTGCTGTACATCATGTCCAACAGTCCCACAGGATAACTGCTGTACATCATGTCCAACAGTCCCACAGGATAACTGCTGTACATCATGTCCAACAGTCCCACAGGATAACTGCTGTACATCATGTCCAACAGTACCACAGGATAACTGCTGTACATCATGTCCAACAGTCCCACAGGATAGCTGCTGTACATCATGTCCAACAGTCCCACAGGATAGCTGCTGTACATCATGTCCAACAGTCCCACAGGATAACTGCTGTACATCATGTCCAACAGTACCACAGGATAACTGCTGTACATCATGTCCAACAGTCCCACAGGATAACTGCTGTTCATCATGTCCAACAGTACCACAGGATAACTGCTGTACATCATGTCCAACAGTACCACAGGATAACTGCTGTACATCATGTCCAACAGTACCACAGGATAGCTGCTGTACGTCACGTCCAGCAGTCCTACAGGATAACTGCTGTACATCATGTCCAACAGTACCACAGGATAACTGCTGTTCATCATGTCCAACAGTCCCACAGGATAACTGCTGTACATTTATGTCCAACAGTACCACAGGATAACTGCTGTACATCATGTCCAACAGTACCACAGGATAGCTGCTGTACGTCACGTCCAGCAGTCCTACAGGATAACTGCTGTACATCATGTCCAACAGTACCACAGGATAACTGCTGTACATCATGTCCAACAGTCCCACAGGATAACTGCTGTACATCATGTCCAACAGTCCCACAGGATAACTGCTGTACATCATGTCCAACAGTCCCACAGGATAACTGCTGTACATCATGTCCAACAGTACCACAGGATAACTGCTGTACATCGTGTCCAACAGTCCCACAGGATAACTGCTGTACATCGTGTCCAACAGTACCACAGGATAACTGCTGTACATCGTGTCCAACAGTACCACAGGATAGCTGCTGTACATCGTGTCCAACAGTACCACAGGATAACTGCTGTACATCGTGTCCAACAGTACCACAGGATAGCTGCTGTACATCATGTCCAACAGTACCACAGGATAACTGCTGTACATCGTGTCCAACAGTACCACAGGATAACTGCTGTACATCGTGTCCAACAGTACCACAGGATAACTGCTGTACATCGTGTCCAACAGTACCACAGGATAACTGCTGTACGTCATGTCCAACACTGTGTTTATAAGTGGAGGAAATATTATTTTAATAATGATGTGTAGGGTACTGTCAGTTTTCAGGACCTAAATACTCTTGTGGCCTCAACACCCAGTACATCTCGCATATAAGGAATTAGTTCTGCAAAAGTTGCGCTAGTGGACGCATGTGTCTTCCTTCAAACATGTGATGTGTTTACCTTTTCACAATTTTTGTCATACAGAGCAGGTATATGGGGTGACATTTCGTTTCTGTATCTACCACATAACGTATACTCAGCAGTGCATATTGTTAATCTAGTACACGTTGCTGGTCCTGCAGATTCATAGCTCACTATCTAACCTTTGTGTTCAGATCTCCAGCTGACACATTACGAGGGTGGGAGATGGTAAAATTCGGAGAATGCAAAAAAAAAAAAAAGAAATTCTCAGCCACTGCTGCTTATCCACTACCAACAATGGAATGGTCTGTGACGCAAATTAACTTCTCAACTCATTCTTGTCAAATTTTTTTATTTCCAATTTACGAATGGTACAGTTTATGAAGTAACCGTAATAATCATTCATTATTTTTAAGGTCTTTTGCTACTTTTCTTCTACAAGGTTGTCTGGAAAAAAGTAAACTGGAAAAAAAGGCAATGTGTTAAAAAATGAACATAGCAAAGTTTGGCCATTTAAACAATGATATAAGCACAGACAAGATATCATAATTATGTTGGAACAATATCGCGAGAAATTATTTTTTAAATACAACTGGCTTACTGAAAGATAACTTAAATGACACGTAATGTTATGCAAGTCAAGACCTGTATCCTCTTTTCATTATTAAATGAGGTATAAGGATGTAAAAATATGCATGGAAGCCAAATTTTTAAAATGAACACAAAGGTCAACACTTTTGGAATCCGGTTGGGGTCAAATATTTACATTCACTGTTTCAGCCCATATTAACTCTGTGTGACATGTTCCATGATGCCTGGTTGCTGGATGATGCCCTGGTTGCTGGATGATGCCCTGGTTGCTGGATGATGCCTGGTTGCTGGATGATGCCCTGGTTGCTGGATGATGCCCTGGTTGCTGGATGATGCCTGGTTGCTGGATGATGCCCTGGTTGCTGGATGATGCCCTGGTTGCTGGATGATGCCCTGGTTGCTGGATGATGCCCTGGTTGCTGGATGATGCCCTGGTTGCTGGATGATGCCCTGGTTGCTGAATGATGCCCTGGTTGCTGGATGATGCCCTGGTTGCTGGATGATGCCCTGGTTGCTGGATGATGCCTGGTTGCTGGATGATGCCCTGGTTGCTGGATGATGCCCTGGTTGCTGGATGATGCCTGGTTGCTGGATGATGCCCTGGTTGCTGGATGATGCCCTGGTTGCTGGATGATGCCCTGGTTGCTGGATGATGCCTGGTTGCTGGATGATGCCCTGGTTGCTGGATGATGCCCTGGTTGCTGGATGATGCCCTGGTTGCTGGATAAATGCCCTGGTTGCTGGATGATGCCCTGGTTGCTGGATGATGCCCTGGTTGCTGGATGATGCCCTGGTTGCTGGATGATGCCCTGGTTGCTGGATGATGCCCTGGTTGCTGGATGATGCCCTGGTTGCTGGATGATGCCCTGGTTGCTGGATGATGCCCTGGTTGCTGGATGATGCCCTGGTTACTGGATGATGCCCTGGTTACTGGATGATGCCCTGGTTGCGGGGATGATGCCCTGGTTGCTGGATGATGCCCTGGTTGCTGGATGATGCCCTGGTTACTGGATGATGCCCTGGTTGCTGGATGATGCCCTGGTTGCTGGATGATGCCCTGGTTGCTGGATGATGCCCTGGTTGCTGGATGATGCCCTGGTTGCTGGATGATGCCCTGGTTGCTGGATGATGCCCTGGTTGCTGGATGATGCCCTGATTGCTGGATGATGCCCTGGTTGCTGGATGATGCCCTGGTTGCTGGATGATGCCCTGGTTGCTGGATGATGCCCTGGTTGCTGGATGATGCCCTGGTTGCTGGATGATGCCCTGGTTGCTGGATGATGCCCTGGTTACTGGATGATGCCCTGGTTGCTGGATGATGCCCTGGTTGCTGGATGATGCCCTGGTTGCTGGATGATGCCCTGGTTGCTGGATGATGCCCTGATTGCTGGATGATGCCCTGGTTGCTGGATGATGCCCTGGTTGCTGGATGATGCCCTGGTTGCTGGATGATGCCCTGGTTGCTGGATGATGCCCTGGTTACTGGATGATGCCCTGGTTGCTGGATGATGCCCTGGTTGCTGGATGATGCCCTGGTTGCTGGATGATGCCCTGGTTGCTGGATGATGCCCTGGTTGCTGGATGATGCCCTGGTTGCTGGATGATGCCCTGGTTGCTGGATGATGCCCTGATTGCTGGATGATGCCCTGGTTGCTGGATGATGCCTGGTTGCTGGATGATGCCCTGGTTGCTGGATGATGCCCTGGTTGCTGGATGATGCCCTGGTTGCTGGATGATGCCCTGGTTGCTGGATGATGCCCTGGTTACTGGATGATGCCCTGGTTGCTGGATGATGCCCTGGTTGCTGGATGATGCCCTGGTTGCTGGATGATGCCCTGGTTGCTGGATGATGCCCTGATTGCTGGATGATGCCCTGGTTGCTGGATGATGCCCTGGTTGCTGGATGATGCCCTGGTTGCTGGATGATGCCCTGGTTGCTGGATGATGCCCTGGTTGCTGGATGATGCCCTGATTGCTGGATGATGCCCTGGTTGCTGGATGATGCCCTGGTTGCTGGATGATGCCCTGGTTACTGGATGATGCCCTGGTTGCTGCATGATGCCTTGGTTGCTGGATGATGCCTTGGATGCTGGATGATGCCATGATTGCTGGATGATGCCCTGGGTTCTGGATGATTCCTTGGTTGCTGGATAGTACCCTGGTTGCTGGATGATGTCTTGGTTGCTGGATGATGCCTTGGTTGCTGGATGATGCCCTGGTTGCTGGATTATTCCCTGGTTGCTGGACGATGCCCTAGTTGCCGGATGATGCCCTGGTTGCTGGATGATGCTCTGGTTGCTGGATGATACCTTGGTTGCTGGATGATGCCCTGGTTGCTGGATGATGCCCTGGTTGCTGCATGATGCCTTGGTTGCTGGATGATGCCTTGGATGCTGGATAATGCCATGATTGCTGGATGATGCCCTGGTTGCTGGATGATGCCTTGGTTGCTGGATGGTACCCTGGTTGCTGGATAATGCCCTGGTTGTTGGATGATGTCTTGGGTGCTGGATGATGCCCCGGTTGCTGGATGATGCCTTGGTTGCTGGATGATGCCCTGGTTGCTGAATGATGCCCTGGTTGCTGGATGATGCCTTGGTTGCTGGATGATGCCCTGGTTGCTGGATGATGCCCTGGTTGCTGGATGATGCCTTGGTTGCTGAATAATGCCTTGGTTGCTGGATGATGCCCTGGTTGCCGGATGATGCCCTGGTTGCTGGATGATGCACTGGTTGCTGGATGATGCCCTGGTTGCTGGATGATACCCTGGTTGCTGGATGATGCCCTGGTTGCTGGATGATGCCTGGTTGCTGGATGATGCCCTGGTTGCTGGATGATGCCCTGGTTGCTGGATGATACCCTGGTTGCTGGATGATGCCCTGGTTGCTGGATGATGCCCTGGTTGCTGGATGACGCCCTGGTTGCTGGATGATGCCCTGGTTGCTGGATGATGCCCTGGTTGCTGGATGATGCCCTGGTTGCTGGATGATGCCCTGGTTGCTGGATGATGCCCTGGTTGCTGGATGATGCCCTGGTTGCTGGATGATGCCCTGGTTGCTGGATGATGCCCTGGTTGCTGGATGATGCCCTGGTTGCTGGATGATGCCCTAGATGCTGAACGATGTCCTGCTTTCTGAATGATGATGTCCTTGTTCCTGGACGATTCCCTTGTTCCTGGACGATTCCCTTGTTCCTGGACGATTCCCTTGTTCCTGGACGATTCCCTTGTTCCTGGACGATTCCCTTGTTCCTGGACGATTCCCTTGTTCCTGGACGATTCCCTTGTTCCTGGACGATTCCCTTGTTCCTGGACGATTCCCTTGTTCCTGGACGATTCCCTTGTTCCTGGACGATTCCCTTGTTCCTGGATGATTCCCTTGTTCCTGGATGATTCCCTTGTTCCTGGATGATTCCCTTGTTCCTGGATGATTCCCTTGTTCCTGGATGACGCCCTGGTTGCTGGATGACGCCCTGGTTGCTGGATGACGCCCTGGTTGCTGGATGACGCCCTGGTTGCTGGATGACGCCCTGGTTGCTGGATGACGCCCTGGTTGCTGGATGACGCCCTGGTTGCTGGATGACGCCCTGGTTGCTGGATGATGTGCTGGTTGCTGAATGATGCCCTGGTTGCTGGATGACGCCCTGGTTGCTGGATGACGCCCTGGTTGCTGGATGACGCCCTGGTTGCTGGATGACGCCCTGGTTGCTGGATGACGCCCTGGTTGCTGGATGATGTGCTGGTTGCCGAATGATGCCCTGGTTGCTGAATGATGCCCAGGTTGCTGGATGATGCCCTGCTTGCTGAATGATGCCCTGCTTGCTGAATGATGCCCTGCTTGCTAAGTGATGTTGCGATGGTTGCTGAAAGATGCCCTGGTTGCTGAATGATGCCCTGGTTGCAGAATGATGCCGTGGATATTGAATGATGCCCTGGTTGCTAATGGATGCCCTGGCTGCCGAATGATGCCATGGTTGCTGGATTATGCCCTGGTTGCTGAATGATGCCCTGGTTGCTGAACGATGCCCTAGTTGCTGAATGATGCATTGGTTGCCTAGTGATGCACTGGTTGCTGGATAATACCATGGTTGCTGAATGATACCCAGGATACTTAATGATGCCCTGGCTGCTGAATGATGCCCTGGTTGCTGAATGATGCCCTGGTTGCTGAATGATACCATGGTTGCTGAATGATACCCAGGATACTTAATGATGCCCTGGCTGCTGAATGATGCCCTGGTTGCTGAATGATGCCCTGGTTGTTGAATGATGCCGTGGTTACTGAATGATGCCCTGTTTGCTGAATGATGCCCTGGCTGCTGAATGATGCCCTCTTTGCTGAAGGATGCCCTGGTTGCTGAATGATGCTGTGGTTACTGAATGATGCCACGGTTGCCGAATGATGCACTGGTTGCCGGATGATGCCCTAGTTGCTGAATGATGCCCTGGTTGCTGAGTGATGCCCTGGTTGCTGAATGATGCCATGGTTTCCGAATGATGCACTGGTTGCTGGATGATGCCCTGGTTGCTGAATGATACCCTGGTTGCTGAATGATGCCCAGGTTGCTGGATGATGCCTTGGTTGCTGAATAAACCATACCCCCGGCCGGGATTGAACCCGCGGTCATAGAGTCTCAAAACTCCAGCCCAATCGTGTCATTACGATTTCTTGAGTCTGGTTGCTGAATGATACCCTGGTTGCTGAATGATGCCCAGATTGCTGGATGATGCCCTGCTTTCTGCATGATACCCTGCTTGCTGGATGATGCCCTGCTTGCTGGATGATGCCCTGCTTGCTGAATGATTCCCTGGTTGCTGGATGATGCCCTAGTTGCTGAATGTCACCCTGGTTGCTGAATAATACCTTGGTTGCTGGATGATGCCTTGGTTGCTGAATGATGCCTTCGTTGTTGGATGATGCCCTGGTTGCTGGATGATGCCCTGGTTGCTGAATGATGCCCTGGTTGCTGAATGATGCCCTGATTGCTGAAAGATGTACTGGTTACTGAATGATGCCCTGGTTGCTTAATGATGCCCTGGTTGCTGAATGATGCTAAGGTTGCTGAATGATGCCTTGGTTGCTGAATGATGCCTTGGTTGCTGAATGATGCCCTGGTTGCTGAATGATGCCCTGGTTGCTTAATGATGCGCTGGTTGCTGAATGATGCTCTGGTTGCTTAATGATGCCCTGGTTGCTGAATGATGCCCTGGTTACTGAATGATGCCCTGGTTGCTGAATGATGCCCTGGTTGCTGAATGTGATGTGCTGCTTGCTGTTGTAGTCTTTACATAACCTTCTATGTGATGGGTGACAGGCTGGGTGATAGGTGATAGACTGGGAGATGGGTGATAGCCTGGGTGATGGATGATATGCTGGGTAATGGGTGATAGGCTGGGTGATGGGTGATATGCTGGGTTATGGGTGATAGGCTGGCTGAAGGGTTATGGGCTGAGTGATGGGCTATATGCTGGGTGATAAACTGGATCATGGGTGATAGGCTTGGTGATGTTGGCTCTGGGTGACAAGCTGAGTGATGTTGTAGTGTCTGAGTGACATGCTGAGGGATGCTGTAGTGTTTGAGTGACATGCTGAGTGATGCTGTAGTGTCAGAGTGACATGCTGAGTCATGCTGTAGTGTACGAGTGACATGCTCAGTGATGCTGTAGTGTCTGTGTGACATGCTGAGTGATGCTGTAGTGTCTGAGTGACATGCTGAGTGATGCTGTAGTGTCTGAGTAACATGCTGAGTGATGTTTTTTGTGTGTGTGTGTGTGTGCGTGCGTGCTTGCGTGCGTGTGTAGTGTCTGAGTGACATGCTGACTGACGCTGTAGTGTCTGAGTGACATGCTGACTGATGCTGTAGTGTCTGAGTGACATGCTGAGTGATGCTTTAGTGTCTGAGTGACATGCTGAGTGATGCTGTAGTGTCTGAGTGACATGCTGAGAGATGCTGTATTGTCTGAGTAACATGCTGAGTCATGCTGTAGTGTACGAGTGACATGCTCAGTGATGCTGTAGTGTCTAAGTGACATGCTGAGTGATGCTGTAGTGTCTGAGTGATATGGTGAGTGATGCTGTAGTGTCTAAGTGACATGCTGAGTGATACTTTTGTGTGTGTGTGTGTGTGTGTGTGTGTGTGTGTGTGTGTGTGTGTGTGTGTGTGGTGTGTGTGTGTGTGTGTGTGTGTGTGTGTGTGCGTGCGTGCGTGCTTGCGTGCCTGTGTAGTGTCTGAGTGACATGCTGACTGATGCTGAAGTGTCTGAGTGACATGGTGAGTGATGCTGTAGTGCCTGAGTAACATGCTGAGTGATGCTGTAGTGTCTGAGTGATATGCTGAAAGATGTTGTAGTGTCTGAGTGACATGCTGAGTGATGTTGTAGTGTCTGAGTGACATGCTGAGTGGTGCTGCAGTGTCTGAGTGACTTGCTGAATGATACTGTAGTGTAAAGTAAAAGGACACAAGTGCAACTAATGTGACATTTTATTGTGGCAACGTTTCGCTCTTCTTCTAATCTTCCTAGACGATACATCACTGCCCTTAAGAACCTCGCCAACGACCCCAACATTATCGTCACCACCGCCGACAAAGGAGGTGGAGTCGTCATACTCAACGCCAGTGACTACAACACTAAAATGATGGACCTTTTGAATTATCAATCTACATACGAACCCATCAGCACTCAACAATTGGAGACGCTCACCCAAGATTTTCTTTACAAAACCAGACAAATTACTCAAACGCACTAGAGAAGGGAAGAAACTTCTGTACTTGTTACCAAGCAACCCTAAACCAGCATACATGTATGGTATACCCAAGACCCATAAACACAATATTCCTCTCAGGCCAATCACGTCAGGAATAGGCAGTGCTCCACACAAGCTAGCCGGAGTTCTTGCCAAACATCTTTCCTGCCTTCTAGGGACCATCAGCCCCGCTCATCTTAAACACTCAGGCGACCTTCTCAACCGCATCCGAAACCTCTCCATCCGTAACAAGAAACTAAGCAGTTTGGATGTGACTTCTCTCTTCACAAAAGTACCTACCAAAAAAAGCCATCGAGGTTCTACGACGTAAAGTCAATCAGGACCTTAATCTTCCTCTACCTCCCGGAGATTTTGCTGACTTGTTTGAACTCTGTGTTAATTTCAACTGTTTTTCTTTCAATAACAAGCTCTACAAACAAACCTACGGCATGGGAATGGAGTCCCCCATCAGTGCGGTCCTAGCCAACTTATACATGGAACACCTAGAGTCCGAACACTTCGCCAACATCATCCCTTCAAGCGTCACTTGGTTACGTTACGTGGACGACGTCCTCGTAATAACTCCCAAACGTTTTGATGTACGGAATCTTCAGGCAAAGATCAACGCAGTTGAACCGGCGATCCAGTTTACACTAGAAGAAGAGTCCAATGACAAGCTACCTTTCCTCGACGTCCTTCACGAAGTAGACAACAACCTAAGATTTCAAGTTTATCGGAAACCCACCAATAAAAATGATTTCACACACTTCTATTCCAGTCAAGATACCAAGACCAAAAGAGGCATCATCATCGGGTTTTTCCTAAGAGCATACCGAATTTGTAGTCCTGAGTTTCTTGACGAGGAATGTACATACATTCACCAAACATTCACTGAGTTACATTTCCCTCCTTTTTTCATCAAAGACTGCAAGAAAAGAGCTCTTCAGATCATTAATTCTCCACGCATCAACACCACTCCCAACAGAGTTATAATTCTTCCCAACAGCCAGGTTGCACTGAACGTCTCAAAAGTACTTTCACAAGCTAACACCAGAGTCGCCATCGCTTCTAGCACTTCAATAAAGGATCTAACCAGGACAAAATCCAAGCACCACGAACCAGTCAATGCAGGAGTTTACACTATACCCTGTGGAGGCTGCGACAAGATTTACGTAGGTGAAACAGCAAGAAACCTCGACACCCGCCTCATTGAACACATTTACGCATGTAGGAACGATAACTTGAACAACGCCTGTGTACAACACCGAAATTCCACCAATCATCTCATGAAATTCAGAGACGCCCAATTAGTGATCAAAGAAACTAATTTCAGCAGACGCAAGTGCCTCGAATCAGCACTGATCGCTGTTTCGAATACAATTAAACAAAACAACGGCAGCTTCACCATCTCCGAAGTCTTAGCAAGAATCCTTCTGAAAACAGTAAACCCTGCCTCACATAGTCTCTCCTGTTATACTACACAAAGCACATTACAGAGAGTGAACACTGAAACAAGCTGCCTCTTTCCAGTCTATATTTTTCCAACCTATTTTTATGTTACCCAAGTAATAGCTTTTACTCATGTACGAATTAATTGCTCTACCATACTGTATTGCTTTTATCACTACTACTACTACTACTACTACTACTACTACTACTACCACTAGTGAACATCGAAATGGTACCTCACTAGTATTGCACCTCACTCTGAGCCTTTATATACCCTCTATTGATAAATTAGACACATGTCGGTTCTCTGAACCATTCATCTACAAACCATATACCCTCTGTGTCCATGTACTGTTTGTAACGGCTTGATAAAGCTCCTGGAGAGCGATACGTTGCCACAATAAAATGTCACATTAGTTGCACTTGTGTCCTTTTACTTTACATATTGTCGGTAATTCTACCAACTTTATTACGATGCTGTAGTGTCTGAGTAACATTCTGAGTGATGCTGTAGTGTCTGAGTGACATGGTGAGTGATGTTGTAGTGTCTAAGTGACATGGTGAGTGATGTTGTAGTGTCTGAGTGACATGCTGAGAGATGCTGTAGTGTCTGAGTGACATGGTGAGTGATACTGTTGTGTCTGAGTCACATGCTGAGTGATGTTGTAGTGTCTGAGTGACATGCTGAGTGATACTGTAGTGTCTGAGTGACATGCTGAGTGATGTAGTGTACGGGTAACATGACATGCTGAGTGATTCTGTTGTGTCTTAGTTAAATGCTGAGTGATGCTGTAGTGTCTGAGTGACATGCTGAATGATGCTGTAGTGTCTGAGTGACATGCTGAGGGATGCTGTTGTGTACGAGTGACATGCTGAATGATGCTGTGGTGTCTGAATGACATGCTGAGTGATGCTGTAGTGTATGAGTGACATGCTGAGGGATGCTGTAGTGTCTGAGTGACATGCTGAGTGATGCTGTAGTGTATGAGTGACATGCTGAGGGATGCTGTAGTGTCTGAGTGACATGCTGAGGGATGCTGTAGTGTCTGAGTGACATGCTGAGTGATGCTGTAGTGTATGAGTGACATGCTGAGGGATGCTGTTGTGTACGAG
This sequence comes from Cherax quadricarinatus, assembly GCF_026875155.1. Taxonomy (NCBI): domain Eukaryota; kingdom Metazoa; phylum Arthropoda; class Malacostraca; order Decapoda; family Parastacidae; genus Cherax; species Cherax quadricarinatus. The sequence continues at coordinate 6,062,935 of NC_069422.1, read as the reverse complement.
TGACATGCTCAGTGATGCTGTGGTGTCTGAATGACATGCTGAGTGATGCTGTAGTGTATGAGTGACATGCTGAGGGATGCTGTAGTGTCTGAGTGACATGCTGAGTGATGCTGTAGTGTATGAGTGACATGCTGAGGGATGCTGTAGTGTCTGAGTGACATGCTGAGTGATGCTGTAGTGTATGAGTGACATGCTGAGGGATGCTGTTGTGTACGAGTGACATGCTGAATGATGCTGTGGTGTCTGAATGACATGCTGAGTGATGCTGTAGTGTATGAGTGACATGCTGAGGGATGCTGTAGTGTCTGAGTGACATGCTGAGTGATGCTGTAGTGTATGAGTGACATGCTGAGGGATGCTGTTGTGTCTGAGTGACATGCTGAGGGATGTTTGTAGTGTCTGAGTGACATGCTGAGTGATGCTGTAGTGTATGAGTGACATGCTGAGGGATGCTGTTGTGTACGAGTGACATGCTCAGTGATGCTGTAGTGTATGAGTGACATGCTGAGGGATGCTGTAGTGTATGAGTGACATAATGAGTGATGCTGTAGTGTCTGAGTGACATGCTGAGTGATGCTGTAGTGTCTTAGTGACATGCTGGGTGATTCTGTAGTGTCTAAGTGACATGCTGAGGGAAGCTGTCTCAGTAGTATCAGTTCCTAGTAACCAGTTACCAGTAACCAATTACCAGTAGTATGACTCAATACCAACCATCTGTGTGGATCACTTGTTATTCATTGTAACAGCTGACCTAACATAATTTGAAGACCACTCACCCTCTGAGGCACTGGTAAGTCAGTTCAAGTAGAGACGTTAAACGGGTGGCAGGTCAGTCCTGGTGCTCCCCATATATTCTATCCTATATACGTACTTAACAGCCTACGTGAGTGTTACCAAATCCACGTTTCAAAACCCCACATGACATTTGGTGGCAGCGTTGTGGGCGTGGATTTACGGCTATTTCGACGTTAGAAGATTGTTTGTGGGGTGCCCGCGGCCTCTTCTTCCCTCACCCACCTCAACTGGTCGCCCCAGCCTGCAAGCCAGTTGCAGTCGTCTTTCAAGATTCCTGGCTTTTTTTCGTGTTCTATTGCTTCAATCTCCGAAGGATTGACCCGGCTTTTGCAATTAAGCCAGCCAGTAAGCCAGTCTGTGGGAGAGAGCGCCAGTCAGCCTGCCTCAGCCTGTCTCCTGTCATCCACCTGCTCCTTCATGCTGTGTGCATCGTTACACGTCTTCCAGTCAGCCATTCTTGTGGCAGCAAGACAACCCAGCTTCCTAACGCAGTTGAGAGAGAGAAGCAAGCTATGCAAGTTCTTCTTGAAGTATTGTTTCCAATTTCGCTTGTGCTCCCAGTTGTATGCTAAGAGTGGTTTTTACCATCCCTGTGGCATATTGTGGCTTAGTTTAAGCAACCTGGATGTTCTCGTGAGTGGTGAGTGTGTGCCAGTGAGCGCCTGCGAGTTCAAATCAGGCTGCTCCGACCACCACCCGCCAACTCCACCTGCCACCTCATCTACCTGCGGCCTTTTTCCACCCTTATACCGGGTCTTAGCACTGTTTTTCGCTCACATAATTGGTCAAGAGATTGTAGCTGTGCGCCAGCCATAAAGCCAATTATGTGAGTTCGCCTAGATAGCGCATTTCTTCACAAGTGTGAGTGTAGGAGTCATCACCTGCCAACAGGACCACATTTTGCCCTCGCCGTTCACCATCCAACATCACCGCTTCCAGTCTTCAGTGATAATTTTCTGTTTAGAGACATTTTCCTACATATAAAGACATTTGCGTGTGTGAGACATTTACAGTGAATTTCTTGTGTACTCTAAGTCTTGTGTTTTCAGTGTAGACTCAGTGTAGACTCAGTGTAGACTCAGTGTAGACTCAGTGTAGACTCAGTGTTTCTTTGACTCATTATTTTTGCATTATTTTAAAGTGTTATCATTCATCTTTGGTGTTTCATTTTTATATTTTTATCTGTGTTTTTTTTTATGCTACTCTCTGTCTGTAGTATGTATGATTTTGTAGTGTACAAGTTTATTTATGTGCAGTATTTTATTGTTACCCCAGTCAGTCACTCCGTGTGAAGTAATTCATTCATTTTTTTTATCATGTGTTCTTTCATCATTGTATTCTCCAGTATTCCCCAATACCAACAATACCACCAGTCCGATGACATTATTCTTTGCAAATATACAGGGTCTAAAGCCAGCAACAAACAACAAAATACCTTTCATCCGTGGACTGCTTGCAGAGGCTTTCACTCAGACCTACATAAAGGATCACTTGGACAACGAAATATGGATCCCAGGTTACAACCTATACAGATGTGACAGAGTGAACAGGCAAAAGGGGGGGGGGTTGGCCTGTACATTGCAGGGTCACTTGTTTGCACAGAACTGCTAAATGCCTCAACTGATGTAGTGGAAGTTTTAGCAGAAAAGGTCGAGAACCAAAACCTAGTCATTGTGGTAGTCTACAAGCCTCCGGATGCAACATCCCAGCAATTCCAGGAACAGCTGTTAAAAATTGACCACTGTCTGGAAAATCTTCCAGCTCCTGCACCCAACATCTTGCTCCTGGGGATTTCAACTTAAGGGCACCTAAAATGGGGAATATGCAAATAATATTGTTGCAGTAATAACACCAAGAGGCAGCTCTGATGAAAACTCACACTCACACGAACTTTTAAATCTCTGTACAAAATTCAATTTAAACCAGCAAATAATAGAGCCTACTGGGATGGAGAATACGCTAGACTTCATCTTAAACTAACAATGATGATTGATAAGAAATGTCACCATATCAAAAACAATATACTAGATCACAACATAATTTGAGGTTCAGACATGTATGCGTGGAGCCCCAGACCGACATAATGAGACTAGTCACGAGGGAGCATTCACCAAATTCAACTTCAATAACAAAAAATAAAGTGGGACCAAGTAAACCAAGTCCTAACCGATATAAGCTGGGAAGATATACAAAGCAACACAGACCCCAACGAAATGCCAAAAAAACAGATTAACTTGGTGGCACTCGATGTTGCAAAAGGGGCTTTTTCCCTCTATGAAAAGGAGGAGAAGATGAAAAATAGAAAGAGACAGGCGCTCCCTTTACCAGGCGACGGAAAAAAATAACAGGCGGCTAAAAGAGGTCAATATATCTGAAATGCGTAGGGAGACACTGGTCAGAGAAATAGCAAGCGTCGACTCAAGCTAAAGGAATTTATAGGAGTCAGGAATCGCGGGAAGAACTAAAAGCCATAAATGAAATCGAAGAAACCCAAATATTTTCTTCTCCTATGCCAAATCAAAGTCGAGAAAAAACATCCAGTATTTGGCCCCTATTAAACAAGATGGGTCCTACACAGTGACAGCAGGAAATGAGTGAGCTATCAAGTCCCAATATGACTCAGTTTTTAGCAAGCCGCTAACCAGACTGAGAGTCGAAGACAAAACGAATTTTTTATGAGAGAGCCACAAAATTTGGTTAACACAAGCCTATCCGATGTTATCCTGACGCCAAATGACTTCGAACAGGCGATAAATGACATGCCCATGCACTCTGCCCCAGGGCCAGACTCATGGAACTCCGTGTTCATCAAGAACTGCAAGAAGCCCCTATCACGAGCCTTTTCCATCCTATGGAGAGGGAGCATGGACACGGGGGTCGTCCCACAGTTACTAAAAACAACAGACATAGCCCCACTCCACAAAGGGGGCAGTAAAGCAACAGCAATGAACTACAGACCAATAGCACTAACATCCCATATCATAAAATCTTGAAAGGGTCCTAAGAAGCAAGATCACCACCCATCTAGAAACCCATCAGTTACACAACCCAGGGAAACATGGGTTTAGAACAGGTCGCTCCTGTCTGTCTCAACTATTGGATCACTACGACAAGGTCCTAAATGCACTAGAAGATAAAAAGAATGCAGATGTAATATATACAGACTTTGCAAAAGCCTTCGACAAGTGTGACCATGGAGTAATAGCGCACAAAATGCGTGCTAAAGGGATAACAGGAAAAGTCGGTCGATGGATCTATAATTTCCTCACTAACAGAACACAGAGAGTAGTCGTCAACAGAGTAAAGTCCGAGGCAGCTACGGTGAAAAGCTCTGTTCCACAAGGCACAGTACTCGTTCCCATCTTGTTCCTCATTCTCATATCCGACATAGACAAGGATGTCAGCCACAGCACCGTGTCTTCCTTTGCAGATGACACCCGAAACTGCATGACAGTGTCTTCCATTGCAGACACTGCAAGGCTCCAGGCGGACATCAACCGAATCTTTCAGTGGGCTGCAGAAAACAATATGAAGTTCAACGTTGAGAAATTTCAATTACTCAGATATGGTAAACACGAGGAAATTAAATCTTCATCAGAGTACAAAACAAATTCTGGCCACGAAATAGAGCGAAACACCAACGTCAAAGACCTGGGAGTGATCATGTCGGAGGATCTCACCTTCAAGGACCATAACATTGTATCAATCGCAAATGCTAGAAAAATGACAGGATGGATAATGAGAACCTTCAAAACTAGGGAGGCCAAGCCCATGATGACACTCTTCAGGTCACTTGTTCTATCTAGGCTGGAATATTGCTGCACACTAACAGCACCTTTCAAGGCAGGTGAAATTGCTGACCTAGAAAAATGTACAGAGAACCTTCACGGCGCGCATAACAGAGATAAAACACCTCAATTACTGGGAGCGCTTGAGGTTCCTGAACCTGTATTCCCTGGAACGCAGGCGGGAGAGATACATGATTATATACACCTGGAAAATCCTAGAGGGACTAGTACCGAACTTGCACACGAAAATCACTCACTACGAAAGCAAAAGACTTGGCAGACGATGCAACATCCCCCCAATGAAAAGCAGGGGTGTCACTAGCACGTTAAGAGACCATACAATAAGTGTCAGGGGCCCGAGACTGTTCAACTGCCTCCCAGCATACATAAGGGGGATTACCAACAGACCCCTGGCAGTCTTCAAGCTGGCACTGGACAAGCACCTAAAGTCGGTTCCTAACCAGCCGGGCTGTGGCTCGTACGTTGGTTTGCGTGCAGCCAGCAGCAACAGCCTGGTTGATCAGGCTCTGATCCACCAGGAGGCCTGGTCACAGACCGGGCCGCGGGGGCATTGACCCCCGAAACTCTCTCCAGGTAAACTCCAGGTATGTCATTATTGTAGTTCATGCAGTGATATTCACCCCAGTATACTAAATTGCCCATATATTTCTCTGTGTACTTTTTTTTTCGTATGTCCAGCAGTGTCTCATTACCTTGATGTCTTCGCAGACTTCTGCACCATTATTTTTACCAGCAATTTTTGTCGTATCAATCACAGCAAGATTTTGTTTTAAGAACACTTAACCGTTAAGTGAATAATCTTTGTTGTGTGTGCCGCCACTTGTAAGTGTTGTGTGTGCCTTCCACTTGCAAGGGTTGTGTGTGCCCCGCCACTTGTAAGTGTTGTGTGCCCGCCACTTGTAAGTGTTGTGTGTGCCCTGCCACTTGTAAGTGTTGTGTGTGCCCTGCAACTTGTAAGTGTTGTGTGTGCCCTGCCACTTGTAAGTGTTGTGTGTGCCCGCACTTGTAAGTGCTGTGTGTGCCCTGCCACTTGTAAGTGTTGTGTGTGCCCTGCCACTTGTAAGTGTTGTGTGTGCCCGCCACTTGTAAGTGTTGTGTGTGCCCTGCCACTTGTAAGTGTTGTGTGCCCCGCCACTTGTAAGTGTTGTGTGTGCCCGCCACTTGTAAGTGTTGTGTGTGCCCTGCCACATGTAAGTGTTGTGTGTGCCCGCCACTTGCAAGTGTTGTGTGTGCCCCGCCTCTTGTAAGTGTTGTGTGCCCGCCACTTGTAAGTGTTGTGTGAGCCCTGCCACTTGTAAGTGTTGTGTGCCCCGCCACTTGTAAGTGTTGTGTGTGCCCTGCCACTTGTAAGTGTTGTGTGTGCCCTGCCACTTGTAAGTGTTGTGTGTGCCCTGCCACTTGTAAGTGTTGTGTGTGCCTTGCCCACTTGTAATATTGTGTGTGCCCGCCACTTGTAAGTGTTGTGTGCCCCGCCACTTGTAAGTGTTGTGTGTGTCCTGCCACTTGTAAGTGTTGTGTGTGCCCTGCCACTTGTAAGTGTTGTGTGTGCCCGCCACTTGTAAGTGTTGCGTGTGCCCGCCACTTATAAGTGTTGTGTGTGCCCTGCCACTTGTAAGTGTTGTGTGTGACCGCCACTTGTAAGTGTTGCGTGTGCCCTGCCACTTTTTCAAATTCAAATTCAAATTCAAAGTTTATTCTCTATAAGTATTACAAAGCTGAGTTTACAGAATTTGGTTATTGTGTGGTTTACATGTAGTAAAATAATAATCACAGAGTGTACCACTAGAACACCTAGCATGGCTAGGCATCACAGAGTGTACCACTAGAACACCTAGCATGGCTAGGTATTACAGAGTGTACCACTAGAACGCCTAGCATGGCTAGGCATTTCGGGCAGACTTAGTTTAATTCTTTATTTTAAAATATTGCAAATTATGAGGTAAGTTGGTATTATGGCTAAGTGACTAAATACTAGTTTGTGAGTTTAGCAATGTGAATGCTTTTGTTTTGGCACAGTACATAGTTTCAGTATTGGAGTATCATAGGATTCATTATTTTAAGATTGAGATTAATATTTCTGTTTATGGTCAAATGGGAGAGTGAGTGTTAGTGTGAACCACCAGGTGGTATTCGTGTAGTTAGTTGATGGGGTGTATCAGGGAGATAAGATGTTTTCTAATGGTAGTTTTGAAGGTGATGAATGTGTCTGCAGTTCTAGAGTTCTCAGGTAGGGTGTTCCAGATTTTAGGGCCTTTGATATACATTGATTTTTTGTAAAGGTTTAGTCGGACACGGGGAATGTCGTAGAGATATTTGTGTCTGGTGTTATGCCTGTGGGTTCTGTCACAACTATCAAGAAAGCGTTTTAGGTCAAGGTTGATATTGGAGTTTAAGGTCCTGTAGATGTAGATTGCACAGTAGTAAGTGTGGATGTACTGAACAGGGAGTAAGTTTAGATCTATGAAGAGTGGGGGGGGGGTGTTGCCAGGGATGGGATTTAGTGATTATTCTTACTGCAGCTTTTTGTTGGGTTATTATTGGCTTTAGGTGTGTTGCTGCAGTTGATCCCCAAGCAAAAATAGCATAGGTGAGGTATGGATAAATACGTGAGTGGTATAGTGTGAGAAGGGCATTTTGCGGCACGTAGTATCGTATCTTGGAGAGGATCCCATCCGTTTTGGATACTTTTTTGGTTATGTGTTGGATATGGGTGCTGAAATTCAGGTTGTTGTCAAGGTAAAGTCCTAGGAATTTGCCCTCATTATGTCTGGTAATTAGAGTGTTGTCGATCTTAATGTTAATTTGTGCATCTCCTGCTCTGCTACCAAACATAATATAGTAGGTTTTGTCAGTGTTAAGCGTAAGTTTATTGGCTGTCATCCAAGTCGATATTTTGATCAGCTCCTCGTTAACAATGTTGTTGAGGGTGGCAAGATTAGGGTGAGAGATGACATAAGTCGTGTCGTCAGCAAAGAGAATGGGTTTCAGGTGTTGGGATACGTATGGAAGATCATTTATGTATATGAGGAAGAGCAGGAGACCAAGGACACTTCCCTGCGGAACTCCAGTATCAAGTGGCTGTGTTGTTGATGCTGTGTCTTTAATGGTGACATACTGATACATATTAGTAAGGTAAGATTTGAAATAAGCAAGCGCATGGCCTCTTATACCGAAATGGTCAAGTTTGTGGAGTAGGATGTCGCGGTCTACTGTGTCAAAAGCTTTCCTAGGGTCAATAAAAATATCCTAGTGGATGTTTCATATTTCCAATGCTGTGTAAAGTCAGATCTAGCAATTTTTATAATTGCATCATTAGTGCTTTTATTTTTTCCTGAATCCAAATTGCAGGGGGGGGGGGGTTAGGATGTTTTGTGCCGTTAAAAAATGAATATAGTCGCCTGTGCAACGAGTTTCTCAAATATTTTGGATAGCAATTGTAAGTTTGATATTGGACTATAGTTGTTTAGGTTTGTAGGGTCACCACTTTTATGTATTAGTGTAACCCTTGCCATCTTGAGTAGTTTCGGGAAGGTGCTAGTTTCTAGTGGACTTGTTTAAAAAGTAATGAAATAGCATGCGAACGGACATGGGCCGCTCGCTTGTACAGCAATGGTGGGACATGAGACAGATTCCCCGAGTTATTTTTAAGTGACTTTATAATCTCGGTGACTTCCGAGGGCTCAGTTGGTGCAAGATAGAAGGAATTTGGGAAATTCCCATCTAGGTAGTCCCCGGCATGGGCATTGGTATGTGGGATTTTGATAAATTAGACACATGTGCAACTCTTGGGTATCTTTATTGAGGAAACGTTCCGCCACACAGTGGCTTCATCAGTCCATACGTAGGAGAAACTTGAAGAACAGGAGGAGAATGAGGTAATCAGTCCCTCAACCTTGAGTCGATGTGTTCAGTCCATCAATCTTGAATAGAATACGGCATATCAGCGGAGAAGCAGCTTATAAACCGTATGGCAAGAGGTGGCAGCAGGCACGTCGTGTCACATGTTGTCAATGTGGTAAGTAGTCCGTGCCCAAGAATTAGGCAGCGAAGAATTCCTAATTCCTATTCAAGATTGGTTGGACTGAACACATCGACTCAAGGTTGAGGGACCTGATTACCTTCATTCTCCCTCCTGTTCTTCAGTTTCTACTACGTATGACTGATGAAGCCCACTGTGTGGCGAAACGTTTTCCCTCAATTAAAGATTACCCAAGAGTTGCACGATGTGTCTAATTTATCAACTGACGTTCTCTGACCATTCATCTACAAATTGTGGGATTTTATTGCGAGATTAGATCCTATGGTCGAGAAAGTCCGTTTTAATCTTGTTAGCTGTGGTCAGAGGGATGTAGTGGTGTTTTTCATAGGTTTAGTTAGGACAATATTCTTGTTTTTTTTTCAGTTTGTGGGTCCCTAGAATTCTGAAGAGAGTTGTTTTCCCAGGTCTTTTATATATCTCCTCTATGTCCTGGAATCTACTGGAGTATATAGTTGTTTTGGCTTTCTTTATTACTTTGGTGAGAACTGATAATAGAGTTTTAAGAATACTTTGTGTATATAGCCCTGTCATATTGGCTTTTCATATTGGTGTTCATGTCAATGATTTCAGAATGGTGCTGGTTAGCCGATGGGCAACCAGTCCGTTTTTGTTTTTGATCTGTTTCGTTTTTTAGGACAAGTTGTTGTATAGTCTAAGTGTTGTGTGCCCGCCACTTGTAAGTGTTGTGTGAGCCCTGCCACTTGTAAGTGTTATGTGTGCCCGCCACTCGTAAGTGTTGTGTGTGCCCCACCACTTGTAAGTGTTGTGTGTGCCCCCACTTGTAAGTGTTATGGTGCCCGCCACTCCGTCAAGTGTTGTGTGTGCCCACCACTTGTAAGTGTTGTTGTGTGCCCTGCACTTGTAAGTTGTTATGTGTGCCCGGCCACCTCGTAAGTTTTTGTGCCCCACCACTTGTAAGTGTTGTGTGTGGGGTGCCCTAAACCGACCCACTTGTAAGTGTTTGTGTGTGCCCGCCACTCCGTAATGTTGTGTGTGCCCCGCCACTTGTAAGTGTTATGGGCCCGCCACTCGTAAGTGTTTGTGTGCCCAGCCACCTTGTAAATTGTTGTGTGCTCCCACTTGTAAGTGGTTTGCGTGTGCCCTGCACTTGTAAGTGGTTGTGTGCCCGCCACTTGATAAGTGTTGTGTGTGCCCGCCACTTGAAGTGTTGTGTGTGCCCCGCCTCCCACTGTAAGTGTTGTGGTGCCAAGCCACTTCTAAGTGTGGCCACACCACTTGTAAGTGTTGTGTGTGCCCTGCCACTTGTAAGTGTTGTGTGCCCTGCCACTTGTAAGTGTTGTGTGTGCCCCGCCACTTGTAAGTGTTGTGTGTGCTCCGCCACTTTTAAGTGTTGTGTGCCCTGCCACTTGTAAGTGTTGTTTTTGCCCCTCACACTTGTAAAGTGTTGCGTGCCCTGCCACTCTGTAATGTTGTGTGTGCCCTGCCACTTGTAAGTGTTGTGTGCCCTATCCACTTGTAAAGTGTTGTGTGCCACCCCGCCACTTGTAAGTGGTTGTGTGCCCTGCCACTTGTTAATGTTGTGTGTCCCCCTACTTGTAAGTGATTTTTGTGCCCTGCCACTTGTAAGTGTGGTGTGCCCTGCCACTTGTAAGTGTTTTTGTGTTCCCCTCCACTTGTAAGTGATTGTGTGCCCCTCCACTTGGTAAGTGTTGTGTGCGGTCCCGTAACTTGTAAAGTGTTGTGTGCCCGCCATTTTCTTGTAAGTGTTTTGTGTGCCTGCCACTTGTAAGTGTTTGTTGCCCTGCCACTTGTAAGTGTTGGTCCCTGCCACTTGTAGTGTTTGTGTCCCGCCCCACTTTAAGTGTTTGTGTCCCCGCCACTTTAAGTGTTGTGTCCCTGCACTTGTACGCGTTGTGGCCCTGCCAATTGTATGTTGTGTGCGCCGCCACTGTAAGTGTTGTGTGCCCCGCCACTTGGTAAGTGTTGTGTGCCCGCCACTTGGAAGTGTTGTGTGCCCTGCCACTTGTAATGTCGTGTGCCCCGCCACTTGTAAGTTTTGTGTGCCCCGCCACTTTGTAAGTGTTTGTGTGCCCTGCCACTTGTAAGTGTTGTGTGCCCGCCACTTGTAAGTGTTGTTGCCCCCGCCACTTTAAGTGTTGTGTGCCTGCCACTTGTAAGTGTTGTTGCCCGCCACTTGTAAGTGTTGTGTGCCCCGCCACTTGTAAGTGTTGTGTGCCCTGCCACTTTGTAAGTGTTTGTGCCCTGCCACTTGTCGTGTTGGGTGCCCTGCCACTTGTAAGTGTTGTGTGCCCCCGCCCACTTGTAAGTGTTTGGTGGCCCCGCCACTTGTAAGTGTTGTGTGGCCGCGCCACTGTGTAAGTGTTGTTGTGCGCCCCACCACTTGAAAGTGTTGTGTGCCCTGCCAAATTGTAAGTGTTGTGGTGTGCCCTGACACTTGTAAGTGTTGTGTGTGCCTGCCACTTGTAAGTTGTTTGTGTGCCCCGCCACTTTGTAAGTGTTTGGTGCCCTGCCACTTTTGTAAGTGTTGTGTGCCCTGCCACTTGTAAGTGTTGTGTGCCCCGCCACTTGTAAAGGTTGTGGCCCCTGCCACTTGTAAGTTTTGTGTGCCCTGCCCATTTGTAATTGTTTTGTGTGCCCCCGCCACTGTAAAGTGTTGTTGTGCCTCGCCAACTTGTAAGTGTTGTGTGCCACCGCCACTTGTAAGTGTTGTGTGTGCCCCGCCACTGTAAGTGTTGTGTGCCCCCCCACTTGTAAGTGTTTTGTGTGTGCCGCCACTTGTAAGTGTTGTGTAACCCTGCCACTTGTAAGTGTTGTGTGCCCTGCACTTGTAAGTGTTTGTGTGCCCTGCCACTTTAATGTTGTGTGCCCTGCCACTTGTAAGTGTTTGTGTGCCCTGCCACTTGTAAGTGTTGTGTGCCCTGCCACATGTAAGTGTTTGTGTGCCCACGCCACTGTAAGTGTTGTGTTGCCCTGTCACTTGTAAGTGTTTGTGGTGCCCCCGCCACTTGTAAGTGTTGTGTGCCCTGCCACGTGAAGTGTTGTTGCCCCGCCCACTTGGTAAGTGTTGTGTGCCCCGCCACTTTAAGTGTTTGTGTGGGCTTTCGCCACTTGTAAGTGTTGATGCGCCCCGGCCCTTGTAAGTGTTTGTGTGCCCCGCCACTTGTAAGTGTTGTGTGCCCTGCACTTGTAAGTGTTTGTTGTGCCCTGCCACTTGTAAGTGTTTTGTGAGTGCCCCGCCACTAGTAAGTGTTGGTGTGCCCCGCCACTTGTATGTTGTGGCGCCCTGCCACTTGAAATGATGTGTCCCCGCCACATTGTAAGTGTTGTGTGCCCCTTACTTGTAAGTGTTGTGTTCCCTGCCACTTGTAGGTGTTGTGTGCCCCGTCACTTAGTAATTGTTGTGAGCCCTGGCCTCTTGTAAGTGTTGTGTGCCCGCCACTTGTAAGTGTTGTGTCCCTGCCACTTGTAAGTGTTGTGTGCCCGCCTACTTGTAAGTGTTGTGTGCCCTGCCACTTGTAAGTTTGTTGTGCCCTGCCACTTGTAAGTGTTGTGTGCCCTGCCACTTGTAAGTGTTGTGTTCCTGACACTTGTAAGTGGGTTGCCCCGCCACTTGTAAGGTGTTTGTGTGCCCTGTCACTTGTAAGTGTTTGTGCCCTCCACTTGTATAGTGTTGTGTGCCCTGCCACTATGTAAGTGTTGTGTACACCCGCCACTTGTAAGTGTTGTGTGCCCTGCCACTTGTAAGTGTTGTGTGGCCCGGCCACTTGTAAGAGTTGTGTGCCTGCCCCTTGTAAGTGTGTGTGCCCTGCCACTGTGGTAAGTGTTTGGTGCCCGCCACTTGTAAGTTGTGTGCCCCGCCACTTGTAAGTGTTGTGTGCCCTGCCACTTGTAAGTGTTTGTGGCCCCGCCATTGTAATGTTGAGTGCCCCGCCACTTGTAAGTGTTGTGTTGCCCCATGCCACTTTAAGTGTTGTCTGCCTGCTCCGCCACTTGTAATGTTGTGTTGCCAGCCGCCACTTGGTAAGTGTTGTGTGCCCCGGCCACTTGTAAGGTTGTGGCCCTGCCACTTGTAAGTGTTGGTGCCCCGCCACTTGTAAGTGTGTGTGCCCCGCCACTTGTAAGTGTTGTTGCCCCGCAACTTTTGTAAGTGTTTTGTTGTGCTGCCCCGCCCACTTTATGTAAGTGTTGTTTGCCCCCGCCACTTGTAAGTGTTTGTGTGCCCCGCCACTTGTAAGTGTTGTGTGTCCCCGCCACTTGTATGTGTTGTTGTGCACTGCCACTTGAAAGTGTTGTGTCCCCGCCACTTGTAATTTTGTGTGCCCCGCCACTTGTAAGTGTTGTGTGCCCCCGCCGACTTGTACAGTGTTGTGTGCTCCCCGCCACTTGTAAGTGTTTGTGGCCCCGCCACTTGTAATGTTGTGTGCCCCGCCACTTATAAGTGTTTGTGCCCCGCACTTGTAAGTGTTTGTGTGCCCGCCACTTGTAAGTGTTGTGTGCCCCGCCACTTGTAAGGTTTGTGCCCCGCACTGTAAGTGTTGTGTGCCTGACCACTTTAATGTTTGTGTGCCACGCGCCACTTGTAATGCTGGTGCCCCCCGCCACTTGCAAGTGTTTATGTGCCCTGCCACTTGTAAGTGTTGTGTGCCCCGCCACTTGTAAGTGTTGTGTGCCCTGCCCTTGTAAGTGCTGTGTTGCCCCGCCACTTCTAAGTGTTTGTGTGCCCCGCCACTTTGTAAGTGTTTTTGTGTCCCCGCCACTTGTAAGTGGTTGTGTGCCCCGCCACTTGTTAGTGTTGTGGTGCCCAGCCACTTGTAGTGTTGTGTGCCCCGCCACTTGTAAGTGTTGTGTGCCCCGCTACTTGTAAGTGTTGTTGCCCCCGCCACTTGTAATGTTGTGTGCCCCGCCACTGTAAGTGTTGTGTGCCCCGCCACTTGTAAGTGTTTGGGTGCCCCGACACTTGTAAGTGTTTTGTGGCCCCGCCATCTTGTAAGTTGTTTGTCCCCGCCACTTGTAAGTGTTGTGTGCCCCCGCCACTTGTAAGTAGAGTTGTTGCCCCGCCACTTGTAAGTGTTGTGTGCCCCGCCACTTGTAAGATTGTGTGCCCCGCCCACTTGTAAGTGATGTGTGCCCCGCCACTTTTAAGTGTTTGTGTCCCCGCCACTTGTAAGTGTTGTGTGCCCCGCCACTTGTAAGTGTTGTGTGCCCCGCCACTTGTAAGTGTTGTGTGTGCCCCGCCACTTGTAAGTGTTGTGTGCCCCGCCACTTGTAAGTGTTGTGTGCCCCGCCCACTTGTAAGTGTTTGTGTGCCCCGCCACTTTAAGTGTTGTGTGCCCCGCCACTGTATGTGTTTGGTGTGCCCCGCCACTTGTATGGTTGTGTGCCCCGCATTCTTGTTATAAGTGTTTTGTGTGCCCCGTCCACTTGTAAGTGTTGTGTGCCCCGCCACTTTAAGTGTTGTGTGCCCTGCCACTTGTAAGTGTTGTGTGCCCCGCCACGTGAAGTGTTGTGTGCCCCCCCGCCACTTGTAAGTGTTTTGTGTGCCCCGCCACTTGTAAGTGTTGTGTGCCCGCCACTTGTAATGGGTGTGAGCGCCTGCCACTTGTAAGTGTTGTGTTCCCTGCCACTTGTAAGTGTTTGTGTGCCCGCACTTGTAAGTGTGTTTCCCCCGCCACTTGTAAGTGTTGTGTGCCCCGCCACTTGTAAGTGTTGTGTGCCCCGCCACTTGTAAGTGTTGTGTGCCCCGCCACTTGTAAGTGTTGTGTGCCCCGCCACTTGTAAGTGTTTGTCCCCGCCCACTTGTAAGTGTTTTGTGCCCGCCACTTGTAAGTGTTTTTGTTTGTGCCACCCGCCATTGTAAGTGTTGTGTGTCCCCGCCACATGTAAGTGTTGTGTGCCCGCCACTTGTAAGTGTTGTGTGCCCCGCCACTTGTAAGTGTTACATTTACAGCTCTATATCTTCTCATTATTATTCACTTTTATTCAGATTTTTTTCATATTTCTTTGAACAAATTCACTCTTAGTGTAATTTTACTTATTTTTAACGTAAAGTTTATCTTTACTCTGTTTCAGTAAATTGTTTTGTTTAAATTTTACAATTAAGAGTTAAAGTGTTCAGTCTTGCTTCATATTTTTATTTTTATTATTTAACCTGCATTTTCCCAGTGTAACTTTATTGCTGCATTAATTATTACTACACCTTATTTTATTGTACTTGTTCTGCAGTGAATTATTTTCTTTTACTGATATTTTTATGCATTGTTATTCTCAGTTCATTATTGTTTGAGTCTCCTGTTTTTCATTGTATTATTTTTCCTAATATTGTCTTTGCATTATATTTTAATTTTGTTTATGCACTCTTAGAAAATATTTAAATTTCCCAGTTATCTTCTCGTTGCATACAATTTAGTGATTATTTTATACTTTTTTACATTGAACACTTTACAATTTTATTAGTTTAAGTTTTTTATTAACAAGATACAGACAACTCATTTTTTGCATTAATGCAGATCCAGTAATATTTTTTTACTTGTAATATTCAATGTGTTTCTTTATCTGTCCATCAGTCCCTTACATGACTTGACCTTCCTCTTGCAGTGTATCTTAGACATGTTTTTATATCTTCTGCAGCATTATGCATCGCTTTTATTTCAGTTTTTAGTATTTTGTGTCCATTTTATTATTCGTTATTTGCCTTATTTTTTTTGTGCAGCTTCTTTGCCATATGACTCACCATACCTTCAAGTGATACTTTATGCGACACTCAGATCATCTCAGCTAATGCTGCTCCTGTCATCAGTCCTCACAGTTTCCTTATCAACTGACAGACCGACTCCAACACTGAGACACTATAGTTTTAACCTCCTGATTCCCTGATGCGTTTACCTTATTCAATGCAATGGCCATGTACATAGTCTTTAAGAATGCTTACTGCCATTTGTTCTCGTGTTAATGCTCTAGTTGACGGTCCCTCCTTCAAGAGGAAAGTCTTACAGACTTGTGAAAGAACTCTTCATCGATCCCCTGCTGCTGTCACGAATGTTGATCTCCTTGAATGCGAGACTTCAGTAATTTTACTAATGGCACAATATGAGAACTGTTTTCGTTCTTTCCCTTGTACCAGTAAAAACAGTGACCCATATGTGTTTTAGGGAACTGTGAATCTACACCCAGACAAATAAAACGTTGAGTAATTTGCTTTTATTTTAATAAATTTTATCATTTTTCAATGCCCCCAGCCCTCGTTTTTGCCCCTGACAGGGATAAACCATCCACAGGTCGTTTGCTAAAACAACAGTTTTGGAACAACAAAGAAAAATTTGCCCCCTGCTTCCGTGGGCTTATGGGGTAATCCCCAACGTGACGATGGCCACTTAAGCCCTAAATCATGTGTGTTTCTTGTGCCCCAGGGTACTTTCCTGTTAAAAAGTAAACAAACGTGGTGGTCGAACCATGCAGCGTCCCAAGGCCAGTGTACAGAGTTTTTATAAACCCTCGTAGTATTCAAGTACATTCAGTAACCTAGTAGCGGACTTTTTTACAACTGTGGTTTCCCCGCGGTCTTTATTGAAATTAATTGTCCTGTAGTCACCCTAAGGGCATCGTACGAGTGAGACAGTCTGTTTTTCCCCTACTGTACTTCCATAAATACCGGGAAATGAACCTGAGTGCAATCTCTTAAAACCTTCAGTACTTAGATCTTTCGTGGCCGTTCCAACCGAAGCCCCCGAGGGAAACAGACGTCGGGGGTTTCCTCCCCAGAACCAGGCTATTCTTCCAATTTGGGGGAATTCGGCGCCCCGTAAAAACCGTCCCATGGGAAAAGGGGTATTTTGAGAAAATAAACCGTCTGTGTGAATCAGTTGTTTTTCCCCTGCTGCAGTGCCTAGCAAAATTTGGCCGCTCACCCTTGATGCACTGGTTGTCGTCAAGTAAGACGTTAGAGGGGGGAGGTCAGTTTGGGCTCCCAAAAATTCTACCAATATATATTAACAGCTACGTGAGTGTTACCAAATCCCGTTTTTAACCCCCCATGACGCTGTAGTGTTGAGTAACATGCTGGTGATGCTGTAGTGTTGAATGAATGCTCATTTAGCTGTAATGTTGAGTGCTGCTGAGTGATGCTGAGTGCCTGAAAATAACATGGAGTTGCTGTGTGTCTGAGCGACATGCTGAGTGATACTGTAGTGCCTGAATAACTGAGTGATCGTGTGTACGAATAAGTGCGAGTGATGGTGTAGTGTCTGGTGACTGCTGAGTGATGATGTAGTGTACAAAAACTGCTGAGTGATGCTGTAGGTTGAGTGGATGCGGAGGGTATGTAGTGTCTGAGTGCATGCTGAGTGATGATGGGAGTTTTGAATGGTTTCGGTGTGTTTTGTGCCGGTGATTGTTGATGTGGGTAGGGGTTAGTACATGCTGAGTGTGTGTTACGAGAACATGCTGGTGTGCGCGTGATGACTGCTGAGTGTGTGCGTGACTATTTACATGTTGAGTGATGCTGTATTCGGTGACATGCTGAGTGAGTGTAGGTATGGTGACTGCTGAGTGAGCTGTAGTGTATGATGACATGCTGA
Source organism: Cherax quadricarinatus (assembly GCF_026875155.1). Classification (NCBI taxonomy): domain Eukaryota; kingdom Metazoa; phylum Arthropoda; class Malacostraca; order Decapoda; family Parastacidae; genus Cherax; species Cherax quadricarinatus. Next base: position 6,045,737 of record NC_069422.1, on the reverse strand, counting down.
GTGGTTTTTAAATGAGTGACATGCTGATGAGCTGTAGTGTAGGTGACATGTTGGTGATGCTGTATGTCTGATTTACATGTGAGTGATGCTGTGTGTAGAGTGACATGTGAGGGGTGCGTTGTGTACGGTAAAATGCTGAGGAGCTGTAGTGGCGAGTGACATGCGAGGAAAGTGTTGTAGAGGACTGCTGAGTATGTTGTGGGGGGTGACTGCGAGGAATGCTTAGTGTATGAGTGAATCTAGTGTGTGTAGTGGCTGAGTGCATGCGAGGGAAAGCTGTAGTGTACGAGTGACTGCTGAGGATGCGTGTGACTAGTGACATACTGGGAATCTGTAGTGTAAGAGTGAATGTGAGTGAGCTGTAGGGGCTGGTGAATGCTGAGGGAAAGCTGTAGGTAGGTGACATTTGGATTGTAGTGGCTGGTGACATATGAGGAATGTGTATTTTACGGTGACAGCTGGTGATGCTGTAGTGATGGTGACTTGCTGGGATGCTGTGTTTGAGTGACATGCTGACTTATGTTGTAAACTTTGATGTGCTTTAAAATTTTAGTGAAGCTGGATGATATTTAATTTAGTGATATGCTAAGTGATTTCTAACCCCTGATTTTTCACTCCTGGTGGTTTTCTAGTTTTTAAGTTTGGGAAAAAAATGGGCAAGAAAAGCTGTAGTTACAAGACGGGGTCCATCAAGTGACCGCGCGGTTACCATGCCACTCCCCTTTAAATTTTTAAAATTTTTTTGACTTCTGAGTGACATAGTGGGTCTGTCTTTGGTGATTTTTAGTTTTAATTTTGTTTTTTATGTTTTTTTTTGACCCCCAACCCCCCTGTGGGAGGAAACAAAAGTTTTGGGGACATAGGGTCCAAAGGGCTTGCCCCAAAGTTTTTATAGCTGAGAGTTTCAAAGGGGAATGAAGCCAAAAAGTTACAAAAGGTAAAGAAACCACAAGTTCAAAAGGGAATAAGCCCCCAAGTTACAAAGGTAATGAAGCCACAAGTTACAAAGGCAATGAAACCCCAAATTTCAAAGGTAATGAACCACAAATTACAAAGGAAGAAGCCACAAGTTAAAAAGGTAATGAAACCACAAGTTACAAAGGTAAAGAAGCCCCAAGTTACAAAGGCAATGAAGCCACAAGTTACAAAGGTAATGAAGCCACAAGTTACAAAGGTAATGAAGCCACAAGTTACAAAGGTAATGAAGCCACAAGTTACAAAGATAATGAAGCCACAAGTTACAAAGGTAATGAAGCCACAAGTTACAAAGGTAATGAAGCCACAAGTTACAAAGGTAATGAAGCCACAAGTTACAAAGGTAATGAAACCACAAGTTACAAAGGTAATGAAGCCACAAGTTACAAAGGTAATGAAGCCACAAGTTACAAAGGTAATGAAACCACAAGTTACAAAGGTAATGAAGCCACAAGTTACAAAGGTAATGAAGTCACAAGTTACAAAGGTAATGAAGCCACAAGTTATAAAGGTAATGAAGCCACAAGTTACAAAGGTAATGAAGCCACAAGTTACAAAGGTAATGAAGCCACAAGTTACAAAGGTAATGAAGCCACAAGTTACAAAGGTAATGAAGCCACAAGTTACAAAGGTAATGAAGCCACAAGTTACAAAGGTAATGAAGCCACAAGTTACAAAGGTAATGAAGCCACAAGTTACAAAGGTAATGAAGCCACAAGTTACAAAGGTAATGAAGCCACAAGTTACAAAGGTAATGAAGCCACAAGTTACAAAGGCAATGAAGCCACAAGTTACAAAGGTAATGAAGCCACAAGTTACAAAGGTAATGAAGCCACAAGTTACAAAGGTAATGAAGCCACAAGTTACAAAGGTAATGAAGCCACAAGTTACAAAGGATCCTGCTGAGTAATGTTCAAGATTTTTTATTGATATGCTGGAGTTTTTTCATTGTCGTGATGGTTGGTATTTACTCAGGGGTTCAGAGTGATCCATGTATGAGTATCTGCTAGCCGAAGTTTCTTTGCTGGATCGTATGATCGTGTATGATCTTGTATGATCGTGTATGATCTTGTATGATGACTGACACAGTCTTGAAGGATATACTTACATATATTTCTAATATTTGTGCTGTTTCTGTAAGCCCTGATGAGGTTTGTTATTATATGGCAAATGTTTTTTTCTTAGCTGTATTCTTATATCTTTTTACTACTGAAAAATTCTTGTTTTCAACTTCCTGGGATTTCTTTCTTTTTGTTAAGGTTTGTGATTGGTGGTAATTTTGCCTTAAGAATGTAGTGGCGGTGTTTAGAGTCACAGTAATATTACAGTAGTTGTCACTGCATTCACTGTAGGTGCTTCCTGAGTGACAAAGTCACTGAAGTTTTCCTGGAGGGATTCCGGGGGTCAACGCCCCCGCGGCCCGGTCTGTGACCAGGCCTTATGGTGGATCAGAGCCTGATCAACCAGGCTGTTACTGCTGGCTGCACGCAATCCAACGTACGAGCCACAGCCCGGCTGGTCAGGTACCGACTCAGGTGCTTGTCCAGTGCCAGCTTGAAGACTGCCAGGGGTCTGTTGGTAATCTCCCTTATGTATGCTGGGAGGCAGTTGAACAGTCTCGGGCCCCTGACACTTACTGTATTGTCTCTTAACGTGCTAGTGACACCCCTGCTTTTCATTGGGGGGATGTTGCATCGTCTGCCTAGTCTTTTGCTTTCGTTGTGAGTGATTTTCGTGTGCAAGTTCGGTACTAGTCCCTCTAGGATTTTCCAAGTGTATATAATCATGTATCTCTCCCGCCTGCGTTCCAGGGAATACAGGTTCAGGAACCTCAAGCGCTCCCAGTAATTGAGGTGTTTTATCTGCGTTATGCACGCCGTGAAGGTTCTCTGTACATTTTCTAGGTCAGCAATTTCACCTGCCTTGAAAGGTGCTGTTAGTGTGCAGCAATATTCCAGCCTAGATAGAACAAGCGACCTGAAGAGTGTCATCATGGGCTTGGCATCCCTAGTTTTGAAGGTTCTCATTATCCATCCTGTCATTTTTCTAGCAGATGCGATTGATACAATGCTATGGTCCATGAAGGTGAGATCCTCCGACATGATCACTCCCAGGTCTTTGACGTCGGTTTTTCGCTTTATTTTGTGGCCGGAATTTGTTTTATACTCTGATGAAGTTTTAATTTCCTCATGACTAACGAAATCGTAATAACACGATTGGAAACAAACCATACCACGGGCGGGGATAGAACCCGCGATCTGAGAGTCTCAAAACTCCAGACCGTCGCGTTAGCCACTGGGCCAACTAGCCACAATAAGATTCGTCCAACTAGGTATATTTCTACACCATAGGAAGGTTAGCATAGGCACCACTGTGACCACAGATGCAAGTTTTTACAGACGAATCTCCAGCTAGCGTGGCCGTGACGAACTCTAGCTCAAGTCCCCTCAAAGCCGTTAACATGACTCACGAAATCGTTGGGCGAATCTTATTGTGGCTAGCTGGTCCAGTGGCTAATGCGACGGTCTGGAGTTTTGAGACTCTCAGTTCGCGGGTTCTATCTCCACCCGTGGTATGGCTAATTTCCTCATGTTTACCATACTGGAGTAATTGAAATTTCTCATCGTTGAACTTCATATTGTTTTCTGCAGCCCATTGAAAGATTTGGTTGATGTCCGCCTGGAGCCTTACAGTGTCTGCAATGGAAGAAACTGTCATGCAGATTCGGGTGTCATCTGCAAAGGAAGACAAGGTGCTGTGGCTGACATCCTTGTCTATGTCACATATCAGGATGAGAAACAAGATGGGAGCGAGTACTGTGCCTTGTGGAACCGATCTTTTCACCGTAGCCGCCTCAGGCTTTACTCTGTTGACTACTACTCTTTGTGTTCTGTTAGAGAGGAAATTATAGATCCATCTACCAGCTTTTCCTGTTATTCCTTTAGCACGCATTTTGTGCGCTATTACGCCATGGTCACACTTGTCAAAGGCTTTTGCAAAGTCTGTATATATTACATCTGCATTCTTTTTGTCTTCTAGTGCATCTAGGACCTTGTCGTAGTGATCCAGTAGCTGAGACAGACAGGAGCAACCTGCTCTAAACCCATGTTGCACTGGGTTGTGTAATTGATGGGTATCTAGATGGGTGGCGATCTTGCTTCTTAGGACCCTTTCAAAGATTTTTATGATATGGGATGTTAGTGCTATCGGTCTGTAGTTCTTTGCTATTGCTTTACTGCCCCCTTCGTGGAGTGGGGCTATGTCTGTTGTTTTTAGTAACTGTGGGACGACCCCCCGTGTCCATGCTCCCTCTCCACAGGATGGTAAAAGCTCGTGATAGGGGCTTCTTGCAGTTCTTGATGAACACGGAGTTCCATGAGTCTGGCCCTGGGGCAGAGTGCATGGGCATGTCATTTATCGCCTGTTCGAAGTCATTTGGCGTCAGGATAATATCAGATAGGCTTGTGTTAACCAAATTCTGTGGCTCTCTCTTAAAAAATTCATTTTGATCTTCGACTCTCAGTCTTGTTAGAGGCTTGCTAAAAGCTGAGTCATGCTGGGACTTGAGTAGCTCACTCATTTCCTTGCTGTCATCTGTGTAGGACCCATCTTGTTTAAGTAGGAGCCCAATACTAGATGTTGTTCTCGATTTTGATCTGGCATTAGAAAAGAAATACTTTGGGTTTCTTTCGATTTTATTTATGGCTGTTAGTTCTTCCCGCGATTCCTTTAGCTTAAGTTCGATGTTTGCTATTTCTCTGACCAGTGACTCCCTACGCATTTCAGATATATTGGCCTCTTTTAGCCGCTCTGTTATTCTTTTCCGTCGCCTGTAAAGGGATCGCCTGTCTCTTTCTATTTTACATCTACTCCTCCTTTTTCTTAAAGGAATAAGCCTTGTGCATACATCGAGTGCCACCGAGTTAATTTGTTCTAGGCATAAGTTGGGGTCTGCGTTGCTTAGTCTATCTTCCCAGCTTATATCGTTTAGGACTTGATTTACTTGGTCCCACTTTATGTTCTTGTTATTGAAGTTGAATTTGGTGAAGGCTCCCTCGTGACTAATCTCATTTTGTCTGTCTGGGGCTCCGCGCATACATGTCTGAACCTGGATTATGTTGTGATCTGAGTATATTGTTTTTGATATGGTGACATTTCGTATCAGATCATCATTGTTAGTAGGCTCTATTATTGCTGGTTTAAGTTGAATTTTGTGCATAGATTTAAAAGCTCGTGTGTGTGTGAGTTTTCATCAGAGCTGCCTCCTGGTGTTATCACTACAACAACATTATTTGCTATATTCCTCCATTTTAGGTGCCTTAAGTTGAAATCCCCCAGGAGCAAGATGTTGGGGGCAGGAGCTGGCAGATTTTCCAGACAGTGGTCAATTTTTGACAGCTGTTCCTGGAATTGCTGGTACGTTGCATCCGGAGGCTTGTAGACTACCACAATGTCTAGGTTTTGGCTATCGATCTGTACTGCTAAAACTTCCACTACATCATTTGAGGCATTAAGCAGTTCTGTGCAAGCAAGTGACTCTGCGATGTACAGGCCAACCCTTCCCCCCCCCTTTTACCTGTTCACTCTGTCAAATCTGTATAGATTGTAACCTGGGATCCATATTTCGTTGTCCAAGTGATCCTTTATGTAGGTCTCTGTGAAAGCCGTGAACATTGCATTTGCCTCTGCAAGCAGTCCACGGATGAAAGGTATTTTGTTGTTCGTTGTTGGCTTTAGACCCTGTATATTTGCAAAGAAGAATGTCATAGGACTGGTGGTATTCGTGGTACTGGGGGGACTTTTTTTTCCGGCACTAGTATCTGTATCTGTTGGTTTGGAGTGGAGGCCATCGACTGTGGTTCCACTCCAGAAATGACTGGATTTAGCGTACGATTTCCACCATTTCCTGCCAGTTTTTTTCCTTCCTGGCACTAAAAAACCTCTCCCTCTTGAGTGGCTGTGGCTACCCAGGTTTTCCCATGGCCTGATGATGTGCCTGGCAATTTAAGTCTTTCCTGTACTGAAGAGGGACACATTTAAGGGTGAAAAAGCTTACAGTTTGCATTTTCCTGTTGTCCATATGGGCACGGCAATAGTTGTGGTCATAGTTGCACGTCCCATCTGTTTTTTCCAGATTTCCCATGCCTGCAGATACCAAGTGCATAGTATGTGCACAGGCTTGGTTTCCCTTTGCCTTGGGTTTCTGTGACTATTCCCTGCTGGTGCATGTTTACCTGTCTCATTCCTATCCTCACTAGTACTAACATTGGAGCTCTCACCAGTTGTTTCTGGTAATATATCCTCACTATTGCTAGTGGAGTTCCCTTGTTTGCAATCTCCTGTGGTATTACTAGTTTGTAATATTGGTTTTATCTTGTCCTTGACTACACTTGTTTCCCCACTACTTGTCGAAGGCTTTTGCAAAGTCTGTATAAATTACATCTGCATTCTTTTTGTCTTCTAGTGCATCAAGAAGCTTGTCGTAGTGATCCAGTAGTTGGGACAGACAGGAGCGACCTGCTGTAAACGCATGTTTCCCTGGGTTGTGTAACTGATGGGTATCTAGATGGGTGGCGATCTTGCTTCTTAGGACCCTTTCAAAGATTTTTATGATATGGGATGTTAGTGCTATCGGTCTGTGGTTCTTTGCTATTGCTTTACTGCCCCCTTTGTGGAGTGGGGCTATGTCTTGTTTTTAGTAACTGTGGGACGACCCCCGTGCCCATGCTCCCTCTCCATAGGATGGTAAAAGCTCGTGATAGGGGCTTCTTGCAGTTCTTGATGAACACGGTGTTCCATGAGTCTGGGCCTGGGGCAGAGTGCATGGGCATGTCATTTATCGCCTGTTGGAAGTCCTTTGGTGCTTCCTGCATGACACAGTCACTGTAGGCGCTTCCCTGCATGACACAGTCACTCTAAATGCTTCCTGCATGACACAGTCACTCTAGGTGCTTCCTGCATGACACAGTCACTGTAGGTGCTTCCTGAATGACACAGTCACTGTAGGTGCTTGCTGCATGACACAGTCATTGTAAGTGCTTCCTGTATGACACAGCCACTGCAAGTGCTTCCTGCGTGACAAAGTCATTGTAAGTGCAGCCTGCATGACACAGTCACTGTAAGTGCTTCCTGCATGACACCGTCACTGTAAGTGCTTCCTGCATGACACAGTCACTGTAAGTGCTTCCTGCATGACACAGTCACTGTAAGTGCTTCCTGCATGACACAGTCACTGTTAGTGCTTCCTGCATGACAGTAACTGTAAGTGCTTCCTGCATGAGTCACTGCAAGTGCTTCCTGCATGACACAGTCACTGTAAGTGCTTCCTGCATGACCCAGTCACTGTAAGTGCTTCCTGCATGACACAGTCACTGTAAGTGCTTCCTGCATGACACAGTCACTGTAAGTGATTCCTGCATGAATCACTGCAAGTGCTTCCTGCATGACACAATCACTGTAAGTGCTTCCTGCATGAGTCACTGCAAGTGCTTCCTGCATGACACAATCACTGTAAGTGCTTCCTGCATGACAGTCACTGTAAGTGCTTCCTGCATGACACAGTCGCTGTAAGTGCTTCCTGCATGACACAGTCACTGTAAGTGCTTCCTGCATGACAGTCACTGTAAGTGCTTCCTGCATGACACAGTCACTGTAAGTGCTTCCTGCATGACACAGTCACTGTAAGTGCTTCCTGCATGACACAGTCACTGTAAGTGCTTCCTGCATGACACAGTCACTGTAAGTGCTTCCTGAATGACACAGTCACTGTAAGTGCTTCCTGCATGACACAGTCACTGCAAGTGCTTCCTGCATGACACAGTCACTTTAAGTGCTTCCTGCATGACACAGTCACTGTAAGTGCTTTCTGCATGACACAGTCACTGTAAGTGCTTCCTGCATGACACAGTCACTGTAAGTGCTTCCTGCATGACACAGTCACTGTAAGTGCTTCCTGCATGATACAGCCACTGTAAGTGCTTCCTGCATGACACAGTCACTGTAAGTGCTTCCCCTGCATGACACAGTCACTGTAAGTGCTTCCTGCATGACAGTCACTGTAAGTGCTTCCTGCATGACACAGTCACTGTAAGTGCTTCCTGCATGACACAGTCACTGTAAGTGCTTCCTGCATGACACAGTCACTGTAAGTGCTTCCTGCATGACACAGTCACTGTAAGTGCTTCCTGCATGACACAGTCATTGTAAGTGCTTCCTGCATGACACAGTCACTGTAAGTGCTTCCTGCATGACACAGTCACTGTAAGTGCTTCCTGCATGACACAGTCACTGTAAGTGCTTCCTGCATGATACAGCCACTGTAAGTGCTTCCTGCATGACACAGTCACTGTAAGTGCTTCCTGCATGACACAGCCACTGTAAGTGCTTCCTGCATGACACAGTCACTGTAAGTGCTTCCTGCATGACACAGTCACTGTAAGTGCTTCCTGCATGACAGTCACTGTAAGTGCTTCCTGCATGACACAGTCACTGTAAGTGCTTCCTGCATGACACAGTCACTGTAAGTGCTTCCTGCATGACACAGTCACTGTAAGTGCTTCCTGCATGACACACTCAACACAGGTTGTGTATCACCTCCAGTACGACGTTTGTAGCAGAATTTCATTTCTTTTCGAGGTTAATTTTAGATTGTAATTGTATTACCGGGATGATGATTGACTTCTATAATATTTTTGTATTTCAAAAAATTTTAATTTATATTTCTTTACTAAAATACAACAAAATTACATTAACATTTTGGTGTTTATTTTTTTCTTTTCTTAACCTCGTTATTGAATATTAAAAATTTTACTGGAATTCAATTCTGCCTAAAAAATATTGTTTTGGTGTTTTGTGAATAATTCTTCAATTATTTTAAAAAATCTGTTATAATGTAAAAATAATTTTTATGCAACTGAGGCAATAATTTGAGATGAAAAGAAAAAAAATGTGATAATTTACGACACAAAATACCGTATTTCTTAATCTGCGAGTATTATGGAAGTTAATTATTTGCACATACATTTGTGTAGTTTCATTATTTATTGATGTATCGTAAAAAAGAATTCTGATGTAATCAGCCAAATTGAGATTTCCAGGAAAATCACTAAAAATATTTTACTTTATTTTTTTTTTTGGGGGGGGGGGGGGCGCGGGGGGAGTTCTTATTTCTTCCTCAAAATTTTCAAGTTTTGAAGAAAAACAGATGATGTATTTGCATACCTTTGATAATATACAAAATCCAATTAAGCCATTGTTAACTGCGCACTCATCTGCAACACTTTACTATGTTCAGTTTTCCTTTGTGTTGCATGTGTTACAAAATCAAAATATTGTATTTTATTTTAAATTCTTTTTTATTTTCCTGGCTATCACCATAAAACTTCAACACAATTATACTCCAAGACAGCAAAAAAAAAAATTGACAATAAATAAGAGTATAACCGACCTGTCAAAGGGATCATGACGAGGTCTTCTTTTGATCTCAGGAACACAATAGTTCTATATTCCCATGGGTAATATTTACTAAATATTAACTGTCATTATAATTAAGGAGGTAATAAGTCTTGGTACTAACAATTAGGAATATTTTTATGCCCAACAAAGGGAAGGACTAACTTAAATTTTGAGCGTCAATATAATGACAACTGCAGTTCCAGTGCTAACCATTTCCACGTGTTGTGATCAGGTACACAGGCAGAGTTGAAGTGACAAGTGAAGTTACCGACGACCAACCACTGAAATTCGGCGATTCAGTGTCGTGGGCAGCTGACAAGGCTCTGATATCAACTGTTTCTGTTCTCTTGTCTCAAGGTAAGAGAGAGAGAGAGAGAGAGAGAGAGAGAGAGAGAGAGAGAGAGAGAGAGGAGAGAGAGAGAGAGAGAGAGAGAGAGAGAGAGAGAGAGAGAGAGAGAGAGAGAGAGAGAGAGAGAGATCTACAAAAACTCTCTTAAATAATAAATTGTGAGCCATTCATTTGAATTTCCAGCTTGCTATCAAGATATTTCATTAAAGATAACCTAATTACTAACTCTTCACATCATGAGTCTCATCAAACTTTTATAAATAACTAGAAGTGTTGCACAATACGTGAAGCCGGATGCTCATGTGATGCTGACACAGATGATAAAGTTTGGAATTATCGCACCAGGACCAACCCACCAGCAAAACAGTTGTTGTAACTTGGTCGTTCTCGAACTCACTATATAGATAATGCTAACGTTCACGTAATACAAAATGTTGCCTAGTCTCCTTTCACAAAATTTGTGTATATTCTCTTTACACTCTTATTGTGTGCCTCAGTTCACATAAAACTTATCTCTTTTATTCGGAAGCATGAGATTCCTTTAGTCATCCCACACTCAGTTGACATTTATCACCTCACATTTGACATGCTCCTTCTTACGCAACATCTCAGTTACCCCGTCCTACCTCTCATAAATAATATACATTCTCACCTAATTCATAATCTATCCCGACTTAATTCAATGTTAATGTGTCTACGCACCCGCCACACATGTATACCTGTGTGACATTAACAAGAGTAATCAATGACATATTTGCAGAACTACCTAGGACGCCAAGCACCTTGTCAGTGCGGATGGTAGCTGGAATGTGGATGTTAGTGGCACTCATCCTTGGCACTATTTACCGCTCCAACCTAAGAGCCATGTTGATTACGCCCAGAATCCAGATCCCTTTCGAAAATATCAATCAGCTCATAAAGAAAAAATTGCCTTTTTACAGCCTAACCGGAAACTACCTGAGTCAGTGCATACAGGTGAGTTGAACACAGGACGTCATAATCATGAATAACGTTGTTACTTAATGTTCAAGATGGTGAAATTTAACTTTTACGATAAGTTTTACAAATACAAATTCAATCATGTTTATATAATATATATGCATGCAGCATGCATGCATGTATAGTATATATGTATATATGTTATATATTAATATATATATATATATATATATATATATATATATATATATATTATATATAATATATATATATATGCAATAAGTTCCTTGATAATGTGGAGTAGTCACGAAAGCGCTTGGAATTTCTCTATTCTTTCAGAGTGGTTGTTTTGCATATATATATATATATATATATATATATTATATATATATATATATAATATATATATATATATATATAAATATATATGGTATAAACCTTGGTAAATAAATACCGACAAGTTGGTTTTAGAAAGACACGTAAGCAAACACTATAACATATTTATTAGAAAACGTTTTCGGTCCTGGACCTTGATAACTTCTAACCATGGGCGTTAGAAGTGATCAAGGTCCCAGGACCGAAACGTTTTCTAATAAATATGTTAATAGTGTTTGCTTACGTGTCTTTCTAAACCATATATATATATATTATATATATATATATATATATATATATATATATATTATATATATATATATATTATATATATAGTATATATAATATAATATATATCATTTATATATATATAAATATAATATATATATAATATATATATATATATATATATATATATATATATATATATATATATATATATATATATATATGTTATTGTGACCACGAACGAGTGGTATTGATCAATAACAACACTGCACTAGCCAAGGACACAATCCCATGCTGCTTTGGCCTGCCTCATGGTGGGCGAAAACGCATGACGCAATAATTTCGCCAAAATCATCTGAACCTAACGAAAAAAATATATTTCACTGTTTGTTTAGTATTAAATTATTGTAAACAAATCTAAAATATATTTAGTTGGGTTAGGCTAAAATAAATTATTCTTGTTATAATAAGGTTAGGTAAGTTTTCTAAGTTACTTTTGGTGCAAAATTATGAATTTTTACATCAACATTAATGAAAAAATATATCTTTAAACGTATAAGAGAAAATTTTAGAAAGGACTTAATTTTAAACGAGTTCTTGCTAACTGACCAGTTTTACATATTCGGCACATGTATATATATATATATATATATATATATATATATATATATATATATATATATATATATAATATATATATATATATATATATATATATATATATATACATATATATATATAAATATATATATATATATATATATATATATATATATTATATATATATATATATATATATATATATATAATATATATAAATTATATATACAGTGGACCCTTAACCAACTGCATTAATTCGTTCCAGAGGGCTTGCCGTTGGCCGAGTTAATTTTCCCCATAAGAAATAATGGAAATAGAATTAATCCGTTCCTAACACCCCTAGTATGATTTTTTTTTTTACGTGAAATATACAATTCCTTATATGGAAAGGAATGGGACATGCAAAATAAACAATAATTAAATGCCACTTACCTTTATTGTGGAGTTGTTGATGAGTGATGTGCCAGCAGCAGGGAAGATTCAGGATTATCTATTGCTTGGAAGGAGAATCCCCCACCAGAAGGACTTCAGACTATGGAACAATACTCTTATCCAGACTGAGGGACTGACCACCTCAAAACTTCAAGGGTGATAGACTGATTACATCGTCTTCAAGTATCTTCTGCTTCTATCAACTTTTCTGTACTCGACTGAAGAAGCCTACTGTGTAGGCGAAACGTTTCGAAATAAAGATACCTAACTGTTGCATATATATATAATATATATATATATATATATATATATATATATATATATATATATTATTATATATATATATTATATATATATAATATATAAAATATATATATATATATATATAAATATATTATATATATATATATATAATATATATATATATATATATATATATATATATTATATAATATATATATATATATGCGAGGAATTCGCAAGAGCAGGCTAAATATACACAATCACTGATCTCTGGAGACTCGAACCTACGAACCTTGGAACAAGGTACGCAGTGCTTTACCATCCTCACCACACTGGACCAATACTTGTGATTTTGGCTTAAATAACAATGCATTTCTTGCTGAATAGGGCAAGCGAAAATTTGTGTATGTGATGGTTACGCAAAAAAATAAAAAATATTCTGATTAAACAAAAAAATATATTTCATTGTGTTTATTTGTTATTAAAATAATGTAAATATATATAAAATATATTTAATTGGACTAGGCTAAATTAAATTTCATTTGTTATAATAAGGCTGGGTAAATTTCTTAAGATTCTTTTGGTACAAAATCATTAATTTTTATATTAACATAAATTAAAAAAAAATCTTTAAATGTATAAGAGAAAATTTTTGAAAGAATTTCATTTTAAATAAGTTCTGTTAACTGACCAGTTTTACGTATTCAGCAGGACACATATATTTACCAAACTGCGGCCAGCCAAGATTAGATCTTGCAACACATTCTTCCACCTCAAGAGACAGAACAACGTTCAGATTACCTAAACCACTTAACCAGTGATCCTTCAAAGATCACGCACCCAGCAGAGCTAGGTGTTGTTCATGAACTGAGGACACCCATGGTATTGGTAAGCTGAATACCGTTTGAATACCAGGCTCCATAAGCAGTTTATATAGTAATGAAGCCATGGAACAAGTGGTATTGAAACAATTACCAAACTGTGGCCAGCCGAGATTAGATCCTGCAACACATTCTCCCGCCCCAAGAGAAAGAACAACGTGATCTTTGAAGGATCACTGGTTAAGTGTTTAACATGATGTGAACTGAATAATTCAGATTCCCTTAAAAATTAAACTTTTCAAAAAATTTTATTTACAGATTGATAGTTATTTTTTTTCATTATCCATAATGAAATAGTTTATATTTTTGGACCAAAACTAACTTAGTTTAATATCTTTATTATGCACCCCATACCCATCCTGTGGGCGGTAGTCAAAAGCTTACAAAGGTACACAATGGGTCCAGGGACTGGACCCCAAAAAAACTAACTTAGAAACCTCACTTAACCTATATGAAACTAACACAATTTTTTTTAGAAATCCGGCGATTTCTTTTAATAAACATTGACATATGTTACACTAATTAGAGCAATAAAGATCTAATGAATTAACTGATTATCTTGCTAATTTGAGATAATTTATTACAACATTTCTTATCTCATCCTCAACCATTAACCACATTTTAACCTTAGCCTGGCGTCATTTTAACCATTGACTTGACCTTACCTTATAAATGGTTTTCATATCTCAAAATATCTTGATCTGTTCTTCATCTTCTTTGGACAGATGGCAGCAGATGGTTCACAGTTAGGTCGTCTGCGTCACCAAACATATTATCATGATGATTGGCTTCGTGGCTTCCGAGAGGTGTATGCTGGACTCACCGCAGCTGGATGCTCCAGGAGCTATTTGCGTTTAATGGAGCATTTACATTTCTCCAAGGTACTGTAAGGTAGAGATAACAATTGAACATTACTTGGTGGACATTAATAAACACTAATTTATAGATTTAAGAGAATAGCAAAGAAAGATATAAGTATCACTTAATATTTCAGACTGGAGAATGTGGACTGTACGTGATGCAGGAGCCGTTGACTTCCAGCTCACCAGTGGCTTTTCCCTTATCGAAAGGGTCGCAAATCAAACCAAAATTTGATATAGTGTAAGTATATATCTGGTAAACCGCTGTATTATTTACATAATTTTCAGCGAATGTGATTTGTTAATTAAATAGAATTATTATCAGATTTACAGAGTGCTACGTGGCAGATATTATATAATTAAGTCTTTTATACAAATAAGAATTAATTATATATATCGTGGGGGAAAAAGGCAGGGTACTTCATGTAATAATATGCTAAAATACGTATTGCATAGACAAGATACATATCAATGTGTCTCTGCATTTAGAGTGGATGAACATTTCTGAAACTTGTATTGACTCTGGTTGTCGCAGTGATCAACCCAAATTTCGTGGGTTTTGAATCTCATAGACACCAGCTTATTCAGGGTTTTACAGTTTTAATGTAACTCTTCAGTCCGATAGAACCTAAAAACTTTTCAATATTTACTATTTTTTAGTCAAATTTACAATGACCTGTGGCAAAATCGCTAACCCTGTATTAATATATACACACCAAATTAAATGACAGGAACAGTCTTGTATGAAGAACTGGTGAATGTTGGAAAACCAGAAGCACCGGGTGATAAGGACAGCAAAAGAGATAATGTAGATGAATGGTTCAGAGAACCGACAAGTTGGTAAATTAGACACATGTGCAACACTTGGGTATCTTTATTGAGGAAACGTTTCCCCACACAGTGGCTTCGTCAGTCCATACAAAGGAGAATGGTGAAGAACAGGAGGAGTTCGAAGAAATCAGTCCCTCAGATTTGAATCGATGTAGTCAGTCCATCAATCTTGAAAAGAATACAGCATGCTGTCCCTCAAGGTAATCAGTCCCTCAAGGCTGAGGGACTGATTACCTCGAACTCCTCCTGTTCTTCACCATTCTCCTTTGTATGGACTGATGAAGCCACTGTGTGGCGAAACCTTTCCTCAATAAAGATACCCAAGAGTTGCATATGTGTTTGATTTATCAAAAGAGATAATGGAGGAGCAGAGATGAGCACGGAGAGGAAGGAGACAAGCGTTCTTTATACAAATTATTCAAACAGTCGTAGCGATAGAAATAAAACTGACGATTTGACATTAGTTGCGAGTGAGGGTAATATTGTCGTATTTGCTATATCTAAGACGTGATTTAATATGAAGAATCTGGACATGTTTGCTGAATGTCACATTCAGGGTATTAAACTGTTTCACATTGAGAGAAATAACGGGAAGAGAGGTGGGTGTCGGTATATGTCAGTAAACACTTGAACTGCTGTATAAAAATAGGCATAAAGGCTGGAAGAACAAACAGGAATATGTCTGGGTAGAGTTTTCTGAAAGGCATGGAAAATGCATTTTAGGCGTCATATACCGTCCCCCAAACTTGAACAGGAACCAAGCTACACTACTCTGTTAAGGCTACAAGACACGAGAAAATTGCATTTCTAGGCAACTTTAATTTTAGTGAAACAGATTTGAATTCTTTGGCTGGGAATCTAGAGTCAAATGACAGTTAGGTATCTTTATTCCGAAACGTTTCACCTACACAGTAGGCTTCTTCAGTCGAGTACAGAAGAAGTTGAGATGTGAAGGCGATATAATCAGTCCAGAACCCTTCAAGACGTAGTTTTGAGGTGGTCAGTCCCTCAGCCTGGAGAAGAGTTTTGTTCCATAGTCTGGAACATTGTGAAGTTGGAACGACAAAATAAATACATATACTGTCAGAAGGTGAGATGTAGCGGACTAGTAGAAGAAAGAATATGTGACGAAGCCTACAGATAAGCCTTGGTTTGGCTTTCGTTATGGAGAGGCTGCTACTGCTAAGTACAAGACGTGGCGAAGGTATAATAGACAAGCTTGTAGGCATATGGGTGATGTTCAAAAGTGGGCCATCGCTAAATGGGAGGTGGACAAGAAAAGAAAGCTAGCATCATGTAGAGTAGGCTCCAAAACTTGGTGGTCCCTGGTCAAGGACAGACAAAGTTATCTGCCTGATGAACTCATTCCACCTCTAAATCGACAGGATGGGACCACCTCTACTAGCAATCAAGAGAAAGCGGACCTCTTTGTCGAACACTTTTCTACCAAAATGCAAGTTCCAGGTCCAGCAAGGGACCCTCCTTGGCTAGCTGCAAGAATTGTGTCAAAACTGTCATTGGTGACAATAAGGCAGGAGGAGGTGTATTTCCTTCTTAAATTACTTGACAAAGAAAAGGCTGTGGGCCCAGACAGGTTGAGTCCAAGATTGCTGAGAAGATGTGCAGACCAGAGAGCAGCACCTCTAACTTGTATCTTTCAGCACTGCCTAGTACAGTGTAAATGGCCTTCTCTGTGGAAAGAGGAAAATGTAGTCCCTCTTCATAAAAAGAAGAACAGAGCAGAAATCAGCAACTACAGACCATTGTCACTCCTGTCAAACACTGGCAAGATCCTAGAGACAATAATCTCAAGACAAATGACAGAGTTTTTGACTACCACTCATTACTTTGTGACCGTCAATACGGCTTCAGGAAAGGTTACTCTGCTGCTTATCTGTTGTTAAACCTCTCCACTAAATGGCAGCAGTCACTGGATCAATCCAAAGTTAGCTGTGGGTATCACTGGACATTGCTGGTGCTTTCGACCGGACATGGCACCAGGGCCTCTTAGCAAAACTGCAAACTCTGGGAATTGCAGGCTCTACACTATATCTCCTCAGTGATTACCTTAATGGTAGATCTCTAACGGTAGTTCTCAATGGAACGGAATCAGCAAGACATCCTACTGGAGCAAGCGTTCCACAAGGAAGCGTGCTGGGACCATTGTTAAGGAATGTCTACTTCAATGACCTTCTTCATCTCATCCTAGAATCACATGCATATGCAGACTACTGCACACTGACATTCACTTTTCCAAAAGAAGAAATGCCAGCTGCTCTAAGCTACATCAATCACCAGCTATAAAGCTATATCAGCTTGGGGAAATAGATGGCAAGTAACATTTACACCTGAGAAAACACAAATGATGATGGTCTCTAGGCACCATGATGGTAATGCCGGTGCAGTAGTAAGGATGAATGGGTGGGTGTTGGCACCTGGGGAAGAAGTTGATATCCTTGGGGTGAAATTTTACTCCACAATGACCATGAAGAACCACATTGTAAATCTTGCAACAAGGCAGCCAGGAAGCTTACAGCACCTCGCCATATCTCGCATCTGCTTGACAGTAGGGGTTGCAAGATTCTGTACAAGGCACAAGTACGCTCACACCTTGAGTATGCTCCACTTTCTTGGTTTGCCTGCCCCCCCCCCCCCTTCCTCTCATCTGCGACTGCTTGACAGAGTAGAGAACAGAGCAAGATGTCTCATCTCTCGCCTGAGCTGTCATTCAGCAGAGCCTTCAGGAACACATTCGTACAGCATTTTGATGTAAACGAGATAAAGTCAGTTGATCAAATGAAAATGCTGGCCCACAGAGAGCTCCAGCTTCATCCTGTTCCCTACTTGTATGTCCCATAACAATAAAAATGCTTTCAAATGAGCTGATATAGGAACAGCTCTTAGCTTGTCAATAAAGTTAGGAATCCTTAACCTGTAAATAGCTTGTCAATAAAGATAGGGATCCTTAACCTTGTCAACCCTGTGTAAAAAGAAAAAAGAAAAACAAGAAAAAAAAAGAAGTAATCACTGCGAGGGCAAGTTCCATTCAAATCCATCCTTTCTCAGCACATTGGTATCCTGGTACAGAAACAACTTGGACAACTTTTTCAATGAGAAGGGATGGATCTGATGAGGGCCTTGCCCTCTCACTGATTACCTTCCTTTCTTCTTCTAGTGGACTACACCTCACCTTTTGACAGTATATAAGTCTTCATATTGTCGTTTCAACTTCACAGTGTTCCAGACTATGAAACAAAACTCTTCTCCAGGCTGAGGGACTGACCACCTCAAGACTACGTCTTGAAGGGTGATGGACTGATTACATCGTCTTCACATCTCTACTTCTTCTGTAGAGGGAGCATGGACACAGGGGTCATCTCACACACACTAAAAACAACAGACATAGCCCCACTCCGCAAAGGTGGCAGTAAAGCAATTGCAAAGAACTACAGACCGATAACACTAACATCCGATATCATAAAAATCTTTGAGAGGGTTCTAAGAAGCAAGATAGCCAACCACCTAGATACCCATCAGCTGCACAACCCAGGACAACACGGTTTTAGAGCAGGCCGCTCCTGCTTGTTCCAGCTACTGGACCATAATGACAAGGTCCTGGATGCTGTAGTGGATAAACAAAATACAGATGTAGTATACACAAACTTTGCAAAAGCTTTCGACAAGTGTGATCATGGTGTAATAGCACACAAAATGCAGGATAAAGGAATAACGGGAAAAGTCGGTAGATGGATCTACAACTTCCTGACAAAAAGAACACAAGGAGTAATAGTAAACAGAGTAAAGTCCCAGGCAGCCATGGTAAAAGGCTCTGTTCCACAAGGCACAGTATTCGCTCCCATTCTATTCCTCATCCTCATTTCTGACATAGACAGAGATGTAAGCCTTTGCTCCTTGTCTTCCTTTGCGGATGATACCCGGAATACCATGGCGGTGACCTCCCTCGAAGACACCGCGATTCTCCAAGCGGACATCAACCAAATCTTAGAATGGGCCACTCAAAACAATATGAAGTTCAACGAGGAGAAATTTCATCTACTCAGATATGGAAAACTTGAAGAAATTAAAAATGTGTCAAGGTATACCACAAATTCTAACCATACAATAGAGCGGAAAAGTAATGTGAAGGACCTGGGAGTGATAATGTCAGAGAATCTCGCCTTCAAAGACCACAACAATGTATCTACCTCATCCACTAGGAAAATGATAATGAGAACCTTCAAAACTAGGGACGCCAAGCCCATGATGATTCTCTTCAAATCGCTTGTGCTCTCTAGGCTGGAATATTGCTGTCCACTAACGGCTCCCTTCAAGGCTGGCGACATTGCAGACCCGGAGAGTGTACAAAGGACTTTCACAGCACACATAACTGTGATAAGGCACCTAAACTACTGGGAACGGTTGAAGGTACTTGATCTGTATTCCCTCGAACGCAGGCGAGAGAGACACATGATAATATACACTTGGAAGGTCCTGGATTGATTGGTAGCAAACCTGCACACGAAAATCACTCCATATGAAAGAAAAAGACTCGGCAGGAGATGTAACATTCCCCCGATGAAAACCAGGGGTGCCACCAGTACACTGAGAGACAACACAGTAAGTGTCCGGGGCCCAAGACTGTTCAATTGCCTCCCAGCATACATAAGGAGGATTACCAATATTCTCCTGGCTGTCTTCAAGAAGGCACTGGACAGGCACCTAAAGTCAGTACCTGACCAACCGGGCTGTGGTTCGTACGTCAGCTTGCATGCTGCCAGCAGTAACAGCCTGGTTGATCAGACCCTGATACACCATGAGGCCTGGTCTCAGACCGGGCCGCGGGAGCGTTGACCCCGAAAACCCTCTCCAGGTAAACTCCAGGTAGACTGAAGAAGCCTACTATGTAGGCGAAACGTTTCGATACCTAACTGTTGCACATGTGTCTTACTTATCATAGTGGAAAGTGTTGGTTTAAAAATAGAATAGTCGAGAGTGGAACAGTGTGCCTAGTCGGGTCATTGGTAGCTTAGCTTCAAATATAGGTTAGATATACACATGAGGATAAGGGATGGATTTGAGTGGAACTTGTACATAAGATAAAAGATTGTAAAGTAAAAGGACACAAGTGCAACTAATGTGACATTTATTGTGGCAACGTTTCGCTCTCCAGGAGCTTTATCAAGCCATTACAAACAATACATGGACACAGAGGGTATATAAAGGCTCAGAGTGAGGTGAATACTAGTGAGGTACCATTTCGATGTTCACTAGTGGTAGTAGTAGTAGTAGTAGTAGTAGTAGTAGTGGTAGTGACAAAAGTAATACAATATGGTAGAGCAATTAATTCGTACATGAGTAAAAGGATATAAAAGCTATTACTTGGGTAACATAAAAATAGGTTGGACAAATATAAACTGGAATGAGGCAGCTTGTTTCAGTGTTCACTCTCTGTGCTTTGTGTAGTATAACAGGAGAAACTATGTGATGGCAGGGTTTACTGTTTTCAGGAGGATTCTTGCTAAGACTTCGGAGATGGTGAAGCTGCCGTTGTTTTGTTTAATTGTATTCGAAACAGCGATCAGTGCTGATTCAAGGCACTTGCGTGTGCGGAAATTATTTTATCACTAATTGGGCGTCTCTGAATTTCATAAGATGATTGGTGGAATTTCGGTGTTGTACACAGGCGTTGTTTAAGTTGTCGTTCCTACATGCGTATATGTGTTCATTGAGGCGGGTGTCGAGGTTTCTTGCTGTTTCACCTACGTAGATCTTGTCACAGCCTCCACAGGGTATAGTGTAAACTCCTGCATTGACTGGTTCGTGGTGCTTGGGTTTTGTCCTGGTTAGATCCTTTATTGAAGTGGTAGAAGCGATGGCGACTCTGGTGTTAGCTTGTGAAAGTACTTTTGAGACGTTTAGTGCAACCTGGCTGTTGGGAAGAATTATAACTTTGTTGGGAGCGGTGTTGATGCGTGGAGAATTGATGATCTGAAGAGCTCTTTTCTTGCAGTCTTTGATGAAAAAAGAAGGAAATTGTAACTCAGTGAATGTTTGGTGAATGTAAGTACATTCCTCGTCAAGAAACTCAGGACTACAAATTCGGTATGCTCTTAGGAAAAACCCGATGATGATGCATACCGAATTTGTAGTCCTGAGTTTCTTGACGAGGAATGTACTTACATTCACCAAACATTCACTGAGTTACAATTTCCTTCTTTTTTCATCAAAGACTGCAAGAAAAGAGCTCTTCAGATCATCAATTCTCCACGCATCAACACCGCTCCCAACAAAGTTATAATTCTTCCCAACAGCCAGGTTGCACTAAACGTCTCAAAAGTACTTTCACAAGCTAACACCAGAGTCGCCATCGCTTCTACCACTTCAATAAAGGATCTAACCAGGACAAAACCCAAGCACCACGAACCAGTCAATGCAGGAGTTTACACTATACCCTGTGGAGGCTGTGACAAGATCTACGTAGGTGAAACAGCAAGAAACCTCGACACCCGCCTCAATGAACACATATACGCATGTAGGAACGACAACTTAAACAACGCCTGTGTACAACACCGAAATTCCACCAATCATCTTATGAAATTCAGAGACGCCCAATTAGTGATAAAAGAAAATAATTTCCGCACACGCAAGTGCCTTGAATCAGCACTGATCGAATACAATTAAACAAAACAACGGCAGCTTCACCATCTCCGAAGTCTTAGCAAGAATCCTCCTGAAAACAGTAAACCCTGCCATCACATAGTCTCTCCTGTTATACTACACAAAGCACAGAGAGTGAACACTGAAACAAGCTGCCTCATTCCAGTTTATATTTGTCCAACCTATTTTTATGTTACCCAAGTAATAGCTTTTATATCCTTTTACTCATGTACGAATTAATTGCTCTACCATATTGTATTACTTTTGTCACTACCACTACTACTACTACTACTACTACTACTACTACCACTAGTGAACATCGAAATGGTACCTCACTAGTATTCACCTCACTCTGAGCCTTTATATACCCTCTGTGTCCATGTATTGTTTGTAATGGCTTGATAAAGCTCCTGGAGAGCGAAACGTTGCCACAATAAATGTCACATTAGTTGCACTTGTGTCCTTTTACTTTACATATTGTCGGTAATTCTACCAACTTTATTACAGATAAAAGATTGATTAAAGCTTATTGTTTAGGTAGCATTGAAAATGGGTAACACTGAAAAAATTTACTCTGTGTCATAAAAAAATAATTTTTGGCGTGTTTTACAGTCCCTCAAACTTAGAGTGAGACCTAGGGAGACTACTTTGGCAATATATAGTTAAGGCCACAAGGCACGATAATGTAGTAATTTTAGGAGACTTCAATTCTACTCAAATAGACTGGAATTCATTGACCAGAAATCTTGAGTCAAGCGACTTCCTAGAGGTAGTTTACGACTGTTTTATGTAGCAGTTTGTGAGAGAACAATGGGAAATAACATAAGAATGGAGGAACACTGCAGAAAGCATACTGGCCCATACAAAGCAGGTCCTTATAAATTACCCCTTCCAGGGTGGCCCGAAAAAAAAAATCTCATCATCATTCACTCCATCACTGTCTTGCCAGAGGGGTGCTCACACTACGGCTATAAAACAGCAACATTAACATCTCTCCTTCAGAGTACCGGCACTGTACTTCCCATCTCCAGAAATCAAGTCCAACTTGCCAGTTTCCCTGAATCCCTTCATACACCTGGAGTTTACCTGGAGAGAGTTTCGGGGGTCAACGCCCCCGCGGCCCGGTCTGTGACCAGGCCTCCTGGTGGATCAGCGCCTGATCAACCAGGCTGTTGCTGCTGGCTGCACGCAAACCAACGTACGAGCCACAGCCCGGCTGATCAGGAACTGACTTTAGGTGCTTGTCCAGTGCCAGCTTGAAGACTGCCAGGGGTCAGTTGGTAATCCCCCTTATGTGTGCTGGGAGGCAGTTGAACAGTCTCGGGCCCCTGACACTTATTGTATGGTCTCTTAACGTGCTAGTGACACCCTGCTTTTCATTGGGGGATGGTGCATCGTCTGCCAAGTCTTTTGCTTTCGTAGTGAGTGATTTTCGTGTGCAAGTTCGGTACTAGTCCCTCTAGGATTTCCAGGTGTATATAATCATGTATCTCTCCTCCTGCGTTCCAGGGAATACAGGTTTAGAAACCTCAAGCGCTCCCAGTAATTGAGGTGTTTTATCTCCGTTATGCGCGCCGTGAAAGTTCTCTGTACATTTTCTAGGTCGGCAATTTCACCTGCCTTGAAAGGTGCTGTAGAGTGCAGCAATATTCCAGCCTAGATAGAACAAGTGACCTGAAGAGTGTCATCATGGGCTTGGCCTCCCTAGTTTTGAAGGTTCTCATTATCCATCCTGTCATTTTTCTAGCAGATGCGATTGATACAATGTTATGGTCCTTGAAGTTGAGATCCTCCGACATAATCACTCCAGGTCTTTGACGTTGGTGTTTCGCTCTATTTTGTGGCCAGAATTTGTTTTGTACTCTGATGAAGATTTAATTTCCTCATGTTTACCATATCTGAGTAATTGAAATTTCTCATCGTTGAACTTCATATTGTTTTCTGCAGCCCACTGAAAGATTTGGTTGATGTCCGCCTGGAGCCTTGCAGTGTCTGCAATGGAAGACACTGTCATGCAGATTCGGGTGTCATCTGCAAAGGAAGACACGTGGCTGTGGCTGACATCCTTGTCTATGTCGGATATGAGGATGAGGAACAAGATGGGAGCTAGTACTGTGCCTTGTGGAACAGAGCTTTTCACCGTAGCTGCCTCGGACTTTACTCTGTTGACGACTACTCTCTGTGTTCTGTTAGTGAGGAAATTATAGATCCATCGACCGACTTTTCCTGTTATTCATTTAGCGCGCATTTTGTGCACTATTACGCCATGGTCACACTTGTCAAAGGGCTTTTCCAAAGTCTGTATATATTACATCTGCATTCTTTTTGTCTTCTAGTGCATTTAGGACCTTGTCGTAATGATCCAGTAGTTGAGACAGACAGGAGCGACCTGTTCTAAACCCATGTTTGCCCTGGGTTGTGTAACTGATGGGTTTCTAGATGGGTGGTGATCTTGCTTCTTAGGACCCTTTCAAAGATTTTTATGATATGGGATGTTAGTGCTATTGGTCTGTAGTTCTTTGCTGTTGCTTTAAATGCCCCCTTTGTGGAGTGGGGCTATGTCTGTTTTTTTTTAGTAACTGAGGACGACCCCCGTGTCCATGCTCCTCTCCATAGGATGGAAAAGGCTCGTGATAGGGGCTTCTTGCAGTTCTTGATGAACACAGAGTTCCATGAGTCTGGCCCTGGGCAGAGTGCATGGCATGTCATTTATCGCCTGTTCGAAGTCATTTGGCGTCAGGATTAAAATCGGATAGGCTTGTGTTAATCAAATTTTGTTGGCTCTCTCATAAAAATCATTTTGATCTTCGACTCTCAGTCTGGTTAGCGGCTTGCTAAAAAACTGAGTCATATTGGGACTTGAGTAGCTCACTCATTTCCTTGCTGTCATCTGTGTAGGACCCATCTTGTTTAAGTAGGGGCCCAATACTGACGTTGTTCTCGATTTTGATTTGGCATAGGAGAAGAAATACTTTGGGTTTCTTTCGATTTCATTTATGGCTTTTAGTTCTTCCCGCGATTCCTGACTCTAAAGGATTCTTTTAGCTTAAGTCGATGCTTGCTATTTCTCTGACCAGTGTCTCCCTGCGCATTTCAGATATATTGACCTCTTTTAGCCGGTCTGTTATTCTTTTCCGTCGCCTGTAAAGGGAGCGCCTGTCTCTTTCTATTTTACATCTACTCCTCCTTTTTCTTAGAGGAATAAGCCTTGTGCATACATCGAGTGCCACCGAGTTAATCTGTTCTAGGCATAAGTTTGGGTCTGTGTTGCTTAGTATATCTTCCCAGCTTATATCGGTTAGGACTTGGTTTACTTGGTCCCACTTTATGTTTTTGTTATTTCCTTACACTCCAACAGCACGTCAAGCCCTAAAAACCATTTGTCTCCATTTCCTCCTATCTAACATGCTCATGCATGCTTGCTGGAAGTCCAAGCCCCTCGCACACAAAACCTCCTTTTCCACCTCCTTCCAACCTTTCCTAGGCCGATCCCTACCCTTTCTTCCCCTCCACTACAGATTTATACACATATGAGGTCATTCTATTTCGTTCCATCCTCTCTACATGTGTAAACCATCTCAATAACCCCTCCTCAGCCCTCTGGATAATAGTTTAGGTAATCCCACACCTCTTCCTAATCTCCAAACTAGGGATTCTCTGCAGTATATTCACACCACACATTGCCCTTGGACATGACATCTCCACTGCCTCCAGCCTTCTCCTTGTTGCAACATTCACAACCCATGCCTCACACCCATACCCACGACACCAATCAAACCCAGCACTTCCCACTCATAAATTTGTTCAATCCCTTTTTCAAGCTACCCAGGGTCCCAGCCTGTACCTTGAGTGGTGACCTATACCTTGCTCTGTGAGGACGTGTCTATTGCACTGTCTGCAAACATAAACCAAGATGTCCTCCATTTAACAACTTTACCAACAGCTTAAGGAGGAGCATAGGGTTGCTAAGCTCGAGATATGGCGATTGACAGGAAAACAAGAGGATTCGAATTAATCCTCCTATTGTGAGTCCTCAGGTCAGGAGGGGAACCTAGACAGAGGTAAGGAAACATGAAATGAAGCTGAGGGTCAAGAAGACAGATGGAGTGACAGAAACAGCAAAGAAGACTTCTGTGGAAACTTCAAACCCATTTTCTGCACTGCCCAACGAATGTGGGTTGTCTACTGGGAATGTCACAATGATCACCAAGGAAGCATTGGCAGATAAGGGTGAGTTGACATCCCTTGAAACTCCAGCAAAGACCATTCCAATGAAGCCCATCCCAATGAAGACCATTGACCACGTCAGTCAGGGACAGTCAGGTTACATTTATGGATAGGGCAACAATAACAGAACCATCTTTAACTACAATGTCAGATCCTTGAGCAAACATTATGATGACCTCACAGCATTACTCAGTTCCCTTCATTCCAATATATCAATCATCACACTCACAGAAACCTGGCTTAAGCCTGATATTACAGATGTCTATACCATTCCTGGCTACATGGCCATACACAACTGTAGAACAGACCAGCAAGGGGGAGGAACACCTATATACTACTCAAATCAACTCGAATGTATCAATAAATCTTGCACAAGGGACGAACATGGAGAATATATCATAGCTAAATTTAAATCAAAAGACCTGTAAAAACCCTCACAGTTATAAACATCTACAGAGTACCACAGTCAAACATTTATCACTTTAGTGAAAAACAAGGAAACATGATTACTGGTGCACACATGAATAAAGACCACCTACTACTAACAGGAGATTTCAACATAAACATACTACACGACCAGGACCCACAAGTAATCGAATTCACATCTCCTTAATAGACCACATCTGGACAAACACCATATCCCCTTTAAAATCAGGCATAATCACAGACAACACTACAGACCACTACCCAACCTTTCTCATAACTAATCTGGGCAAACTGCCACAAGACATCACTAAAGCAACCTTCAGACTACATAACGAGACAGCAGTTAACAACTTTATAGCAGCTATGAATAACATCGATTGGCAAAATGAGCTCGAAACATATACAGATATGAATGAATGTATAAATAATTTTCTAAAAAAAGCACAATGCGTCTATAACAAACATTGCCCCTGAAAAACTAAACAGATCACAGAAAAGAGACTGAATAATCCCTGGCTGACACCAACCATCCTCAGATCCATTAACACAAAGCACAAGTATAAAAAACTGTATAGAATGGGTCAAATAACTAGAGAACAGCACTAACATCCCATATCATAAAAATCTTTGAAAGGGTCCTAAGAAGCAAGATCACCACGCATCTAGAAACCCATCAGTTACACAACCCAGGGCAACATGGGTTTAGAACAGGTCGCTCCTGTCTGTCTCAACTACTGGATCACTACGACAAGGTCCTAAATGCACTAGAAGACAAAAAGAATGCAGATGTAATATATACAGACTTTGCAAAAGCCTTCGACAAGTGTGACCATGGCGTAATAGCGCACAAAATGCGTGCTAAAGGAATAACAGGAAAAGTCGGTCGATGGATCTATAATTTCCTCACTAACAGAACACAGAGAGTAGTCGTCAACAGAGTAAAGTCCGAGGCAGCTACGCTGAAAAGCTCTGTTCCACAAGGCACAGTACTCGCTCCCATCTTGTTCCTCATCCTTATATCCGACATAGACAAGGATGTCAGCCACAGCACCGTGTCTTCCTTTGCAGATGACACCCGAATCTGCATGACAGTGTCTTCCATTGCAGACACTGCAAAGCTCCAGGCAGACATCAACCAAATCTTTCAGTGGGCTGCAGAAAACAATATGAAGTTCAACGATGAGAAATTTCAATTACTCAGATATGGTAAACATGAGGAAATTAAATCTTCATCAGAGTACAAAACAAATTCTGGCCACAAAATAGAGCGAAACACCAACGTCAAAGACCTGGGAGTGATCATGTCGGAGGATCTCACCTTCAAGGACCATAACATTGTATCAATCGCATCTGCTAGAAAAATGACAGGATGGATAATGAGAACCTTCAAAACTAGGGAGGCCAAGCCCATGATGACACTCTTCAGGTCACTTGTTCTATCTAGGCTGGAATATTGCTGCACACTAACAGCACCTTTCAAGGCAGGTGAAATTGCCGACCTAGAGAATGTACAGAGAACTTTCAACGGCGCGCATAACGGAGATAAAACACCTCAATTATTGGGAGCGCTTGAGGTTCCTAAACCTGTATTCCCTGGAACGCAGGAGGGAGAGATACATGATTATATACACCTGGAAAATCCTAGAGGGACTAGTACCGAACTTGCACACGAAAATCACCCACTACGAAAGCAAAAGACTTGGCAGACGATGCACCATCCCCCCAATGAAAAGCAGGGGTGTCACTAGCACGTTAAGAGACCATACAATAAGTGTCAGGGGCCCGAGACTGTTCAACTGCCTCCCAGCACACATAAGGGGGATTACCAACAGACCCCTGGCAGTCTTCAAGCTGGCACTGGACAAGCACCTAAAGTCAGTTCCGGATCAGCCGGGCTGTGGCTCGTATGTTGGTTTGCGTGCAGCCAGCAGCAACAGCCTGGTTGATCAGGCTCTGATCCACCAGGAGGCCTGGTCTCAGACCGGGCCGCGGGGGCGTTGACCCCCGGAACTCTCTCCAGGTAAACTCCAGGTAAACAGTTTAAACGTTACTCGTCAGCACTTACCAGCCTGATAAGAAGGTCAAAAAAATTGTATTATGAAAATAGATTACATAACATCAAAGGTGATATGAAAAAAACCTGGAAAACTCTATCTGAAATTCTTGGAACTAAAAAGTTATCTAAAAACAAAACAATCAAACTAACAAAATCAGATGAACCCCAACTCACTCCTACTGAAACAGCAAACAGACTTAATGTTTTCTTCTCCACCATAGGAAAAAATCTAGCAAACAAAATACCAAGCACAAACACCCGTCCATCAGACTACCTCATAGGTACCTACCCAAATACGCTATTCCTAGCTCCAGCCAACCCCATTGAAGTTACGCTCATCATAAACACCCTTAAAAACAAGGCAGGAGACATTAACAACTTGCCTGCTTTTATGTACAAAAAAGCTTCTTAAGTATTGTCACCAATTATTGCAACGTTCTTTAACAAATCCATTGAATCATCTACCTTCCCAACAATCCTCAAAATAGCGAAGATCACTCTGATCCATAAAGGAGGTGACCAAGCTGACTTGAATAACTATAGACCAATATCTAACTTACCACTGCTCTCTAAAATCTTTGAAAAATTAATTCATAGACGTATCTATTCCTACCTCGTTTCACACAACATATTAAACCCTTGTCAGTTTGGATTCAGGAATAATGAAAGCACAAATGATGCTATCACACACATGCTAGAACTAATATATACCGCACTTGAAAAGAAAGAAGTCCCGATGGGCATTTTCATTGATTTACGTAAAGCTTTCGATACAGTCGACCATGAACTGCTGTACTCCAAATTAACGCACTATAGTATCAGAAGCCACTCCCTCAACTACCTAAAATCATACCTTAGTAACAGAACTCAATATATGTATGCAAATGATGCAAACTCCTCCACCCAACCAATCACAGTAGGAGTCCCACAAGGAAGCGTCCTTGGACCACTCCTCTTTCTCATCTACATCAGTGATCTACCGAATGCATCACAGCTACTCAAACCCATATTATTTGCAGATGACACTACATGTCTTTTCCCACCCAAACACAGTCGTACTAGCAAACACAGTCAATGCTGAATTACAGAAAATATCTGCCTGGATGATGACTAACAAACTTACCCTGAACACTGATAAAACCTATTTCATTCAGTTTGGAAGCAAAGCTACAAATGATCCAATTTACATAACGCTAAATGGATCATCACTCACAAGACTCACAGAGGGAATATTCCTAGGTATCCACCTTGACAGTAACCTTAAGTTCCAGACACACATACAACAAATCACCAAGAAAATCTCCAAGACTGTAGGCATACTATCAAAGATAAGGTACTATGTTCCACAATCAGCTCTCCTGGCACTGTACCATTCACTCATATACCCTTATCTTACATATGGAATTTATGCATGGGGATCAACAACATTCAATCACCTAAAACCCCTAATAACCCAGCAAAAGGCAGCAGTAAGAATGATAACAAATTCCCACTCCCGCCAGCATACTCCACCAATTTTCAAAAGTCTGAATCTGCTCACCATTAAGAACATCCATACTTACTCATGTGCCTACTACATACACAGAACAATACACACAAATATAAACCCTCCACTCAAACTTCTCTTCACCAATTTAAAGAGGACACATGACCACAACACAAGACACAGATCTCTCTTTGATATACCTCGTGTCCATATCACACTGCGTAAAAACTCTGTGCACATAAAGGGCCCCAAAATATGAAATTCCTTACCAGAAGATATTAAAGTAACCCAGTCTGAAAATCAATTTAAGACTCTTCTCAAAAGCCACTTAATCACCCTAGACTAAATGCTAAATACTCAGTACACATTTACTCACCTATGTACTCCCACATCATAACTGAAACAATCACATTGAACCTTTTATCCATTGTTGACAGGAATATAATTGAATCATTGTTTTCACAAAAAGCATTTTCGAATATAAATATATCTTTGTCTTATACAAATTTTGATTCATTTATAATTAATATTCTACTGTACAACTATGAAATAATTACTATCCTACTGTACAACTATGATATACTCCTTAAGTTGGCCCACAATGCCTAGGCATAATAGAGGCTCTCTTTGCATTGCAACCCACTATTGTAAGTACAAAATCTCAATGTACTGTTTGCAAAGACATAAAATAAATAAATAAATAAATATGAAGAGGAGGCAAAGTTTATGTTTTCCTGCGGCTGGGATAGAGGATATTGCTAGCCATCTGGATGACATCATAGAAGATAATGGAAGCAATTTTATTATCTGCCTCAGAGAGAGAGGCAACGATGTTGGCAGATGTAGGAGTGAAGACCTGATAAGCAGATATAGGACAGCAATAGAGATAATTAAGAGGAAGAGTGGGAACCGTGTGACATGTGGCATTTTGTCAAGCAGAGTTGGAAATGAAAGGTTGTCCAGGGCAATTGGTGAATATTGGAAAGCCAGTGGCATTAGGTGATAAGTACAGTTATAGGGATAGTAGAGGAACAGAAATGAGCAGGAAGAGAAAAGAGAATGGAGGGTTTCTAAATTTATATTATACTAATAGTCGTAGTCCAAGAAATAAGATGGACGAATTTAAATTAGTTGCAAGTGGAGGTAACACTGATGTATTTGCCATAACCAAGACGTGGTTTAATACGAAAAATCGGGACATGCCTGCTGAATGTCACATTCAGGGTTTTAAATTGTTCCAAGTAAACAAAAGTATCGGAAAGGGAGGTGAGGTGGCATGATATGTCAGAGATCGCTTGAATTGTTGCATAAAAATGGGTATAAAGTCTGAAATAACACATACTGAGTCTGTCTGGGTAGAATTTTAATAGGGGTTCAAAAAATTGAAGGCATGATGTACTGTCCCCTAAACTTGGATAAGGACCAAGGAAGACTATTGTGAGAAGAAATTGTTAGGGCTACAAGGCATGATAACCTACTAATTCTAGAGGACTTTAACTTTAGTCATATTTATTGGAATTCCTTGACTTTAGAGTCTAACGACTTCATAGAGGTAGTTCAGGATT
Source organism: Cherax quadricarinatus (assembly GCF_026875155.1). Classification (NCBI taxonomy): domain Eukaryota; kingdom Metazoa; phylum Arthropoda; class Malacostraca; order Decapoda; family Parastacidae; genus Cherax; species Cherax quadricarinatus. Next base: position 6,014,153 of record NC_069422.1, on the reverse strand, counting down.
GTTTTTTAAAGTAGTTTGTTACAGAACCTACAAGGGGAAATAACCTGCTTGACTTGGTTCTGACAAACAAGGAAACCCTTGTTAATAATATAGAAATTTCTGAGGAACTTGGTGCAAGCAACCATAAATCAATTACCTCTAGCACTGAATGGAAATATTACAGTAGGGATAACTCAGTAACAATCCTAGATTTTTGCTTAGCAGATTACAATGGGCTTAGAGAACACTTATCATCTGTGGGCTGGGGCAACGAAGAGAGCTATCAGTATGAAAACTTTCTAAATACTACGCATGCTGCCCAAAGAACATTCATTCCATATAAAGAAATTAGATCGAATATAAATGACCTGAAATGGATAAATAATAGGTTTAAATATCTTTTAGGGCAATGTGATCCTTTATTGACTACGTTTCGCCCACACAGTGGGCTTTTTCAAGTCACAAACAGACTTGAAAAAGCCCACTGTGTGGGCGAAACGTAGTCAATAAAGGATCACATTATACTGCATTTGTGTTTATATTGCCATTGTGTCGGTATTTTATACCATTTATTTCCATCTTTTAGGGCAGATGAAAGGAATTTATAGGTGCATCAAGAGAGATGAGGGTCATCATATGAATCAATATATTAACATTAAGAGGGACGTTAAAAACGGGATAAGAGAAGCTAAATGGGACTACGAAATTGAGGTTACTAGGGATTCAAAATCTAACCCAAAAGTTTTTTTTCCAGGTTTATAGAACAAAAATTAAAAAAAAAGATAGGTCCCCTTAAAAATAACTCTGCTCATTTTTACTGACAAGGAGAATGAAATGTGCTCGATTTATAATAATTATTTTCTCTCGGTTTTCACACAGGAAGACACTAACAATATCCCAATAATTAACTTTTATAGTGGACCTCAAGAAGATAAATTATGTAATATCACAGTCACTAGGAATATGGTAATCAAACAAGTAGACCGAATGAAACAAAATAAATTAACGGGCCCTGGTGAACATTTTTCAAGGGCTCTTAACGAGTGCAAAATGAAATTTTGTGAACCCTTAACTAACACAGGTTTCTAATTTATCACACAGGTGTAGTTTCTGATACGTGAAAGATGGCCAATGTAATTCCTGTTTTTAGAACAGGGGACAAGTCGTTACCATCCAATAAACTTGACCTCAATTGTAAGCAAATTACTAGAGTCAAATATAGCTTATATTATGAGAAGTCATCTTGATGAGCATAATTTAATTAATGATTTTCAGCATGGATTCACGAGGGGCCGTTTCTGCTTAACTAATTTACTAACTTTCTTCAGTAAAGCTTTTGAGGCTGCTGATCACGATAAATAATTCGATATTGCTCATTTGGATTTTAGTAAGGCTTTTGATAGAGTGCTACACTGAAGACTGTTAAAGAAAGTGGCAGCTCATGGCATTGGGGGAAAAGTGGAGAAACACTGCAGATGGCCTACTGGTCCACACAAGGCAGGTCCTTATCAAAACCACCCCTTCCCAAAGCTACCCAAGAATTTACTCCCGTACCCACTACATCAATCAAACCCAGCCCCTCCCACTCATATATTTGTCCATATCTCTGTCTTTGCCTCCCTTTCCTCCTTGTGTCTTTGTACCCTCTCTTTCAGTTTCTGCCTTCTTGAGTTCTGTCAGGGTCAAGGTACACCCACCGTTATTTCAGTATGTCCCTTAGTTGTGCTTTCTCCTGCAGAATCCTGTTTCTCGAGCAGATTCTGCCTTGAAAATTACCTTGACTAGACTTTTTTTTTTTTGTTCCTGTAACCCCCCTTCCCCCCATTCTCAGAAAATTTGCCAAATGGGTCATGTCGTTCTCTCCTGTTGCTTTCATGATACTTTCAATCACTTTTTTCTCAACCTGTCTTCTCGCTTCATAAGTTTCCCTTTCAACTTTCTGGAGCCCATAAAA
>NC_069422.1:5929905-6011720 GCF_026875155.1 Cherax quadricarinatus | reverse complement strand
AAAACTGACGATTTGAATTATTTGGAGTGAGGGTAATATTGTCGTATTTGCTTTTTCAAGACGTATTTAAATATGAAGAATCTGGACATGTTTGCTGAATGTCACTTTTCAGGGTATTAAACTGTTTCACATTGAGAGAAATAACGGGAAGAGAGGTGGGTGTCGGTATATGTCAGTAAACACTTGAACTGCTGTATAAAAATAGGCATAAAGGCTGGAAGAAAAAACAGGAATATGTCGGGGTTTAGAGTTTTCTGAAAGGCATGGAAAATGCATTTTAGGCGTCATATACCGTCCCCAAACTTGAACAGGAACCAAGCTACACTACTCTTTTAAGGCTAACAAGACACGAGAAAATTGCATTTCTAGGCAACTTTAATTTTAGTGAAACAGATTTGAATTCTTTGGCTGGGAATCTAGAGTCAAATGACAGTTAGGTATCTTTATTCCGAAACGTTTCACCTACACAGTAGGCTTCTTCAGTCGAGTACAGAAGAAGTTGAGATGTGAAGGCGATATAATCAGTCCAGAACCCTTCAAGACGTAGTTTTGAGGTGGTCAGCCCTCAGCCTGGAGAAGAGTTTTGTTCCATAGTCTGGAACATTGTGAAGTTGGAACGACAAAATAAAAAACATATACTGTCAGAAGGTGAGATGTAGCGGAACTAGTAGAAGAAAGAATATGTGACGAAGCCTACAGATAAGCCTTGGTTTGGCTTTCGTTATGGAAAAGGCTGCTACTGCTAAGTACAAGACGTGGCGAAGGTATAATAGACAAGCTTGTGGGCATATGGGTGATGTTCAAAAGTGGGCCATCGCTAAATGGGAGGTGGACAAGAAAAGAAAGCTAGCATCATGTAGAGTAGGCTCCAAAACTTGGTGGTCCCTGGTCAAGGACAGACAAAGTTATCTGCCTGATGAACTCATTCCACCTCTAATCGACAGGATGGGACCACCTCTACTAGCAATCAAGGGGAAAGCGGACCTCTTTGTCGAACACTTTTCTACCAAAATGCAAGTTCCAGGTCCAGCAAGGGACCCTCCTTGGCTAGCTGCAAGAATTGTGTCAAAACTGTCATTGGTGACAATAAGGCAGGAGGAGGTGTATTTCCTTCTTAAATTACTTGACAAAGAAAAGGCTGTGGGCCCAGGACAGGTTGAGTCCAAGATTGCTGAGAAGATGTGCAGACCAGAGAGCAGCACCTCTAACTTGTATCTTTCAGCACGCCTTGTACAGTGTAAATGGCCTTCTCTGTGGAAAGAGGAAAATGTAGTCCCCCTTCATAAAAAAGAGAGCAGAGCAGAAATCAGCAACTACAGACCATTGTCACTCCTGTCAAAACACTGGCAAGATCCTAGAGACAATAATCTCAAGACAAATGACAGAGTTTTTGACTACCACTCATTACTTTGTGACCGTCAATACGGCTTCAGGAAAGGTTTTCTCTGCTGCTTATCTGTTGTTAAACCTCTCCACTAAATGGCAGCAGTCACTGGATCAATCCAAAGTTAGCTGTGGGTATCACTGGACATTGTGGTGCTTTCGACCGGACATGGCACCAGGGCCTCTTAGCAAAACTGCAAACTCTGGGGAAATTTCAGGCTCTACACTATATCTCCTCAGTGATTACCTTAATGGTAGATCTCTAACGGTAGTTCTCAATGGAACGGAATCAGCAAGACATCCTACTGGAGCCAAGCGTTCCACAAGGAAGCGTGCTGGGACCATTGTTAAGGAATGTCTACTTCAATGACCTTCTTCATCTCATCCTAGAATCACATGCATATGCAGACTACTGCACACTGACATTCACTTTTCCAAAAGAAGAAATGCCAGCTGCTCTAAGCTACATCAATCACCAGCTATAAAGCTATATCAGCTTGGGGAAATAGATGGCAAGTAACATTTACACCTGAGAAAACACAAATGATGATGGTCTCTAGGCACCATGATGGTAATGCCGGTGCAGTAGTAAGGATGAATGGGTGGGTGTTGGCACCTGGGGAAGAAGTTGATATCCTTGGGGTGAAATTTTACTCCACAATGACCATGAAGAACCACATTGTAAATCTTGCAAACAAGGCAGCCAGGAAGCTTACAGCACCTCGCCATATCTCGCATCTGCTTGACAGTAGGGGTTGCAAGATTCTGTACAAGGCACAAGTACGCTCACACCTTGAGTATGCTCCACTTTCTTGGTTTGCCTGCCCCCCCCCCTTCCTCTCATCTGCGACTGCTTGACAGAGTAGAGAACAGAGCAAGATGTCTCATCTCTCGCCTGAGCTGTCATTTCAGCAGAGCCTTCAGGAACACATTCGTACAGCATTTTGATGTAAACGAGATAAAGTCAGTTGATCAAATGAAAATGCTGGCCCACAGAGAGCTCCAGCTTCATCCTGTTCCCTACTTGTATGTCCCATAACAATAAAAATGCTTTCAAATGAGCTGATATAGGTAACAGCTCTTAGCTTGTCAATAAAGTTAGGAATCCTTAACCTGTAAATAGCTTGTCAATAAAGATAGGGATCCTTAACCTTGTCAAACCCTGTGTAAAAAGAAAAAAGAAAAAACAAGAAAAAAAAGAAGGTAATCACTGCGAGGGCAAGTTCCATTCAAATCCATCCTTTCTCAGCACATTGGTATCCTGGTACAGAAACAACTTGGACAACTTTTTCAAATGAGAAGGGATGGATCTGAGAGGGCCTTGCCCTCTCACTGATTACCTTCTTTCTTCTTCTAGTGGACTACACCTCACCTTTTGACAGTATATAAGTCTTCATATTGTCGTTTCAACTTCACGGTGTTCCAGACTATGAAACAAAACTCTTCTCCAGGCTGAGGGACTGACCACCTCAAAACTACGTCTTGAAGGGTGATGGACTGATTACATCGTCCTCACATCTCTACTTCTTCTGTAGAGGGAGCATGGACACAGGGGTCATCCCACACACACTAAAAACAACAGACATAGCCCCACTCCGCAAAGGTGGCAGTAAAGCAATTGCAAAGAACTACAGACCGATAACACTAACATCCGATATCATAAAAATCTTTGAGAGGGTTCTAAGAAGCAAGATAGCCAACCACCTAGATACCCATCAGCTGCACAACCCAGGACAACACGGTTTTAGAGCAGGCCGCTCCTGCTTGTTCCAGCTACTGGACCATAATGACAAGGTCCTGGATGCTGTAGTGGATAAACAAAATACAGATGTAGTATACACAAACTTTGCAAAAGCTTTCGACAAGTGTGATCATGGTGTAATAGCACACAAAATGCAGGATAAAGGAATAACGGGAAAAGTCGGTAGATGGATCTACAACTTCCTGACAAAAAGAACACAAGGAGTAATAGTAAACAGAGTAAAGTCCCAGGCAGCCATGGTAAAAAGCTCTGTTCCACAAGGCACAGTATTCCGCTCCCATTCTATTCCTCATCCTCATTTCTGACATAGACAGAGATGTAAGCCTTTGCTCCTTGTCTTCCTTTGCGGATGATACCCGGAATACCATGGCGGTGACCTCCCTCGAAGACACCGCGATTCTCCAAGCGGACATCAACCAAATCTTAGAAGTTGGCCACTCAAAACAATATGAAGTTCAACGATGAGAAATTTCATCTACTTCAGATAATGGAAAAACTTGAAGAAATTAAAATGTTTCAAGGTATAACCACAAATTCTACCCAAACAATAGGAGCGAAAGTAATTGGAAGGGACCTTGGAGTGATAAGTCAGAGAATCTTCTCGCCTTCAAAGACCACAACAATGGTATCTACCTCATCCCTAGAAAATGAAATAGAAACCTTCAAAACTAGGGACGCCAAGCACATGTGATCTTCTTCAAATCCTTGTGCTCTCTATGCTGAATTATTGCTGTCCACTTACGGCATCCCTTCAAGGCTGGCGACATTGCAGACCCGAGAGTGTACAAAGGACTTTCACAAGCACACAAAACTTGATAATGCACCTAAACTACTGGGAACGGTTGAAGGTACTTGATCGTATTCCCTCGAAACGCAGGCGAGAGAGACACATGATAATATACACTTGGAAGGTCCTGGATGATTGGTAGCAAACCTGCACAGCGAAAAATCACACTCCATATGAAATGCAAAAGACTGCGGCAGGAGATTGTACCATTCCCCGATGAAAACTAGGGTGGCCACCAGTAACACTGAGAGACAACACAGTAAGTGTCCGGGGCCCAAGACTGTTCATTGCCTCCAGCAATACATAAGGAGGATTACCAATATTCTCCTGCTTGTCCTCAAGAAGTCACTGGACAGGCACCTAAAGTCAGGTACCTGACCAACCGGGCTGTGTTCGTGACGTCAGCTGTGCATGCTGCCAGCAGTAACAGCCTGTTGATCAGACCCTGATTAAACACCATGAGGCCTGTCTCAGACCGGCCGCGGAGCGTTGACCCCGAAAAAAACGCCCTCTCCAGGTAAAACTCCAGTAGACTGAAAAGCCTACTATGTAGGCGAAACGTTTGCGATACCTAACTGTTTGCACATGTGTCTTACTTATCATAGTGGAAAGTGTTGGTTGGTATAAAAATAGAATAGTCGAGAGTGGAACAGTGTGCCTAGTCTGGTCAATGGTAGCTTAGCTTCAAATATAGGTTAGATATACACATGAGGATAAGGGATGGATTTGAGTGGAACTTGTACATAAGATAAAAGATTGATTAAAGCTTATTGTTTAGGTAGCATTGAAAATGGGTAACACTGAAAAACATACTCTGTGTCATAAAAAAATAATTTTTGGCGTGTTTTACAGTCCCTCAAACTTAGAGTGAGACCTAGGGAGACTACTTTGGCAATATATAGTTAAGGCCACAAGGCACGATAATGTAGTAATTTTAGGAGACTTCAATTCTACTCAAATAGACTGGAATTCATTGACCAGAAATCTTGATCAAGCGACTTCCTAGAGAGTTTTACGACTTGTTTATGTAGCAGTTTGTGAGAGACCATGTGGAATAACATCAGAATGGAGGAACAACTGCAGAAAGCATACTGGCCCATAACAAAGCATGTCCCTTATAAATTACCCCTCCAGGGTGGCCCGCAAAAAAAATCTTCATCATCATTCACTCCATCACTGTCTTGCAGAGGGGTGCCACACTACTACGGCTATAAACAGCAACATTAACATCTCTCCTTCAGAGTAACCGGCAACTGTACATCCCATCTCCAGAAATCAAGTCCAACTTGCCAGTTTCCCTGAATCCCTTCATACATGTTACCTTCCTTACACTCCAACAGCACGTCAAGCCCTAAAAACCATTTGTCTCCATTTCCTCCTATCATAACATGCTCATGCATGCTTGCTGGAGATCCAAGCCCCTCGCACCACAAAAACCTCCTTTTCACACCCCTTCCCAACCTTTCCTTCCTAGGCGATCCCTACCCTTTCTTCCTCCCCTCCCACTACAGATTTATACACATATGAGTCATTCTATTCGGTTCCATCCTCCTACATGTGTAAACCATCTCATAACCCCTCTCAAGCCCTCTGGATAATAGTTAAGGTAATCCCACACCTCTTCCCTAATTCTCCAAACTAGGGATTCTCTGCAGTATATTCACACCACACATTGCCCTTGACATGACATCTCCCCTGCTACCCAGCTTCTCCTTGTTGCAAAACATTCACAACCCATGCCTCAACACCCCTACCCACGACACCAATCAAACCCAGCACTTCCCACTCATAAATTCGTATTTTTTTTTTCAATCCCTTTTTCAAGCTACCCAGGTCCCAGCCCTGTACCTTGAGTGGTGGACCTATACTATGCTCTGTGAGGACGTGTCTATTGCACTGTCTGGCAAACATAAACCAAGATGTCCTCCATTTAACAACCTTACCCAAACAGCTTAAGGAGGAGCATAGGGTTTGCTAAGCTCAGATATGGCGATTACAGGAAAACAAGAGGATTCGAATTAATCCTCCTATTGTGAGTCCTTCAGGTCAGGAGGGTAACCTAACAAGTAAGGAAACATGAAATGAAGCTGAGGTCTAAGAAGACAGATGGAGTGACAGAAACAGCAAAGACGACTTCTTTCTGGGGAAACTTCAAACCCATTGTTCTGCACTGCCCAACCGAATGGTGGGTTGTCTACTGGAATGTCACAATGATCGCCAAGGAAGCATGGCTAGATAATGTTGAGTTGACATCCTTGAAACCCAGCAAAGACCATTCCCAATGAAGCCATCCCAATGAAGACCATTGACCACGTCCAGGTCAGGGACAGTCAGGTTACATTTATGATAGGGCAACAATAACAAACCCATCTTTAACGTAAGGGGGGGGGGGGGGGGGGAGGACAATGTCAGATCCTTTGACAAACATTATGATACCTCACAGCATTACTCAGGTTCCCTTCATGTCCAATATATACAATAATCACACTCACAGAAACCTGGCTTAATCCTGATATTACAGATGTCAATACCATTCCAGCTACATGGCCCATACACAACTGTAGAACAGACAAGCAAGGGGGAGGAACACCATATACTACTCAAATCAACTCGGAATGTATCAATAAATCTGCACAAGGACGAACATGGAGATAATCAATAGCTAAATTTAAATTCCAAAAGACCTGTAAAAACCCTCACAGTTATAAACACTACAGAGTACCACAGCAAACATTATCACTTTAGTGAAAAACAAGGAAACATGATCTACTGTGCAACACACGTGAATAAAGACCACCTACTACTAACAGAGATTTCAACATAACATACTACTCGACCAGGACCCACAAGTAATCGAATTCACATCTCCTAATAGAGACCACATCTGGACAAACACCATATCCCCTTTAAAATCAGTGCATAATCACAGACAACACTACAGACACTACCCACCTTTCTCATAACTAATCTGGGCAAACTGCCACAAACATACTAAAGCAACCTTTCAGACTACATACCGAGACAGCAGTATAACAACTTATAGAAGCTATGAATAACATCTGATTGGCAAAATGAGCTCGAAACATATACAGATATGAATGAATGTATAAATAATTTTCTAAAAAAAAAGCACAATGCGTCTATAACAAACATTGCCCCGAAAAACTAAACAGATCACAGAAAAGAGACTGAATATCCTTGGCTGACACCATCCATCCTCAGATCCATTAACACAAAGCACAATATAAAAAACTGTAATAGAATGGTCAAATAACAGAGAACAGTTTAAACGTTACGCGTCCACCACTTACCAGCCTGAAAAGAAGGTCAAAAAAATTGTATTATGAAAAACAAGATTACATAACATCAAAGGTGATATGAAAACAACCTGTGAAAAACTCTATCTGAAATTCTGGAACCTAAAAAGTTATCTAAAAACAAAACAATCAAACCTAACAAAATCAGATGAACCCCTACTCACTCCCAACCGAAACAGCAAACAGACTTAATTTTTTTCTTCCTCCACCATAGGAAAAAAGTATCTACAATACAAAATACCAAGCACAAACACCCGTCCATCAGACTACCCATAGGTACCCTCCCCAATACGCTATTCCTACTCCATCAACCCCATTTGGAAGTACGCTCATCATAAACACCCTTAAAAACAAGGCAGGAGACATTAACAACTTGCCTGCTTTTATGTACAAAAAAGCTTCTTAAGTATTGTCACCAATTATTGCAACGTTCTTTAACAAATCCATTGAATCATCTACGTTCCCAACAATCCTCAAAATAGCGAAGATCACTCTGATCCATAAAGGAGGTAAGTAAGTAAGTAAGTAAGTAAGTAAATTTATTCAGGTATACACAATACAGTTACATAGAATTATCATACATAGCAGCATATGTGTAGAGAACCTAGGATAACCCAAAAAAGTCAGACAGAGTGACTTATTTCCATTGGGGTCCTTTTACCTTATTATTATAATATAAAGGTTATAATATTTTCTTATTATTCTATAATGAAGATAACTCTTATTATCATAATCTAAAAAGACTATCTACTAACTACACAGGTCATTAATACTATCTACAAACGAGGGTCATTAAGACTATCTAACTAACAACCCGAGGGTCATTACGACTATCTACAATACGAGGTCATTACTAGGGATAAGGTTAAAATAGTACACTATTTTAGCTAACAAATAGAAAATCCATTCCCCTCCCTTTCTGTTCTTCAATCATCAGACACTTTTTGGCCAGTCTTCTTGACTGGTTCAAGCTATGACTGGCCTTGACATTTGTGGTTAGTCTGTTCCATTCCTTTTTGCTGTACATAAAAGGTGTTTGAAGCCTGGCCACTGACTGGGGGGGGGGGGGGGGGGGGGGGGGGGGGGGGGGGGGGGGGGGGGGGGGGGGGGGGGGGGGGGGGGGGGGGGGGGGGGGGGGGGGGGGGGGGGGGGGTGGTCTACAAAGTTGTGCTCTCTCTCCCCCTTAGTACTTTGATTGCTGCGTTCCCAACCTTGACAAACTGACAGCAAGATATTCTGACACTGTTTGGTGAGCAATTTTATAAACATGATTTAGCTTCAGTTGTTTTAAAACTCTGTCTTCAACATTCAGCATATCCAACTGCTGTAATTTCAACCTGGCCTACATGTTCTCTTGTCCCAGCCCCAGGTGAATCTTATACGATTTTTGTTCTTGTGATTGCAGTCTATCTTCAGTTTTTTGTCAAGGCCAGAGTACCAAGAAGAGCAAGCGTAATCCATATGGCATTGTATAAGGGCTAGACATAGGGTCCTGCGAGCCTCAGTAAGGTAGACACTGTGCCTTGTCTATACAGGAACTTCAGCCTGGCATTTCGCTTCTTTACTACACTGGTTTCCTATCAATTTCTCCTGACATGCATGGGTCACAGGGGATTCCCAGATATTTAACTGATGAAACCAAAGGATGGCTCCCCATTACACTGAACATTAAAAATTATTTACCCTTCTCAGTTTATGTTTCGTTCCAAAGAGAATGGCTTCATTTTCCCTAGGTGTAATGATATTTGTTGACTACTCACCACCATTTGCTGCAGGACTCCAGTTCCAGTGTAAAAACATTAGCAATATCTTGTGGGACTTAACCTGTCACTAACAGATCACTGTCTTCTGCATACAGTAGAGTTTGCACTTACACTATAAGAGCATATCATTGACATAACATAAGAATAGTAAGGGACCCAGAATACCACCTTGGGAACTCCACAGTTATCGGCAGGGTTCTGATTCCGTTTTGTTGATTTGACTATTTGTCTCCTGTTGCTAAGGTAGGACATAAACCAGTCCTAACAGAACCTATTCCGATAGATGAAGTTTATATTACATATATTGTGTTGACATATCGAGATACGGCCTTTTGCAGGTCTAAGGTTTACCATACATATGAGGTCCCTTTTTGACATTTCAAGTTCTCAGGTATCCATCCAGATTAATAAGGGAGGTATCGGTTGGAAGTAGATCTTCTAAAGCCTATTAATAGCTATGGAGAATGCTTGTTGTCCATTAAGGTACTCAACTATCTTGAGAATACACCGCCCTCTCTAGAAATTTTAGATATTATACTGAGTATACTAACAGGTCTATAGTTGCTTACATCAGACCTACTATTTTTCTTGAAGATAGGAGTAACTCTGGCCTCCTTGAATCCCTCCGGTACGGTTTTATGGTGATTGATAGAGTGATTATGTGAGCAATAGGGAGGACAGTTCAAAAGCACCATCTTTTAGGAACTTAGATGGGATGTATCAGGGCCTGTGCTCTGTTTGGGTTTAACTATACCTGCTTAGTACTTTTTGAATGAAGTCCATGAGATACACTTACTAGTTTGAACTGTTTTGGGTTACCCCTTTATTGGTATAGTATGTTTGAAAACTTACAGCAGTCCTGTGTTAAAGGTAATTTTGTGCAGCTGGTAGTTTACTTACTAGTGTTTGACAACAGATGTGTAGTAGGAATTAAAGCAATTGCCACCTTAGATGTTTCGGTGGCATACCTCATTATCGATAGTGATAATATGTTAGGACCTATCTACTGGCTTAATGGCTATATTCCCAACTGTTTTAGTTTGTTTGCCAGGCTTTCTGGGGGTTATGCTATATATTCTTCAATATTAGAGCCAATAGTGCTTTGCTTTGCTCCTTTTATAAGCCTCGTCCTCTGTTTCCTCACCCTTTGGAATTCTTTAGTGCTGTCAATAACCTGTCCTGTTGCTTTAAATCTTTTTAGCATCTGTCTCATGAATTTCATATTATCTATATCTCAGTAGCATCCAGGGTTCAGTTTCTTCGTTTAATCCTAACCTGGGTTCTATTAACTGTGTTGCATATATTGACATAAGTCAAATGGTCATGTTGACTACATTGTAGTGGTTTTTGAATTTTTCCCACTGGCATCGAGTTTACGTCCTTGCATTAGCTTGTTATCACTGTCCAGTCACAATTGTGTAGCCTATTAACATTGTTTTCTTACTGTAGTTCTATTGCCTCATTTTTATTGGGGGGGAGGGGGGGTCAGTTTCCTATCCTAGTGAGTTTTCAACATGGTGCAGAAAATGATGAAATGAATACTTAATACCTGTGGTAATGACGCCTGACTGCACTAATGTTCTCAGCGCGTTTTGGCAAGATGTGGTCAATTAGGGTTGCTGAGAACTGTGTGAATCCGGGTTTGTTTTATTAATTTAGTTGGGTTAGCCTAATTTAATCCTAGAATTGCTTATACCTTTGCATAAGCCCGTTATTCTGTTGCTGAAAACAGATATTGAAGTCGCCCAGTATTATTGTTTCGCAATTGCTTTGCAACTCCGGACAAGACTCGGAAAAAGTCTACTAAGAACTGGTCCTGGTAGGAGGGCGGTAACTAGTTCCTACTAAGATGGATTGGTCTTGGGAAGCAGCACTTCAAACCATAGAATTCTCCAGTTTATTTTATTTAAATCAGGTCTTTGGCATGTAAGCAAGTCATTTCTAATGTAGGCAACATACACCACCACCCATTCTGTTCCTAACTAAGCGTTTTTAATATTGTAACCTTCTATTTTGACCTAGTCGTCAGTCCACCGTACATCCAACCAAGATTCAGAAATGGTTATAACTGCGCCTCTAATTTTGTTAGCTAGAATCCTAATCTCTGCCAATTTAAGGAAAAGTGATCTTGCATTGACATGAATAAAAGTGAAGGCCTGTTTTCCTAAAACACATCAATAATCATCAATAATGGCAATGGTCTTTGTATTAAAATTAGTAAATCAATGTCATCACTGCTAAAGGGTAACTGTGCCAAAGTGCATTTGTTACACACAAAATGAATTCTGGCACCGTTAGCTGATATTGTACATACTTCCCATCATGCACCCACCCCTTAACACATTTTACATAAGGTGCCTTTTCTGTTTTTCATGCGTACTTAGTACAGTGTATGCATCGTTTGTAGTGTTTGAGATAATATGGCTGTAATTGTCTCACATTGACGCTATGTTATGCATTACATATGGGAGTTAAGGTTATCATTCCTAGCTACTAGACCGTCATTATGCGTCTTTATCTGTCTGATTTTGCCATCTGCACAATAGTTTGAGGTCCTGGATTTAAATTTGGATATCACCACTTAAGAGTGCTACAATAAGAGCAGGTGCCATTGTTTTTGTTTGGGTAATCTAGGTGTTGCCATACCTTGCGGCGATAGTGAGGTTTACCTTTTCTGGTATGATGGCAACTGTTGGGCTTTTTACTGTCCAGGGCACTGTTACTACCATTCACCTTTCCAACCCCCATGACTGATTTTCTTTCTTCATGGAATTGAAGAAGAATATAAATTAATTATGGCAGCCTGTACCCCTCTAATGCCTGCCATTTTCACTCTTCGCTCTTTTACTCATATACAATAAAATTTATTTCTCTTTTCCCAGTCCCTAGTACACTTAGTACTGCTTTAATTACACTGATTACAAGTAAAATTCCTCTTCAAAACCCTCTTCACTGCTCACCTTTCCCTTAACTTCACAAAACCCTTACAGTTAACCTCTTCAATCCCTCTTCACTGCTCACTTTTCCCTTAACTTCACAAACACCCTTACATTTAACCCCTTAATTCAACCCTCTCCTACCCACCTCACTTCACAGTCTGGCTTCAACCAATTCTAACTTCTAACTCCTTCCATACTGTAATCAGAAAGGTTTAATCAGTGGTTATATCCTTCCAAATCCCCCTCAATTCCATTTTATCGGGGGTTTGTGTGGTGTTGTTGTCTCCTACCTGTTGTTTGCTGACTCAGCCATTTTTAAAACACTGAGGAGTAACACCACCTGACTTTCCTTGAGTTTATAGATATAATGGCTTTTTCTGCTATGAATCTCTCACTGTACACGGTCAGCTGAATATAGTCACTGCTAAAATATTAACCTTGACTATTTACCTATTCACTTTCTTTTCCCACTACTGCACTGAGGGATACCGTCCTATACCTTGGAGTTTTATACTGTTGATTTGACGATGTCCCTGTGTTTCCCTCTCTTTTAGCACGGTACAGGTGATAGATGTTGGTACAGATATGATGCCTACTGTCAACAGTGAACGTCCGTAAAGATAGAATTTCACTTCGCTAGTTGTACGTCTGGCAGTAGCTGCTGTTTGATTGCCGGTTCAGCCATCCTTTAAAGGCTCAAATCTTTCCCTCATTTGGCACTGGGGGGGGTCGAAAAAAAGTCCTACAGACCTGGCATTTCCTTGGAGATTTAGTTGACAGGATTTCTGCCATGTTGTCTTCCCCGTTAAACACGGTGCAGTTGATAAGGAGGTCAGTTATTTCATTTAGTGGGAAACGTTCTTGTGTCTGTTCACGACTGGCAGCGGTCTGGTACTTGAATACCGTCCCCTCTTCTGTCATATTAGTCCATTTTCGTTGTCGTCACGTCAGTTTTTATGTAACTATAGTTAACTTGCATGTTGTTGCAGCAGTACTTGCAAATTTTGGCCATCACTGGAGTTCGGATATCACAGGGGACGCCAAGATATATGAGTGCAGCCTTGTTTGCTGCTTGCTGCGCTGCAGTTGCTGCAGAGGGTGACCAAGCTGACTTGAATAACTATAGACCAATATCTAACTTACCACTGCTCTCTAAAATCTTTGAAAAATTAATTCATAGACGTATCTATTCCTAACTCGTTTCACACAACATATTAAACCCTTGTCAGTTTGGATTCAGAATAATGAAAGCACACATGATGCCTATCAAACACATGCTAGAATAATATATACCGCACTTGAATAGAATGAATCCCGATGGCATTTTCATTGATTTTACGTAAAGCTGTCGAAACAGTCGCATGATCTGCTGTCTTCCATATTAACGCACTATAGTATCAGAAGCCATCTCCCTCCAACTACCTAAAACATACCTTATACAGAACTCAATATTGTATGCAAAGATGCAAACTCCTCCGCCCAACCAATCAACAGTAGGAGTCCCACAAGGAAGCGTCCTTGGACCACTCCTCTTTCTCAATCTACATCAGTGATCTACCGAATGCATCACAGCTACTCAACCATTTATTTTGGCAGATGACACTACATGTCTTTTCCCCACCCAAACACAGTCTAACTAGTAAACACAGTCAATGCTGAATTTACAGAAAATATCTGCCTGGATTATGACTAACAAACTTACCGAACACTGATAAAACCTATTTCATTCAGTTTGGAAAAGCAAAGGCTACAAATGATCCAATTTACATAACGCTAAATGGATCATCACTCACAAGATCACAAGGGAATATTCCTAGTATCCACCTTGACAGTAACCTTAAGTTCCAACACACAACAACAAATCACCAAGAAAATCTCCAAGACTGTAGCATACTAACAAAGATAAGGTTACACTTCCACAAATCAGCTCTCTGCACTGTACCATTCACTCATATACCCTTATCTTACATATGGGAATTTATGCATGGGGATCAACAAATTCAATCACCTAAAACCCCTAATAACCCAGGCAAAGGCAGCATAAGAATGATAACAATTCCCACGTCCCCCACATACTCCACCAATTTTCAAAAGTCTGAATCTGCGCACCATTAAGAACATCCATACTTACTCATGTGCCTACTACATACACAGAACAATACACACAAATATAAACCCTCCACTCAAACTTCTCTTCACCAATTTAAAGAGGACACATGACCACAACACAAGACACAGATCTCTCTTTGATATACCTCGTGTCCATATCACACTGCGTAAAAACTCTGTGCACATAAAGGGCCCCAAAATATGAAATTCCTTACCAGAAGATATTAAAGTAACCCAGTCTGAAAATCAATTTAAGACTCTTCTCAAAAGCCACTTAATCACCCTAGACTAAATGCTAAATACTCAGTACACATTTACTCACCTATGTACTCCCACATCATAACTGAAACAATCACATTGAACCTTTTATCCATTGTTGACAGGAATATAATTGAATCATTGTTTTCACAAAAAGCATTTTCGAATATAAATAAAATCTTTGTCTATACAAATTTTGATTCATTTATAATTAATATTCTACTGTACAACTATGAAATAATTACTATCCTACTGTACAACTATGATATACTCCTTAAGTTGGCCCACAATGCCTAGGCATAATAGAGGCTCTCTTTGCATTGCAACCCACTATTGTAAATACAAAATCTCAATGTACTGTTTGCAAAGACATAAAATAAATAAAATAAATAAATATGAAGAGGAGGCAAATTTTTATGTTTTCCTGCGGCTGGGATAGAGGATATTGCTAGCCATCTGGATGACATCATAGAAGATAATGGAAGCAATTTTATTATCTGCCTCAGAGAGGGAGGCAACGATGTTGGCAGATGTAGGAGTGAAGACCTGATAAGCAGATATAGGACAGCAATAGAGATAATTAAGAGGAAGAGTGGGAACCGTGTGACATGTGGCATTTTGTCAAGCAGAGTTGGAAATGAAAGGTTGTCCAGGGCAATTGGTGAATATTGGAAAGCCAGTGGCATTAGGTGATAAGTACAGTTATAGGGATAGTAGAGGAACAGAAATGAGCAGGAAGAGAAAAGAGAATGGAGGGTTTCTAAATTTATATTATACTAGTAGTCGTAGTCCAAGAAATAAGATGGACGAATTTAAATTAGTTGCAAGTGGAGGTAACACTGATGTATTTGCCATAACCAAGACGTGGTTTTAATACGAAAATTCGGGACATGCCTGCTGAATGTCACATTCAGGGTTTTTTAAATTGTTCCAAGTAAACAAAAGTATCGGAAAGGGAGGTGAGGTGGCATGGTATGTCAGAGATCGCTTGAATTGTTGCATAAAAATGGGTATAAAGTCTGAAATAACACATACTGAGTCTGTCTGGGTAGAATTTTAATAGGGGTTCAAAAAATTGAAGGCATGATGTACTGTTCCCCAAACTTGGATAAGGACCAAGGAAGACTATTGTGAGAAGAAATTGTTAGGGCTACAAGGCATGATAACCTACTAATTCTAGAGGACTTTAACTTTAGTCATATTTATTGGAATTCCTTGACTTTAGAGTCTAACGACTTCATAGAGGTAGTTCAGGATTGTTTTTTAAAGTAGTTTGTTACAGAACCTACAAGGGGAAATAACCTGCTTGACTTGGTTCTGACAAACAAGGAAACCCTTGTTAATAATATAGAAATTTCTGAGGAACTTGGTGCAAGCAACCATAAATCAATTACCTCTAGCACTGAATGGAAATATTACAGTAGGGATAACTCAGTAACAATCCTAGATTTTTGCTTAGCAGATTACAATGGGCTTAGAGAACACTTATCATCTGTGGGCTGGGGCAACGAAGAGAGCTATCAGTATGAAAACTTTCTAAATACTACGCATGCTGCCCAAAGAACATTCATTCCATATAAAGAAATTAGATCGAATATAAATGACCTGAAATGGATAAATAATAGGTTTAAATATCTTTTAGGGCAGATGAAAGGAATTTATAGGTGCATCAAGAGAGATGAGGGTCATCATATGAATCAATATATTAACATTAAGAGGAACGTTAAAAACGGGATAAGAGAAGCTAAATGGGACTACGAAATTGAGGTTACTAGGGATTCAAAATCTAACCCAAAAGTTTTTTTCCAGGTTTATAGAACAAAAATTAGAAAAAAAGATAGGTCCCCTTAAAAATAACTCTGCTCATTTTTACTGACAAGGAGAATGAAATGTGCTCGATATATAATAATTATTTTCTCTCGGTTTTCACACAGGAAGACACTAACAATATCCCAATAATTAACTTTTATAGTGGACCTCAAGAAGATAAATTATGTAATATCACAGTCACTAGGAATATGGTAATCAAACAAGTAGACCGAATGAAACAAAATAAATTAACGGGCCCTGATGAACATTTTTCAAGGGCTCTTAACGAGTGCAAAATGAAATTTTGTGAACCCTTAACTAACACAGGTTTCTAATTTATCACACAGGTGTAGTTTCTGATACGTGAAAGATGGCCAATGTAATTCCTGTTTTTTTGAACAGGGGACAAGTCGTTACCATCCAATAAACTTGACCTCAATTGTAAGCAAATTACTAGAGTCAAATATAGCTTATATTATGAGAAGTCATCTTGATGAGCATAATTTAATTAATGATTTTCAGCATGGATTCACGAGGGGCCGTTTCTGCTTAACTAATTTACTAACTTTCTTCAGTAAAGCTTTTGAGGCTGCTGATCACGATAAATAATTCGATATTGCTCATTTAGATTTTAGTAAGGCTTTTGATAGAGTGCTACACTGAAGACTGTTAAAGAAAGTGGCAGCTCATGGCATTGGGGGAAAAGTGGAGAAACACTGCAGATGGCCTACTGGTCCACACAAGGCAGGTCCTTATCAAAACCACCCCTTCCCAAAGCTACCCAAGAATTTACTCCCGTACCCACTACATCAATCAAACCCAGCCCCTCCCACTCATATATTTGTCATATCTCTGTCTTTGTCTCCCTTTTCTTCCTTGTGTCTTTGTACCCTCTCTTTCAGTTTCTGCCTTCTTGAGTTCTGTCAGGGTCAAGGTACACCCACCGTTATTTCAGTATGTCCCTTAGTTGTGCTTTCTCCTGCAGAATCCTGTTTCGAGCAGATTCTGCCTTGAAAATTACCTTGACTAGACTTTTTTTTTTTGTTCCTGTAACCCCCCTTCCCCCCATTCTCAGAAAATTTGCCAAATGGGTCATGTCGTTCTCTCCTGTTGCTTTCATGATACTTTCAATCACTTTTTTCTCAACCTGTCTTCTCGCTTCATAAGTTTCCCTTTCAACTTTCTGGAGCCCATAAACAAAAGCTGACCTCTCCCTTTCAACCTCCCATGACATTTCCCTTTGCCTCCATTGCAGAATTCCATTCTTCAATTTCTTCTTTATCTGATGTCCCTGTGCTCAGTGGTCTGTCATATTCCCTTCTCAGCTTTTCTTGGGAACTGTTGTGGTCTGTTAGGGCCTCTGCATATAGCTTAGCTCTTTAGTTTTCTTAAGTCCCCTAATTTGCTCCTGTTGTGCTCCTCGTCTTCTCTGGGGTTCCACAGTGGTCTGATAAGGCCTCCTGTGTTCCATGCAGTCTCCTCGTTTCTGACTGATGTAGCAGTTCCTGATGTCATGCCTGCTCTGCTCTTTGGATCTTTAGAGTGTTTCAGATTTATTAGTTCCTTTTATCTCTATATCTTAGCTTCTGCTGTTGTGGCTTGTAGCTTCCATTTCCTACTCTCTGCAGCTATTCACTCCTCCCCTTTGTTGCTAAGATCTTCTAGTTTCCTTCTCCACTCTTCTTCCCTTTTCATGAGCTCTGCCACCCATTCTTCCCTCCCAGGCTCATCCACCAGTCCCCTGGTTTTCTGTCCTCCTCTTTGGCAGCCCTTTTTTTTTTTGTCAGTACAGAAAGAAAACATGTGTTTTTGTGGTCGTTTGTGATGTGTATTCGTGAGTGTGTATGTGTGTGTGCATGTGTGTGTGTGTGTGTGTGTGTGTGTGTGTGTGTGTGTACTCACCTAGTTGAGTGTGTGTGTGTGTGTGTGTACTCACCTATTTGTACTCACCTATTTGTGGTTGCAGGGGTCGAGTCCTAGCTCCTGGCCCCGCCTCTTCACCGGTTGCTACTAGACCCTCTCTCTCCCCGCTCCATGAGCTTTATCAAACCTCGTCTTAAAACTGTGTATGGTTCCTGCCTCCACTACGTCATTTTCTAGGCTATTCCACTGCCTTACAACTCTATGACTGAAGAAATACTTCCTACTATCTCTCTGACTCATTTGTGTCTTCAACTTCCAATTGTGGCCTCTTGTTTCTGTGTCCCCTCCCTGGAACATCCTGTCCTTGTCCATCTTGTCTATTCCACGCAGTATTTTATATGTCGTTATCATGTCTCCCCTGACCCTCCTGTCCTCCAGTGTCGTCAGGGCCGATTTCCCTTAATCTTTCTTCATAGGACATTCCCCTTAGCTCTGGAACTAACCTTGTTGCAAACCTTTGTAATTTCTCTAGTTTCTTGACGTGCTTTATCAAGTGCGGGTTCCAAACAGGTGCTGCATACTCCAGTATGGGCCTGACATACACGGTGTACAGTGTCTTGAATGATTCCTTACTAAGGTGTCGGAATGCTGTTCTCAGGTTTGCCAGGCGCCCATATGCTGCAGCAGTTATCTGATTGATGTGTGCTTCCGGAGACATGCTCGGTGTTATACTCACCCCAAGATCTTTCTCCTTGAGTGAGGTTTGCAGTCTTTGGCCACCTAGCCTATACTCTGTCTGTGGTCTTCTGTGCCCTTCCCCTATCTTCATGACTTTGCATTTGGCAGGATTAAATTCGAGAAGCCATTTGCTGGACCAGGTGTCCAGTCTGTCCAGGTCTCTTTGAAGTCCTGCCTGGTCCTCATCAGATTTAATTCTCCTCATTAACTTCACATCATCTGCAAACAGGACACTTCTGAGTCTAACCCTTCCGTCATGTCGTTCACATATACCAAAATAGCACTGGTCCTAGGACCGACCCCTGTGGGACCCCGCTCGTCACAGGTGCCCACTGTGATACATCATTACGTACCATGACTCGTTGTTGCCTCCCTGTCAGGTATTCTCTGATCCATTGCAGTGCCCTTCCTGTTATATGCGCCTGATGCTCTAGCTTCTGCACTAATCTCTTGTGAGGAACTGTGTCAAAGGCCTTCTTGCAGTCCAAGAAGATGCAATCAACCCACCCCTCTCTCTCTTGTCTTACTTCTGTTATTTTATCATAAAACTCCAGAAGGTTTGTGACACAGGATTTGCCTTCCGTGAATCCGTGCTGGTTGGCATTTATACTCCTGTTCCGTTCCAGGTGCTCCACCACTCTCCTCCTGATAATCTTCTCCATAATTTTGCATACTATACACGTCAATGACACAGGTCTATAGTTTAGTGCCTCTTTTCTGTCTCCTTTTTTGAAAATGGGAACTACATTTGCAGTCTTCCATACCTCAGGTAGTTGCCCAGTTTCCAAGGATGTGTTGAAGATTGTGGTAAGTGGTACACACAACATATCTGCTCCCTCTCTAAGGACCCATGGAGAGATGTTGTCCGGTCCCATTGCCTTTGAGGTATCGATGTCCCTTAGCAGTTTCTTCACCTCCTCCTCATCTGTATGTATGTCGTCCAACACTTGTTGGTGTATTCCTTGTTGGTGTCCCCATCTGGTCTGTTCCCCCAGAGTCCTTCCTGTCTCTACTGTAAATACTTCCTTAAATCTCGTGTTGAGCTCCTCACATACCTCTTGATCGTTTCTTGTGAGTTCTCCACCTTCTTTCCTCAGCCTTATCACCTGGTCCTTGACTGTTGTCTTCCTCCTAATGTGGCTATACAGCAGTTTCGGGTCAGATTTGACTTTCGATGCTATGTCGTTTTTCATACTGTCGCTGGGCCTCCCTCCTTATCTGCGCATACTCGTTTCTGGCTCTTCTACTAATCTCCTTGTTTTCCTGGGTCCTATGCCTCCTGTACCTTTTCCATTCCCTGTTGCACTTAGTTTTTGCCTCCCTACACCTTCGGGTAAACCAAGGACTCGTTTTTGGTCTTCCTATTATTTCTGTTTCCCTTGGGAACAAAACTTTCCTCTGCCTCCTTGCACTTTGTTGTCACATATTCCATCATCTCGTTTACTGATTTTCCTACCATTTCTCTGTCCCACTGAACCTCCTGCAGGAAGTTTCTCATACCTGTGTAGTCCCCCCTTTTATAGTTTGGCCTGTCCCCTTCAGTTCCTGTTACCTTCTCCACTTGTAACTCTACTATATAGTCAAAACTCAGAACCACATGATCGCTAGCTCCTCGATGTCTGAACTGCTCAGGGTGAACACAAGATCCAGTCTTGCTGGCTCATCCTCCCCTCTCTCTCTGGTTGTGTCCCTGACATGTTGATGCATGAGGTTTTCAAGTACCACATCCATCATCTTGGCTCTCCATGTTTCGGGACCCCCATGTGGCTCCAGGTTTTCCCAGTCGATCTCCCTGTGGTTGAAATCGCCCATTACCAGTAACTTTGCTCTGCTCGAGTGAGCTCTTCTTGCCACCTCAGCCAGTGTGTCCACCATCACCCTGTTGTTTTCTTCGTACTCCTCTCTTGGCCTCCTGCAGTTCTGTGGTGGGTTATACATCACTCCAATGACTACTTTATGTTCTCCGGACTGAATTGTACCTACAATGTAGTCTCTTTCTCCAATCATGTCCATGCCTTCCATTTCCTCAAATCCCCATTGGTGTTTTATGAGCAGTGCAACCCCTCCTCCCCCTCTACTCCTTCTATCTTTCCTCAGGATCTGATATCCTGTTGGGAAGATTGTGTCTGTTATTGTCTCAGCGAGTTTTGTTTCTGTGACTGCTATGATATCTGGGGATTTTTCACTGATTCTTTCATTCCACTCCTCATGTTTATTCGTTATTCCATCCGCGTTTGTGTACCAAACCTTTAGTTTCTTTTCTATCATTGTGGTCATGCAAGTATATTGGGGTTGGGTGTGTGTGTGTGTGTGTGTGTGTGTGTGTGTGTGTGTGTGTGTGCGTGTGTGTGTGTGTGTGTGCGTGTGTGTGCGTGTGTGTGCGTGTGTGTGTGTGTTGTGTGTGTGTGTGTGTGTGTGTGTGTGTGTGTGTGTGTGTGTGTGTGTGTGTGTGTGTGTGTACTTATTTGTGGTTGCAAGGGTCGAGTCATAGCTCCTAGCCCTGCCTCTTCACTGATTGTTACTAGGTCCTCTCTTTCCCTGCTCCATGAGCTTTATCAAATCTTGTCTTAAAATTATGTATGGTTCCCGCCTCTACTACGTCACTTACTAGGCTATTCCACTTCCTGGCAACTCTATGACTGAAGAAATACTTCCTAACATCCCTATGACTCATCTGAGTCTTCAACTTCCAATTGTGACCCCATGTTTCTGTGTTCCATCTCTGGAACACCGTTTTTGTCCGCCTTGTCTATTCCACGCAGTATTTTATATGTCGTTATCATGTCTCCCATGACCCTCCTGTCCTCCAGTGTCGTCAGGCCAATTTCCGTTAACCTTTCTTCATAGGACAATCCCCTTAGCTCTGGGACTAGTCTTGTTGCAAACCTTTGCACTTTCTCTAATTTCTTGACGTGCTTGACCAGGTGTGGATTCCAAATTGGTGCTGCATACTCCAGTATGGGCCTGACGTGTATGGTGTACAGAGTCTTGAACGATTCCTTACTGAGGTACCGGAATGCTATCCTTAGGTTTGCCAGACGTCCGAATGCTGCAGTAGTTATCTGACTTATATGCGCCTCAGATGTGATCAGTAAAATACTCATCCCAAGATCTTTTTCCATGAGTGAGGTCTGCAGTCTTTGACCACTTAGACTATACTGTGTCTGCGGTCTTCTTTGCCCTTCCACGATCTTCATGACTTTGCATTTGGCAGGGATAAATTCAAGGAGCCAGTTGCTGGACCAGGCTTGTAGCCTGTCCAGCTCTCTTTGTAGTCCTGGCTGATCCTCGACCGATTTGATTCTCCTGATTAACCTCACATCATCTGCAAACAATGACACGTTTGAGTCTATCCCTTCCGTTATGTCATTCACATATACCAAAAACAGCACAGGTCCTAGGACTGACCCCTGTGGAACCCCGCTTGTCACCGGTGCCCACTCTGACATCTCGTCATGTACCATGACTCGTTTTTGCCTCCCTGTCAGATATTCTCATGTTCCGTTGCAGTTATGTGTGCCTGATCCTCCAGCCTTTGCATTAACCTTTTGTGAGGAACTCTGTGTCTGTGTATGTGTGTGTGTGTGCGTGTTGATATACAGATAAGTGATGCTTCCAGGATTCTGCGGTATTGAGTGTTTTCTTTTCTGGCGATAAGTCTTGTGTTTCTGTAATTAAATGATTGTGTGAATTTTGGTATTGAACACAGGCATTCTTAAAATCGTCTGACCTGCCTGGCACAGGCATTTCTTAAATCGTCTGATCTGCCTGGCAGATCGGACTATTTCAGGAATGCCTATTTTCAGCACTGAAATTCACACAACCATTTAATCAACAACAGAAATGCAAGACTTCTTGCCAGAGAAGAAAACACTCAATACTGCAGAATCTTGGAATCATCACTTATCTGCATATCCATCAACTCAATCGAAATAACGGCTTCTAACACATAGTTGAACCCCTTGCCAAGAAACTTCAGTGTTATCCCACATAACTACTGTATTTCGCCGCTTATAGTAAGTTCCGATGCACTAGACGTATCTCAATTTAGAAGGTAATAATCAGAAAAAAGTTGTAAGTGCCTAATACCAAATAATATTTACTCCATTGAAACGTATGGCAATTTTAAAGGCAGAAATAAGGTTATGTTTGATTTATGGGTAGGTCATAACATACGATAAGCCTAGTACTCACCTGAACACCTCACCAATCTTGACGAATTCATCACAAACGTTAAATTTACGTTGAGTCAAATTTATCAGTACCTGGTATGTTAATCTTAACGCAAAAATAATTTGATTTATGGGTTGGTTAAAACACTACAGCCACAAACACCACTCAACATGTGACGAAAATATTGTTCCAGCTATAGCACCGTTAGCGAACGCCAGCAAAAGCCTGTCTCAAAACCAGAAAAATCACTGTTTTCATCATTCCGACGATCACTTTCAGAGTTGTTCTCTGCATTCACACCATCGGGGTCATCAGTATTAGACTCTGAACTGTCACTAATCTCATAAACAAGGTCATCTTCTGTTCCATCTGAAAATGTAAAAGTTTATGGTACCTCAGTATGGTGGATGTGGAAAATACTGTATATTTTCCGGAAATACGGTAATTTGTAGGTAAATAGATGGCCTACACTGTATTTAATAATATTTATGTCATAGAAAATGGGAAACTGAGCCTGCGCCTGCGCAGAAGACACTCGCCATTGCTGTTTGAACTGGTCAACTGTTAGTGAATATTGGGAAGAATTTTTCGTGCTCTAGAGGTTAAAATTGGGCTGACACCTCTCAAATAGGAGACGAAATTGTTGGATGTGCATTCCTGCATAACTTGAGTATCAGTCGACAGGACAGGACAACTCCAGGAACCTCAGATAAGCTGTCTAATTTATGTTTAAATTCTGGCCAGTAAATTTTTCATAAATGTAATGTGTACAAGACACATTAATCTCCAGTAAAATTGGTGAGTGATATTAAGATATTTTCCTTCTGTTATATAAATGTGTATATATATAATTCTTTATTAATTTAATATACAGTCCACAAATTTATATATCTACCAGAATTCCTGGTGTATGTATATTTCATTTATAATTAATAGGTCCAGAGCAACTTGTGGATATGACAGTGGTAGGTATCGAAGGGAGACATTTTTTGTGACCTAGGTGTCCCAAATTCCTACTTGTCTAACTGATAAATAATAATTATCTTTGTTCATTTACTGTTACGTACATAATGATACATTCAAATAAATGCAATTTTCCACAGTGGAGATAATTTTATTACCATTCGTTTCTAATTGATCCTGGAGTATCAAAATATTTCACTGCCAGTTATAAACAAATGGTACAGGACTACCTTACCCCGATAATCTCTCAAGTTCAACTGGTGAAACAGTCGCTGGTGACTGAAAATACCCATCATGCGCTAACGATAGCATAGTATATGGTAGCGTTATTTTAAAGTGCCTACCATAATTGACGCTGCTTTGTGACTTCGTTAGTTTAAGAAATAAGAAAGGAAGATGTTACTTAAGGAGGAATTTCGTTTTCTGTCAATATCCCAGTACAGTATCCGTATTTCATAAATAGCTTGTCTCAAAACGTTATTAATTTACTGTAATTTTGAAACACTGGACTTGGTTTCAATGGCTCGGCATCGGACGTAACTGGGAGAGCTGCAGCCAACCCCACACCCCAAACTTATAGATCCCGTCACTGACCTTCAGTTTATAGCACGCAGGGTGGTTTTTGGAGACATTTATGTGAAAAAATGCATCTAATAAACCCCAAAATACGATACATATGCAGCCGCCAGTCCCGTACAGGTCCTTATCATATCCAAACTACCCAGCATTCTCCACCTGACTCCATCCTATAATTACTCACGTACTTTTCACTCAGGTAGATGTGTTTGTGACTTGATAAAGCCCACTGTGTGGGCGAAACATTGTCAATAAAGGATCACATTATATTGCTTATGTTTATTTTCCCGCTGTCTTGGTTTAATGTTGCTGCTTAATATAACCCCCAAGTTCTTTTCACATTCTGTACAGCTAAGTTCTACAATATTTAACTGATGAGTGCTAGTGTTATGATCATTCCCGAGTTTAGAGCTTTGCATTTATCTACAGTGAACTGCAACTGCCACTTTTCTGACCACGAATTGAGTTTGCCTAAATCCTCCTGAAGTTTCGTGACATATACGTATGAATCGATTATCCTACTTATCTTCGTGTCATCAGCGAATTTGCTCATATCACTAGTAATTCCCTCATCAAGGTCATTGATATATATAATGAACAATGGACCTAAAACTGATCCCTGTGGTACGCCACTTGTTAATGATCCCCACTCAGATTTTACCCATTTATGCACACTCTCTGCTTCCTGTTGGTAAGCCATGACTCGATCCATGACAGCACTTAACCCCCAGTGCCATGAGCTGCCGCTTTCTTTAACAGTCTCTGGTGCGGTACTCTTATCAAAAGCCTTACTAAAGTCCTAATGAACAATTTCGAATTTTTTGTCGTGATCAACAACCTCAAAAGCTTTACTGAAGAAAATTAGTCAATTAGTTACGTAGGGACGGCCCCTCGTGAATCCATGCTGAATACCATTAATCAAATTATGCTTATCAAGACGACTTATTATAATATCAGCTATAAGTGACTCTAGTAATTTGCCAACAATTGAGGTTAGGCTTATTGGGCGGTAATTTGAAAGAAAAGACTTGTCCTCCGATTTGAAAATAGAAATTGTATTGACCATCTTCCACATATCAGACATTACACCTGTTTGAAGAAATATATTAAAATGTTAGTTAATGGTTCACAAAGTTTCGTTTTGCAGTCCTTAAGAACCCTTGAAAAGTTCATCAGGGCCTAGGGATTTATTTTGTTTCATTCGGTCTACTTGTTTGATAACCATATCGCTAGTGACTGTGATATTGCATAATTTATCTTCTTCAGGCCCACTATAAAATTGAAAAACTTGAGATATTGTTAATGCTCTCATATTGATAGCTCTTTTCGCTACCCCAGTTCACAGATGACAGGTGTTGTCTTATCCCATTGAAATCTGCTAAGCGAAAATCTGAGACAGTTACTGAGTTATCCCTATTATCATACTTCCATTCAATGCTAAAGGAAATTGATTCATGGCCGTTTGCGTCAAGTTCCTTTGGAATTTCTACATTATTTGCAAGGGTCAATGAAAATCAGGGACGCCACGAGTACACTGAAAGACAGCACAGTAAGTGTCCGGGGCCTAAGAGTGTTCAACTGTCTCCCAGCACACATAAGGGTTTTTTTCAATAGACCCCTGCCTGTCTTCATAAAAATTTTACCCAGGTCGACTATGTGTTATTTCAGACTTTATACCCGTTTTCAAGCGATCTCGGACATATAGTGCCACCTCACTTCCAATTACTTCTGTGTACTTGGAACAGTTAACATCCTGAGTGTGACATTCAGTAGGCATGTCACGATCTTTCATATTAAACCACGTTTCAGTTATGACAAATACATCAATGTTACCCGCACTTACAACTAATCTCAACTCGTCCATCTTATTTCTCGCACTATGAGTATTAGTATAATATAAATTTAAAAACCCTCCCTTCTCTCTTTTCTTCCTACTTATTTTTTTCCTCCAGTATCCCTATTACTGTCTTTATCATCTAGTGTCACTGGCTTTCCAATATTCGCCAATAACCCTACCTCATTCTGCCTACAAATGTTTTTACTAAAACTCACACTATAGCTTCAATGAGAATTCATTGCTTTCTACAAAAACCCACCCCAAACCGAGATAAGTGAACCCCATTCCTGGCATACACGTCATTTCTGCCATAGAAGAGGTCCCAGTTGTATATGTGTGTGTCTGTGAATGTTACTGCATCTTCCTTAGTGTTTGTCTAGCCAGCAATTGACCCAGTTGCCATGGACAACCTTATATTTCCAACTCCTCTCCTCGGCAAAATGACATATACCACAGAGTTCCCACCCTTATTCTTAATTATCTCTGTTGCTGTCCTGTACCTGCTGATCAAGTCTTCACTCCTACGTCTGCCAACATCGTTGCCCCCCACACTGAGGCAGACAATAGGATTGCTACCATTACCTTTCATGATGTTGTCTAGATGGCTAACAATATCCTCAATCCCAGCCCCAGGAAAACATACCCTCAGCTTTTTTTTTCCTATCTCTAAAACAAAAAGCCCTATCCATAAACTTAACCTGACTGTCTCCAACTAAAACAATGCTCTTACCTTCACTGGCAGAGTTTGTCGTGACGTTCTCGATGGTCTTTGTAGGGATGGCCTTCACTGGAATGGTCTTCGTTGGGGTTTTGGGGTTTTAAGGGATATCAACTCACCCTCGTCTGCCAGTGTTTCCTTAGTGTTCGTTGTGACCTTTCCAGTAGACAACCCACATTCATCAGGTCGCACAGTAAATGGGTTCGAAGTTTCCATAGTAATATTCTGGTTCCTCGTTGTTTCTGCCCTTTTATCCCTCTTCCCGATCATCAGCTTCGTTCCAGGTCACTACTGAACAAAGTACAGATCACCACTGAGGAAAGTACAAGTCACCACTGAGCAAATTGCAGGTCACCACTGAGCAAAGTACAGGTCACCAATGAGCAAAGTACAGGTCACCGCTGCTGTCTTTTCTTGAACCTGATTGTGCACCTATATTTGGATTTCAGGAAAACCTTTGATAGAGCATCTCATAAAAGACTGTTGTATAGTTTCACTTGTGTCCTTTTATCTAGCATATTGTCGGTAATTCTACCAACATTATTACAATTTTAGGACACTTGTTACTTCATGCACTTGTGTCCTTTTACCTAACATACTTCTTGAAATAAATCCTGGTATCTGTTAGCCTTATTGCACTCACGTAGGCAATATTGTCTTGGCTTTAAATTTCTGCTTATCATGACTCCCAAGTTCTTTTCACACACTGTGTGATCAAGCTCTACATCTCCATGTTTATAACTTCGAAGATTATTTTCATTCCTAAGGACTAGGACTTTACACCTGTCCCCATTCAACTGCATCTGCCACTTTTCAGACCAAGACATTAATTTGTCCAACTCCTCCTTAAGTTCACTGGTATCCTCCATAGAATCAATCAATCGGCCTATTTTGGTATCATCAGTAAATTTGCTCATGTCACTTGCAATTCCTTTATCAATGCCATTAATGTAAATTATGAACTGATCCTTGTGGAACCCCACTAGTCACCAGTCTCCATTCAGATTTTAGTCTATTAATGCAATCTCGTTGCCTCCTATTGGTCAGCCAAGCCTCGTCCCATGTTAGAACTTCACCTGCTATACCATCAGCTGCCACTTTGCTTAACAGTCTTTTATGAGATGCTCTATCAAAGGTTTTCCTGAAATCCAAATAAACTTTATATTCTGTATTATTGTCCACTGCCTCAAATGCTTTATTAAAGAATGTTAGTAAGTTTATCAGGCAGGAACGACCTCTCATGAATCCAAGCTGAGATTTATTAATCACATTATACTCATCAAAGTGACTTCTAATAATATCACCTAAAATTGATTTTAATAATTTGCCAACTATAAATGGCAAGCTTATTCGATGGCAATTTGATGAAATGGACTTATCTCTGATTTAAATATGATAGTTCCTACTATCATTAAACTTATTAAACTTTGCATTGTTGATGCAAAATTTGTATTTAATGATAAGTTTTACACTCAGAAGTTTGGTATGGCAATGGGAAATCCTCTTTCACCTGTTCTTAGTAACCTATACATGGATTTTTTTAAACAAGGTTGCTTAACATAATCCTCCCTAATAGAGCTAAATGGTTCAGATATGTTGATGATATTTTGTCTTATGCCGAAGAATGTAGATAAACACCATTTCCATTGCAAATTAAATAGCTTAGCCAATTCTATAAACTTTACTGTTGAGTTTGAAGAAAATAACTCATTGCCTTTTCTAGATGTTTTAATTATTAAGAGTAATAATGAATTCAAATTTAAAATTTACAGAAAACCTACAAATAACTGTTCCTATGTCCACTATTATTCTTCACATCAAGATAGAGTTAAACTGTCTGTTTTCTCATCAATGTTTTTAAGAGCTTTACGTATTTGTAGTCCAGAGTTCATAGATGAGGAAATATCCAAAATTTATGAAATAGGTAATGATTTGAAATACCCAAGAAACGTAAATGATAAATCTTTTAAAATTGCTAGAAATACTTTTTACAATCCAAAAAGGGACAACCAGCCTTATTCAACTAAAAATATGTTGGTTCTCCCTTACCATGAAAACTTGGTTGATATGCCTTCTCTTCTTAAGACTTTTAATATCAAAGTTGTATTTAAAAATCTTGATACAGTAAAAAAAAACTTTTGATAAAGAATTCCCCCCAAAATGCTGACGGATGTGTCTATAAGATTCCTTGTAAAGTTTATTACGGTCAAACTGGTAAAAATCTCGAACTAAGATTAAAACAACATAAATACAGCATTAGAACTGGACAAGATTCCAATACTCTATTTATTCATTTGAGAGATTTTAACCATCCAATTGATTTTCAAAAAGTTGAGAAAGTTGTATCAAGCAAGTCCATGGTCGACAGGAATATAATTGAATCTTGTTTCATAAAAAGCAGTTTTGACAATAATATGAATATTTCCTTTGGTTTATATAAATTAGATCCATTTATAATTAATAGAATTTGGAAAGAATTTAATAATACATCCTATGAAGAGGGAGCACGGACACAGGGGCCGTCCCATACCTGGAGATTACCTGGAGAGAGTTCGGGGGTCAACGCCCCTGCGGCCCGGTCTGAGACCAGGCCTCCTTAGTTACTAAAAACAACAGACATAGCCCCACTCCACAAAGGGGGCAGTAAAGCAATAGCAAAGAACTACAGACCGATAGCACTAACATCCCATATCATAAAAATCTTTGAAAGGGTCCTAAGAAGCCAAGATCACCACCCATCTAGAAACCCATCAATTACACAACCCAGAGCAACATGAGTTTAGAACAGGTCGCTCCTGTCTGTCTCAACTATTGGATCACTACGACAAGGTCCTAGATGCACTAGAAGACAAAAAGAATGCAGATGTAATATATACAGACTTTGCAAAAGCCTTCGACAAGTGTGACCATGGCGTAATAGCGCACAAAATGCGTGCTAAAGGAATAACACGAAAAGTCGATCGATGGATCTATAATTTCCTCACTAACAGAACACAGAGAGTAGTCGTCAACAGAGTAAAGTCCGAGGCAGCTACGGTGAAAAACTCTGTTCCACAAGGCACAGTACTCGCTCCCATCTTGTTCCTCATCCTCATATCTGACACAGACAAGGATGTCAGCCACAGCACCGTGTCTTCCTTTGCAGTTGACACCCGAAACTGCATGACAGTGTCTTCCATTGCAGACACTGCAAGGCTCCAGGCGGACATCAACCAAATCTTTCAGTGGGCTGCAGAAAACAATATGAAGTTCAACGATGAGATATTTCAATTACTCAGATATGGTAAACACGAGGAAATTAAATCTTCATCAGAGTACAAAACAAATTCTGGCCACAAAATAGAGCGAAACACCAACGTCAAAGACCTGGGAGTGATCATATCAGAGGATCTCACCTTCAAGGACCATAACATTGTATCAATCGCATCTGCTAGAAAAATGACAGGATGGATAATGAGAACCTTCAAAACTAGGGATGCCAAGGCCATGATGACACTCTTCAGGTCACTTGTTCTGTCTAGGCTGGAATATTGCTGCACACTAACAACACCTTTCAAGGCAGGTGAAATTGCTGACCTAGAAAATGTACAGAGAACCTTAACGGCGCGCATAATGGAGATAAAACACCTCAATTACTGGGAGCGCTTGAGGTTCCTGAACCTGTGTTCCCTGGAATGCAGACGGGAGATATACATGATTATATGCACCTGGAAAATCCTAGAGGGACTATGTTCCGAACTTGCACACGAAAATCACTCACTACGAAAGCAAAAGACTTGGCAGACGATGCAACATCCCCCCAATGAAAAGCAGGGGTGTCACTAGCACGTTAAGAGACCATACAATAAGTGTCAGGGGCCCGAGACTGTTCAACTGCCTCCCAACATACATAAGGGGGATTACCAACAGACCCCTGGCAGTCTTCAAGCTGGCACTGGACAAGCACCTAAAGTCGGTTCCTGACTAGCCGGGCTGTGGCTCGTACGTTGGTTTGCGTGCAGCCAGCAGTAACAGCCTGGTTGATCAGGCTCTGATCCACCTGTAGGCCTGGTCACAGACCAGGCCGCAGGGGCGTTGACCCCCGGAACTCTCTCCAGGTAAACTCCAGGACAAATAATAAATTTTAAAATTCTTAATTCTTGGGTAGAATAGTTTGTTGGTGGGTTGTGTGAAGGACCTGTCTAGTTGGGCCAGCGGGCCTGCTGCAGTGTTCTCTTTCTTATGAGTCGCACATCAGGTGATGCTTTGTTGTGGGATGTGATAGTGAGGTGTGGGCTAGACCCTTTATGTGCCTTCCTTTGATGCATTACTGTCATTGTTCCTTGATAATGTGAGTAGTCACGGAAGCACTTGGAATTTCTCTATTCTTTCACAGTGGTTGTTTTGCATATATATATATATATATATATATATATATATATATATATATATATATATATATATATATATATATAATATATCGTGCCGAATATATAAAACTGGTCAATTTGCAAGAACTCATTTAAAATTAAGTCCTTTCTGAAATTTTCTCTTATGCGTTTAAAGATATATTTTTTTCATTAATGTTAATGTAAAAATTTTTAATTTTGCATCAGAAGAATCTTATAAAACTTACCTAACCTTATTATAACATGAGCAATTTATTTTAGCCTAACCCAACTAAATATATTTTTGATTTGTTTACAATAATTTAATACTAAACAAACACAGTGAAATATTTTTTTTTCGTTAGGTTCAGAATGATTTTGGCGAAATTATTGCATACTCAAATTTTCACTTGTCCTATATGGCAAGATGAGCGTTGCTATTTAAGCCAAGATCGCAAGTTCTGCCTATTCGGCACGACATATATATATATATATATATATATATATATAATATATATATATATATATATATATATATATATATATATATATATATAATATATAATATATATATATATATATATATATATTATATATATAATCGGATGGGGTCCACCTCTGGTGTAAATTGTGGGACCCATAGCCTCGGAGAAGTGGATAAAAAGGCTTCAAGGAAGAATATTTAGATTTCTTCCTGAAGCCGTTTGAATATTCCACTTCCCCTACCACCCCATCTTTTAGTATATATTTTTTTTACCAATCGGAATATTTTATTACATAATGTGGTACAGAAGATTTAAGAGATACATTGTTGATATAAAGGTGGCATGTAAGGTACATGTTGTTACGTGTGTATCACCGATTGTAAGGCGAAAATCTCATCC
This sequence comes from Cherax quadricarinatus, assembly GCF_026875155.1. Lineage (NCBI taxonomy): Eukaryota > Metazoa > Arthropoda > Malacostraca > Decapoda > Parastacidae > Cherax > Cherax quadricarinatus. The sequence continues at coordinate 5,979,474 of NC_069422.1, read as the reverse complement.
AGCTCCTCAGAGCTGGGGCGTGTGCCCAAAATACAGCAGGCATTACCCTTTGAACAGCCGCACTGAGCCGCTGGAACAGAAAACTAGCTGCCCTGGGATCCCTAGTTACCCTGATGAGTCTTTTTCCCAGCTCCTTAAGGAATTTAGATGCACTCTTTCCCCATGAGCCAAGGGTCTCTGAGCCTATGGGAACAAACATATAATGATGGGCAAGTTCTCCATATTTTCTAGACTTTTGGGACTCCCTGAAGCTGACAGCTGCCCCTCCTTCCTCCCTGGTGTATTGGAGATAGGTATCAGCCAAGGTAGATGCACATGTATAGTCCCACACCACCTGCTTCCCATCTGTCCAGGCTTGAAGGGTGATACCATCCGGACGCTTCTGGCTGCCATCAGATCTGCATAGTTGGGGTGGCTCCCTTACTGCTGGGCATCCAGCTGTTGTGAGGCTCCTCTTGATAATGTTATTAACCTCCTCATGTCTTGCAATCTTTCCCTCAGATTTACGGCACACAAGACCATGGTACCCGAATCGGTCTGCTGCTTCACTGCCACAAATACACCTGTGTTCGGCGAGAATAGGGGCGGCAAGTCGAAGGGCAACACCGATGCGGATGGTCTGTGGGTCGAGGCGTGTGCCAAGGCTGGAGTTGGGAACAGCCAACAGAAAGTCCCCAGCATGAGGGGCTCTCACTGCCAGCAGGCGGGCTCTGTCCCCTGACACACTCTGAAGCATTGTTGAGGCTATATTTTCCACTATTGGACCATCCCAGTGCGATTGTTTGTAGTTGTTGGGGGGAGCAGGTCTGGTTTCTGAGCCCGTTAGATTATCCCAGATCATTGCTCCGTCAATGAATTTTTGGTCCTGGACTCCAATCTTGTCCCTAAGATGTTCAGGGAGAATCGCTGCTACAAGCTCTCTGGATGCAATACACGAGGACAGAAAAGCAGGTAACGCAATCTGTGATGACTTGCGGACACCAATGCCTCCTAGTCTGACTGGAAGTGTAGCTTGGTTCCACTGCCCATCTTCTAGAGTAAGGTTAAGTACTTTCGTAAAAATCTGCCTCAGAATACTGTCACATTCGTGCAGTGTAGGGTTATCATATGAAGGTGCACATCTTAGGAAATATGTCAACCTAAGACATTCCTCTCACCGTCTATTCTTCGCACTGTCCCCACTTGCCCCTAGCCCCTCGTGGGTCCTTACCTGTGAGTCCTATCGTATCGTATCAACCTGGGCAGACTCAAGCACTTTGTGAGAAGGTACAAGGCATCGTGGGTGTCCAGATTGCCTATTCGTTGTTCCATTCTCCTTAACTCTTCCAATTTCTTCCTGAGAATTGTGTCAATGGCATTGCTTCCCAGAGGTGCTTCTAGCAAGACACTATTTGTGGGGGCAATGACTGCTGCTCCTGGTAGTTTTGATCTCACTGCATTTATCACTTGTTGACTGACTGAGATGATTTCACATTTGGATGGATTCAGGACGAGACCCATTTCCTGTCCCCGTGTCATTACCTGTGTAAGGTCATGTAGGAGGGACTCCTTTGTACCTGCTAGCGTGCCATCATCTAGGAACCAGATGTTTAGCTCGCTGGTCAGTCTGACTGTGATTTCCCTAACTGCTATACAGAAGAGAAATGGTGCAAGAGGATCTCCTTGTTGGACACCCTCCGATGATGTGATTTCATGCTCTCCAAAGAGAAGCATTGATTCCTTGCTATACCCAGCTGAAACAAAGGGGAAGAGACCAGGGAAATGTTCTTGTACTGCTGCTAATACCACGTCTCTTTTCAGGAGATTGAACGCATTCTTGAAATCTAATATATATATTTGAAATGCTTAATAATTCGCAAACAGGCGAAATTATTTACAAACATTGTCTCTTCTCCACAGCAGGACTCGAACCTGCTAACTCTGTATCAGAGTTCACAGTACTTTACCAGGGAGCTAGACCCGCTAATAAGTATGGGTGCTTAACCGAAGCTAAGCGATGTTTCTCCATAATAATGATACCCCTCGGGCACCATTATTAAGAAAAATTTCATAAATGCAGATCCCATCCTTATAGTTAGTATGATCATCGTCAATAAAATCATTAGCTAGATTTCCCTATTAGAGATTAGACAAGTGTTCCCTAAGTCCATTATAATCGGCAGAGCAAAAATTGGGGGCTTTTACCGTATTATCCTTATTCTCGTATTCCCAGGTAATATTAGAGGTAATAGATTTGTGATCACTTGCGCCAAGCTCTTCAGTGCATCTGCAGATTATTTTCGAGTGTTACTTTATTTGACAAGACTAGGTCGAGCAAATTATTACCTCTGGTAGGCTTTGTTACACACTGTTTCAGAAAAGATTCCTGAATTATTTCCAGAAAGTCACTGGACTCCAGATTACCTGTCAAAGAAATCCAGTCAAGTTGACTAAAGTTAAAATCCCCTACTATTACTACAGTATCGTGTCTAGAAGCCCTAATAATTTCGTCCCAGAGAAGTCTCCCTGTGTCGTTTTCTAAGTAAGGAGGTCGGTATATTACACCTAAAAAGAATAGATTATTAACAAGAATACCCTAATTAATAATCTAGAGATTAAAGAGGAACTTGTTGCAAGTGACCACAAATCAAGTATCGACTAGAAGTATGATAGTAGGGATAATTCAGTAACAATCACAGACATCCGCTTAGCAGATTGCAATGGGCTTAGAAAACACCTGTCATCTGTGGATTGGGGTATCGAATAGAACTATCAATATTACAGTTTTCTGAACAATATACACGCTGCCCAAAGAACGTGTGGAAAATTACATTTATCTGAATGTAACTCATTATGTACATAACAGTAAATGATAACAAAGATAATTATTATTTATCAGTTACCTAGACAAGTAGGAATTTGGGACACCTAGGTCGCAAAAATGTCCCCCTTCGATACCTACAACTGTCATATCCACAAGTTGCTCTAGACCTATTAATTACAAATGAAAGACGCATCAACAAGAATTCTGGTAAATATATAAGTTTGTGGACTGTATATTAAAATTAATAAATGATTATCTATATACACATATAAATAACAGAAGGAGAATATCTTTAAATCACTCACCAATTTGCCTGGAGATCAAGGTGTATCATACTCAGAAAACCTCACTGTCTATACATGAAAATAACACTGGCCAGAGTTACAACATAACAGACTTATCTGAGGTTTCTGGAGCTGTCTTGTCCAGTCGCCTGATATCTCAAGTTATGCAGGAATGCACGTCCAACAATTTCGGCTCCTATTTGAGAGGTGTGTAGTGATACTGCTCCTGTGGGGAGCAGCAACAGGATAATACTGCACCACCTCTCGGGGCCCTTAACAACAACAACAGTTTGGTGTGTGTCATGGGCACCAACACATGGTGTGTGATTCTCTTCTTTTATATCAATATATTAGTGATGCAGATTACATGGTGAGTTTAAATATGTGGCCTGTAGTTATAACTTTTCTCTTGACATATGCAAGACATCACCCTCCCTGTAGAAGCAGTTGTTAGATGTACTAGTCATTATGTTTTGTTGTTGCAGAAGTACTATGAAGATTCTATGTTCAATAAAGCCTAGGTTAATGGTGTTTGTGGATGATTGTGATGAGAGTGGATGTGGATGGTGTGGCCATACTGGGCTGAGGTGGATGGTTATTGGTTGTCAGCAGAAGTGGATGGTAGAGGTTCTGGTACTGAAGTCGATGGTTGTATTGGAGTGTACATAAATTCTGTAATGGATCTCTGGGCTCTTTTACTCTGCAATACATTTTACAGCTGATGATAAGGCATCATCAGCTGGCCTAGATTTAACAAATGGCAATGAAAATAAGAAAATATGTACGTGAATAAACACAACGAGCTTCCAGAGTATCGTCATCCTATACGCGTGTGAACCGAACTGAAGGGTGGGTGGGTGGTATGATTGGCTTAGGGAGGTTAGGGATGGCAATAGGTCTCCCCATTGACACAATGGTGTAACGCACTAACCATACCTCCGGCCGGGATTGAACCCGCGGTCATAGAGTCTCAAAACTCCAGCCCGTCGCATTAGCCACTAGACTCATGACCGCGGGTTCAATCCCGGCTGGGGGTATGGTTTGTTTGCAATCGTGTCATTACGATTTCTTGAGTCGTGTAACCCACTAACCCACAGACCATCCCACTCAGCGGGTGACCTGGCGCTCAAATTTTTTACCCTCACGTAACCGCGTTAAATTAATTTTGCAAAGTGTTAAATAAAAATATGCCTCAATTATTGAATTCTGCTATAACAAAAGCATGCAAGACAAAATCGTGTTAAACGATGGTCTACTGTATATACAGAAGACAGATGTGTCTAATTACTGATGTCAGTATTGTATACCTTCATAAACAAGTAAGCTACACTTTAACAATCCTTCAAGAAATGCGTATATTTCTTTTAAATAATACATTCAATTTCTGTTTTTTCAGGATCTGCATCAAGCATCTTTGCAACCGATGTATCTTTTTTTCTTTTTTTGTTTTTAGATATAAAAACCTTATTATACTTTTTCTGTTACTACCTAGCATCCTGAGACTGAAGGAATCTGGCATCATTGACTACATATTTAAGCAGAAAATGATCAACGCCACCACGTGCATTATGCCCTTCAATCCAGAATCCTCAGGCGTCTTGCGCTCCCTCGACCTGAAAGACTTCTATGGCATTTTCACTATTTATGCAGGAGGTGAGGTTATTGTGTGACGCACCACCTGTGATTAATTTAATGTTGTTAGAATCAGTCTCTTTTGAAAAGTAATATTGGGTCATTCTTAAGGATAACTATAGTAATTTTCATTGTTGGTACGAAGAGGGTTCTATATACATGCAGTGGCTACTTAAATAGGTACACCTCTATGCCTGCTCATTTATGCAAATATCTAATCAGTCACTGACGTCGCAGCACCTCAGTGCCTAAAAGCATGCAAACATAGTCAAGAGGATCACATGTTCTGACCGAATATCAGAATGGAGAAAAACTGTTACATTGAACTGCATGATATTTTTTTATTGGGTCTGTGGTATCTTTTTCGGTATATATATGGAGATAGTGATTCTTGTATTTTTTATTCATCTCTATCACATCAGGTTGTCAAGTTATACAGAAATGTTACTTTTCTCTTTTTGTATAACATAAGTAAATGAGAAAGTGGAATAATACCAATTAAAATACTTACCATATATTGAGTTAAATGTTAAATCTAAAACATTTTTCTTTATTTACAGATTATTAATATGTCTAGAGGCTGCATAAATTCACCAGATATATTTTGCTATGTCAACGGGCAATTCACCCACTTTACAGTCCCGGAGCAACATTACTCCTTTATTGAAGTGCTGCTAATTTGCTTAGTTTGGCTGCAGACTTGGAGACAAGGACAAATCATTTGCACCACACAAAGTTTGCAAGAGTTGCATCAGTAAGTTCCAAATGTGGTCAGTTGGAAAAATTTAAAAACAAGGGAAATATTGCCGATGGTGACTGAAGGCTTACTCAGCCCTGTAACAACTTCAGTCAGTATTACCATGGCTGGCTCCTCCTCAGGAAAATTAATGAATAGAAAAAGAAATAACAGACAATGATAAACACTTTATTATTTAGAAACGGAAAATGTAAAACAATAAAACATGAATGGGTATCCTAATTGAAAGAAAAATGAAAAATGAAATTAAAAAAAAATTACATTTGAACTCAACGCTAATATAGGTATATCGTGGTAATGGGGTGTCAGGTGTTGGTGACACTGCGTGTTGTTGAAATCGTAGCCGTTGCTGATGTGGGGGGGGGGGGTAGCAGGTGTTGGTGACCACCACCGGCTCGTTCTTCACAGAGTGTAGCCGTGAATAATTACTTCAGATGAACGGAAAACAGGTTCGTTACCACTGCTATGATGAGGGGTTAGGTCCTGTGTTGGCTTACATAACAGGTAATAGATTAAACATGGGACGTCTCAGGACGTTAGTCCGTCTCCTTCTATTCTTGTCGTTGGTTGGCAGGTGACCCTCTCTGTCATTCCAAGCTGTAAAGAGAGACAGATTACCCACTGCTTAAGAAATCACTCTCCATGATAAGTACAATACCTAAAAGATGTGGTGATTATTAAAACATTTAATAGATAAATACTGAAAGGACTAAGTTAATTATTGGTCAAAAGTGAAGCTTTCAACCAACAAGTCCACTAAAATATGATCAGGCATGTACTTACAGTAGTGTTGGGAGCTGTGAGTCGAGTGATTTACTGTTTGACTGGAGCCCCACACGTCACCTTTCGGGGGGGAAGAGGGAGGGGAAGGGATAGTGGGAGCTAGACTGATCCTACCTTAACAAGCAGCCGGCAATCAAACTATCACTTTCGGAGAGGGGGAAAAAGGGGGGGGGAAATAGCAGGAGCTGGACTTACCCTACCTTAACAAGTAGCCGGCAATGAAACTATTGTTACTATACACTCCCTCGCTACTCCTATCTATTGAACTTTTCCCTCACAGTGACACTCTTCAAATCGCTAGTGCTCCCTCACTTAGAATATTGCTTAGTGCTGATAGCAGGAGAAATATCGGAGCTGGAACAAATACAAAGATCGTTTATTGCTCACATTGAGCCTGCAAAGCATCTAAACTCTGGGAACGCCTTCAAGTCTTGAACATGTACTCATTGGAGCAGAGAGAAGAAAGACATTATAATATATACCTGGAAAGTACTCGAGGACCTGGTCCCAAACCTGCACACTGCCATAACAACATACTGGAGTGAGAGATATGGGAGGAAGTGTAAAATAAACCAAGCGAGGAGCAAGGGTGCAGTGGGACAATAAGGGAACACTGTATTAACATCCGGGATCCCAGACTATTCAACATCTTAGCAGAAGATATCAGAAACACGGCTGAAACAAGTGTAGAAGCCTTCATGAGGAAACGAGACAAGTATCTTCACCAGGTTAAGGTACTTATTAGGAAAAAGATATACAGTGATCCACTAGCTGGATTCGGGCGGATTCAAACGGTTTCGATGGAAATAAAGCCAAATCAGAAGAACTGTTACAAAAAATTAAATACATCGGGGAATTATAGACTAGCTAGCAAGAAGAGTTGTCTACTATTGCTAAGATGAACACTACCATGAAGATCTGTGTAGTCTGCAGAAACGGTAAGGTACTAAGACAGGCATGGATTGCTTGCCATCTGTGTGGTCAGTGGTCCCATAGTATATACAGGGATTTTAAACTAGTGACCACACTTGACATAAACTCAGAGAGATGTTTTTGGGTCTGCCCAAACGAGATACGCCTGTATGAGGAAATTGCATCTACATTAAAAGACAAGAACACCAATAAAACATCCTTCGTGAAAGACATGTCAGCATGGTATAACAGCTAGGAAAAAAGATGGGTGGTAGGGACTGGGCTGTCTTGGACAGTGGTCCTGAAGGGGCTAGTGCTGAGGGTGCTAGTGTAGTCCTGGAGGAAAGTGGTCCAGAGGGTTCTAGTGATGTCTTAGAAGATAGAGCTCGTGAGAGTACTAGTGTTGTCCTGGAGGACACTGAAGACAATCTTATTCAGTCCACAGAGGTTCAAAATAGAGATACTGCTGGGGATGGATCAGAATGGGATGAGGTGAATCATAGAACTGACGAGGGGAAAAAGGTGAGTGGTGCACTGAGGAGTCTGCAGAGACAAAGCAAAGAGGGGACTGTATGAGAGTATAGTTATACCAACGCTCTTGTATGGGTGTGAAGTATGGGTTGTGAATATTGCAACAAGGAGAAGGCTGGAGGCAATGGAGATGTCATGTCTGAGGGAATATAATGCAAAGAATCCGTAGTTTGGAGATTAGGAGGAGGTGTGGGATTACCAAAACTATTATCCAGAGGGTTGAGATGGTTTGGAAATGTAGAGAGGATGCAACAAATAGAATTACTTTGACAGTATAAAAATTTTATTTGGGAGGGAAGCTTTGGGTAGGGGTCAGCCTGGGAAAGGGTTTGGGGGGAGGGGTAAAGGGGGTTTTGGAAATTGGAAAGTTAAGAAAACATTTGAAACCCAATCTTTTTTAAACTTTATTGTAAAACTTTTTCCCCCATCCAGGGGATTATCAATACAAAATTCCTAAAAACAAAACTAAAACAGTAAACTATTTTCCCAAAAGATGAGGAAAACCCCCTTTCCCCCTCACCCTTTGGGATTTAAGTGTAAAAGGCACCTTTGGTGGTAAAAAATCTGAAGCACGGGGAAAGGGAGACGGGTGTTTATATAGCCGCCCCTAGAATCTGTTTTGATAAAGCCCCCCGGAAATGGCAAAAAACGTCAAACAAAAAAGAAAACCAGTGTTCACAATGTTTTTAACTTTCATCTTGCCCCTTATTTGAAACCTTTTCCCTTGCAAAATTTATCAGTACTAGAACTCATCACACATACAAATAAAAGGAATTCCCAAATTTAACCAAAATTTCGGAATGATCACGTCGCCCCCAGATTTAAACCAATTAATTAATTCTAAAAAATCAAGATTTATTAAAAAGAAAACTCCCTTATTACAAGCACACAAGCCAGCATTATCCTAATACTGTTTAAAAATCTAGCATTTTTAAACTAAAACCAAACGGGTCCCAATGGAACACAAATAAAGGCCCCTTCCGGGCACCCCTTTTTTCCAAAAGACAACTTTTTTCCTTATTATTTTTCTTTGAAACCTGGCTTAACAGGACACAATAGATATCTACTCACTCCCAGGATACACAGCAATCCACTACTGTGATTCGCTGCCTGCCCCATGGTAGTGGGGCGGTAGTGCTCTTCACCCCTCTGCTGTGTTAGGCGACGCCCTTGCATTTTCCTGGCCGCAGTGGTGTAATTTGGGCTGTCCCCACCTCGGCTTTAACAAAATTTGGTGCACTGGGGATCGTCAAAATGGCGGGTTTGTCTGAGACGAAAGGGTAAAACTGTAGCACGAGCCCACTTAAAGGGGAAAGATAAAGACCATTCTGCGCAATCTTATTGGGCCCAAAAAACATACGGGGAGACTTTTGGATAAAAAGAAATTTTGACTTGTATGGGGTAAACATTTAACGGGGGACCCCGAATTTTCGTCAAACTGCTTAAATTTCAAAGGGGGGGATGAATCCCTTAAACACCAGGTTTCAGGACGTGAGCAAAAACCCCACCAGCTGTCACGTAAAAAAGGGTAGATGTTTTACGGTATTATACGGGGTCAAGTTACGCAAAAGTTCCCTTTGGGGGCGGCGAGGCAGATATAAGGAAAAGTTTTTTTTAGAAGTATGGGACGGTGCAATAGCTCAACATGGAACGTGGGGGGCAGGGGGCTATGCGGTTTTCCAAGGGGTTTTTTCAAACCCCAAAATGCTTTGAGGCAAACCCAAATTTCCCTCCTATTGTCCTACAAGATTTTAGGGCGCAGGAAATGGGAATGTACCCAGGACAACGACGTACGTGCCGCCTATGTGGTGAGTATGATCACATAGCGGCGACCTGTGACAAGCGAAGACATGTGCCTGGACCTGTGGTGGATGTCGCAGCCCCTGCTTCAAAGGTGGCAGGTGAGGAACAAACATCGGATGGAGGGCGTGGTGTTTTGTGGAGCGAGATAGTGGATCGGGCACACAGGACTGGTGGTGAGTTGGAGTCCCGCCCCCAACTGCCTGATCAGGTGTCGTCTCCTGTGGATAAGGAGGAGCAGCAAGTACAAGAGAAGGTTCATGAGATTGAGGAGGAATTGGTGGAGGTGTTGAAGACGTTGTCACCACCAGAGAGGGATGTTACATCTGAGCGTGATGTCATTGGAGAATCGTCGCTTCCAGAAAGTCTGAGTCATGATAATTTGGGACGTGATGGTGGTTTGGAGTCATCAATTGACTCATTACACCATTCTCAGGTGGAGGTGGAGGTTCATCGAGAGGTAACATCTGATCAAGATATGTGTAACATGACTGTCACGAGAAAGAGGGCGGCTACATCAGATTCTGATGACGTCCTTACGCCTGCACAAAGGCCTGGGAAAAAGACTGAGGTCAAGTGTGAAGGTAGTGGTGTAGGTGGTGGTAGCCATGATAGGAGGCACCGGAAGAAGGGGGGAGGGAAAGAGAGCACTCTGAAGGTGTTGAACGTAAATTCAAGCTCTGGAGTTGTAAAGAGTGATGAGAGGAAGCAGGGGTGGAAACTATAATAGGCCTTAGGTGTATGTCTGTAAATGTTAATGGGTTATGTAGCGGTATGAAGAGAGATTGGTTTCGTAATTTTCTGAATAAATCTAGAGTGGATGTCGTGTTCCTGCAGGAGCACAATTTCAAAGAGGGTAGGGTGTTGGAGGTGGCAGGATTTCGGGTAGTTACCCTGCCATCTCCCCGTCTAAAAGGTGGTGGGAATTTTAATAAGGGAGACGAGCCCGTTTGTTTTGCAGAGAAGCGAGGGAGGAGGGGAGGGAGGGTGTTGCGTGTGGATGGGTGGTGGATGGGTAAGCGTGTGTCTTTTGTGAGTGTGTATGCGCCGGCAGAAAATAACATAAAGGTAAAGAATGATTTTGTGTGTGAGGATCTTGTGTTTTTCTTAAGTGCACTGCCAGAGGTGGCGATAGTTGGTGGGGACTGGAATAGTGTAATCAGGGTGGCTGATGTGGACCCAAGAGGAGCTGGATATATTCTGTGGCTCTTAGGATTATTAAGGGATGTTAGGTTACGTGATGCCTTTGGGGGAGCGGTGTGGGAGACTGAATATACGTTGTTAGGAGTGGTTATGCTGCGAGACTAGATAGAGTGTACCTTTCTCAGGGAGTGAACGTGAAATCTTTCAGTACTGTTGAGACTACAATGTCAGATCATAGGGCAGTGGTGGTGGAGGTTGGGTGGGGGACGCTCGCGGACATATATAGAAGTTATTGGAAATTGAATATAAGTGTGTTAGGAGATGAGGAGGGGTTGGAGGGGTTTTCAGTCCTATGGAGGAGCTTAGTGTGGAAGAACAGGGAGTGGATGACATTGTGACATGGTGGGATAGTGTCGCAAAGGAAAGGATTCGAAAGTTTTATGTGAGAGAAGGAAAACGTATTAATAATTTAAAATATGGACTGGCTAACTATTTAGAGGATAGGTTAAGAGCTTGCTATGGGAGGGGGGTGGGTGGGAATAATTTTCCTACGGATGAAATAGCTGAAATAAAGGGAGGTTGAGGTGTTGCAAAATGAAAGGTTTCAAGCTGTAAGGATGCAGGCAGGGGTGGAGGAAGTGCTTTGGGGCGACAAGCCGTCAGCGTGTGTTTTGCGGCATCAAAAGCAAAGGCAGGCGCTGACGGCTATACCATGTTTAGAGGTAACGGAGATGGTTGGGAATTATAGAGTAGGGCAGGAGATACGAACCACGAAGGGGATGTGTGCGTATGCGGAGGCTTGGTACGAGAAATACTGGAACAGTGGGGGGGTGGGTGACGGGGCATTGGACAAGGTGTGTACGTATGTGACGTGTAATTTAGGAAATAGTGATCGAAAGGCTTTAGGTGGGAAGATTACGGCAGAGGAAATAGAGAATGCGTTAAGGGGAATGAGGAAGGGGAAAGCTCCCGGTATTGATGGTCTCCCGGTAGAATTTTATTTACAACATTGGGCGTTGATAAAGGAATTTATAGTTAGGTTATTTAATAGTATGAAGGAGAAGGGTAAGTTGGGGGAGAAGCAGGAAACAGCAGTAGTAGTGCTGGTCCCGAAGGTCAAGGGGCAGCCCACCCTTCGGGAGTACCGAGCCATATCACTGATGTGTGCAGACTATAAGGTGTTTGCAAAAATTTTAGGTAAAATAGGTTCAATGTGTAGTGGAGAGGGTGGTGTCAAAATCTCAGTTCGGGTTGCCGGGAAGGTCGATGATTGAAGGACATGGGATACGAGAAGTTTTGTGGAAGCTAAGGGTGGGGGTGAGGGGCGGCTTTGTTGGCCTAGACTGGCAGGGGCATATGAAGGGAAAGGGGACTTTGCAGGTTTACTTAAGACAGGGGTTTGTGTGGGTGTGTATGTGTATATATATAAAATATAGATCTCTTTTCTATTTTATTGAGCCTATTGTCAGGGGTCAGAACGTTTTATGTCATACTTTATATAACGCATGATTGATTCTTTTTAAAGTTTATAATAAAGGTCTGTACCTTGATACCCGGTTTGGTGTTCATTGCAAATCTTGATTGTTACGTTTTATAGTCCTGTATGTATACAGACATACCTAGACAGTTTAGTGCCGTAGTTCGCCATTTGTTTCTGAAATTTTATATGGGTGCATTGTAAAAGGATAGAGCTTGTTATTGTGTTTCTAAGCTGTATTCCATTTCTGTTTATTTGTAAGTTGGGATACGTTCTGCTGTATGTTAGGGATAAGTATGTAGATATATCTATCAGATTTATGATGTTAGGTTTTTGTTTTTTGATTAATGTGAAGGATGGATTTAACTGATAATAACTTCCTTTGTATATTGTATGTTTCAAGTGTATTGAACCCTTGTCAGATTCATTTATATGTACAATTTAAATATATGCAAGGTTTTGTAAATATGGTCAATTCATGACCATGTGACATGTAATTCTGTTTTAGTTATGTTGCTTGATATAAAGTTTTGTTGTAATAACTAGCGAGCATGTAAGTACAATCGCGATTGTCAGTTCATTTGATTAGGTTCATACTGTTTCTTTATTGTTTTTATGTTAAACTGATGGGTCTTAAATAAAATATAAAAAATAAAAAAAATCCACACTGCAGACCATGCCCAGTTGGGGTGGTATGCAAGCTATTACTCTAATGACCTGTTTATTTTAACACCACCTGCTACCGTGATGAATATGGAGAATATATATTTTAGGCAAATTTTAACTGTAAAAAAATACCTAAGACTCTATAATAATCGGTGCCATTTACCGGATGGCCTCAACAAATATCCTAATTTCAGCGAATAGAATTAAAAGTCACTAATACCAAAACACCAAATGAACAAGCACCACCTTCTCTTGATTCTGAGACTTCAACATCCACCTTGACCAATACCAGATAATCAGCTGTAACTGATTTCATCAACAATATAACAAGCACACTTTCTTATACCAACAATAACTAAACCAACCAGAGCTGACAGAGACGAACTGCAACCATAATTGACTCATACATGGAACGCAATATACTACCCCACATAAATCAGGGATAATCACATACAACTCTACAGACCACTACCCAACCTCCTCATAACAACATTAGTAAACCACCACTGAAATACAACAAAATTTCTTATAGACTACATGATGAGGGCTCAATTAAGTAACTTCTCAAACAGAGCTACGGACAGATTGACTGGCCTTACAGAATTCACCAGTGCCAATGGTAAATCGAAGATTGACAAGACATATTTCTTAATAAATACTTAGACTATATAACAAACATATTGTCCCTAATAAAAAACAAACAGATCACGAATAAACGGCTACTTGTTGCCCAGGCTAACTAAACAGTGTACTAAGACCAGATTGAATAAGAAACATCAATAAAAAAGCACTATAACAGGGCTTAATCCACAAAGATATTCTTGAAACCTATCATTATTCCTCACAAAACTAATAAAAAAAAAAAAGCCAACAATTGTACTACTCCCCAAGCAGATTCACTGAAACAAAAGGAGATATAAAAAAAAGACTTGAAAACTCCCAGATTCTAGGGAACACACAAACGGAAAAAGTGACTCAGTGTGATGATCAAACTATTGAGTAAAATGTAATCTCATGTACTGTATGAATTCTCATGTGTGCTGATAATCTTCTCTCATGTGATTTTTTAAATGGGGAGAAGATGGGGTGTATAGATGTGGTGGGTATGTGGATGATACTCACTGTTGCTATGGCAGGATTGGAGGGATGCGTACGGTGGAAAGTGTGTTGGAGCTTTTCGGGAGGGCATCAGGCATGCGGGTGAACAGACCCAAAATCAAGTTTGCTGGAGTGGGAGCCTGGGTGGGGGGGGCTTGGGTTGGAGATTGGAGGTAAGTAGTGGATAGGTAAAAATTTGTGGAGTTTTTTTTTTATTATTTTTAATTTAAAACTTCCAAGTACAAAATTAATAGGTACAAAATAAAAAAAATGATCAAGGACAACATCAGTAAAACAATATATAAACACAAAACAATCCAGCAACATCGACAGTCTACTATATACAAGTTTTTATAACATATCACAATTTAGAAGGAATAAATTATAAAAACAAAGGACGGACAAAATGGCTATTAATAAACCTCCTAAAATTACACCTCAACACAATATATGCTCCAAGCTTAATGAACAGATGCCCCATAAAACCACTCGCAACAAAATACACCAAACCAACCATATGCCTTATTAAGAAACCTCGCTGCACACAGGTGACCCATCACCCTCCCCCCCCCCACTCACACACACACATTGAAAACTAACCCTATCACCAACCCTGAATAATCATGATTACATTAATTATACCTCAATTTAGATTATTATGACACATGTCACTTGATGAAACATTATTTACAAAAACCATTAATGTACAGGACCTACCATAATTAACAATAACCTTAAATAAGAACAATAATACTAGTAATTACTACCAGAACTGATGCGGACCAGTTACAAAAAACACAAAATAACTCAGTGTTTTCAAGGAAATAGTGAAAGGAAAACCCTCTCAAGAAAAATTCACATTCAATTGGCAATAACCATTAGTCAAGTGGAACATAATAAGCGCTACCAAAGAAATATACATGATATATAATTATAGTTTCTACATTAATACCAAAATGTTATATATTTAATCGCTCCTTACACCTTCCCATCAAGGGAACATAAGCAAAACTTTAACTTGCACAACCTCGTCATCTGTCACACACTATTCCTCCAATCACACACAACCCAACCCACATCACTGCCTACCAAGAGGAGAGCCGTTAAAATCTCCCTGAACCCCCCCCCCCTTTTACCAACCGCCCTCACCTCCGGCAGTTAAAGCCCCTTATAACGCCAATAAATTCCCTATTGATAGTCTCTTAACCCTCAAGAAAAATAATCTTTTCACACCTTTTTCCCACAAATGTCTCAGTTGCGACACAAAGTTCGATAAAATGTCGCCGCCAAAGTCACTTCTCAGCACAACCCCACAAACCTTCCCCCGTCATACCCCATAAAACATATATGTAGTCCACGATGACATATGCTAAACCTCTTACCACCCTCTCCTCCACATCCACTTCATATCAAGACTCAACGCGTCGCAATACCGCCACACCTTGACCCCCCACCCTTACCACTACCTACGCAACCATACCCTGATGCACCCAAAAACCTACACAAAAATAAGACGACATGATACGCAGTCTCTTCCCCACTGCATCTGCACACCCCCCAGCCCTCAATAAACCCTCCTAACTCGGAGCATACGCTCCCGTTGGCAAAATCCCATGCAGGAAACGGTACATACCCTCACGCGCCCTATGTCGTATCCTTAATTTACTAAATATTCGCCATATTACATCCATGCATACATGGGGTAGAATCCCATTCAACCGGCCGCCACTACATGTCACTCAAACATTTACACAAAGTTCCCACCTTTACTTTTCCTGTTCCCTGGCTAACATTAAGCGCTTAACACTGTACCCTCGCAATTCCTTCATTTCCGCCCCTCCATACCATTTCCTCAGGTGAGCATGTACCTTATCTCTAGCTGAACCCTCCCTCCATCCACCTGCACTCATCAACTTCCTCTAAATAAACAACATTTCACGCGCATTTCTCAAGTCCAACAAACCCACCCTCCCCTACATACCGGCAATGTCCACTATACCTCCCATTCGCACCAGTGCACCCTGAACCCCACAAAATTTTTAACACCATTCTAAGAATACTCGGATCGCCGTTCCTGTTAACGGCATCACAGCCGAAACAAAACCATAACTTTACCAATATTAATACATTGATGACAATTACACTTTCCTAAGGGTTAAATGGTGAGGTCGCAGCTATTCCCAACCGTCGCTTGCAACCTGTTTCCACCATCCTATTCGAATGCTAACCCTTGCGCACTCAGGTCAGCCACACACATGAACACCGCAGATTTTCAGACTCCCGGTCCACCGCTGCACAACATCACATCCCCATCTAATCTCTCTGTCCACTCTCCCAGCCCCATGATCATTGACTTTTTTCCAGATTTACCTTCAAACCCAGTACTCTCCCCCAAAAGTGTGTACAACATTCCCCACTAGTCAAACCGTGCCTCCTCACTTGCAAAATAGTGGTAACATCAACAAGCCCACCAAAACCAGCCACGGCTTCAGCTCACCATCCCCTCCCCCCGTCCTAGACGATCCTCCACCATCCTATAAAGGATCCTGAACACATGCAAACAATATTTGTGATAAAGAACATCCCTGCCGAAGAACCCACTCCATGTGACTTCCCCCCCCCACACACCCATTGACTGCACCCTTACCTTCGCGTTTAAGACAAAGATCCACCCACCCCCTATTACTTTCTCGCCAAACCCCTCTCGTAGGAGAATATCCCTCAAGCTTTCTTTCCACCCTATCAGAAGCCCCTTGCCAATCCAACGCCACCAACGCTCCTCTTTCCCTTTCCATGTCCTCCAGGAACCCCTTGAGAATCCCCAGTGGACCACTGCTCATTGACCTACCAGGTAAACCAACTGAGACTCAAACACGACCCTCCCCACAACACATTTAAGCCGAATTCCCCAAGAATTTTCGACAAATAATTTAAAGCAGCACAAAGCAATGGAAATGGCTCGATAATCCCGAAGGGTACTCTGCTGTTTAACCCTTGTGGACCAACCCACCACCGCCGTTTTGTCCTGAGGATTCTCCCATTCATAACCTCCGCCTTTCATGGCTATTCATTAACCCATTACTAGGAAACCCTAAGAAGCAGGACCCCAGTGCTGTACATTAAAATTCGCTAGGTAAACCATCGATCCCGGGTGCCTTACCCTCCCTCATGTCCATAAGGGCTCTCCATATTTCCCCCTCCTCATGGACCCCACCCCTTGCCTCCGATCGACCTCCTCCCCAGTATGCACGGTCACATACTCACATACCTTCCCAAGAACCTCACCATCGCCACTCCCACTACTTTCCCGTATTCCTCAAAAACATCTATCAGCATATGCACCTCATCCCCTTGGTGTCCCTTAATACCTGACCCACTCTAAAACCCCCCACAGAAGATATGCTACTTGCAAACCCGGTCATTGTAGTCGTTCGCCTGTCGTAACCATCTGTCCTCGCAGCACACAAGCTGATGGCTTGTCGCCCCAGAGAACTTCGTCAAACCCCGCCTGTACCCATACAGCTGCAAAACGTTTCTTCTTGCAAATCCCGTATTCTGTCCTTCCAACGATGTGTATATCCCTCCACCGGTACACCCCCGGCCACCGCCGCCTCCCCCCTCGTAACAATTCTGTAACTAGATCTAAGTAATTGACAAACCACACCGCAATTGATTAATGCGTTTGCCCTCCCTCACATAAAACTGACGTATTCGTAACTAGCCACACTATCCCACCATCCTCCCACGTCTTCCTCAGTTCTTCTGTTCGGCACAGAGCTTTTCCCCAAAACAGTGCAAACGCTTCACCCCCCCTATCCCCCAAAAACCAACGTGTTCATTTCCAATAACTTCCCTGCCTACGAGCCCAAGCATCCCATCCCACCTCCACTAATACCACCGCCCCTATGATCTGAAGACACCCAATCTCTATAGTTTAAAAAGACTCAACCAAAACCCTCTGAGATAAATATAAATAACCTGTAATATATAACGTATGGTATCCACCACCCACATACCTCCCCCGAAAGCATCACAAACTGAAGATCTCTAACAGGGCCCCCCAAGACTGAGGGAAAAATATTCCCCGCTCCTCTGGGTTCCACGTCGCTGTCTTCTTAATACACAATTCCCATCCCCCCCCACAATCGCGACAGACGGTAACGTGCGTAGGTAATACACAGCTCCTCCGCACAAAATCCATCTTCACATTCACTCCACTTTCCTGCTGGGGCATACACACACACAAACGCCACTCTCTCTCCCATCCACCACCTTGCCACCCGAAATACTCTCCCCCCTCCCCCCCCTCTTTCCCTAGCAATACAAACGGCCCGCCTCCCTGATCAAACACACCACTCCTCCTTTTAAATCGCTCCAGACGGCAACAACATAAGCCTGAAACCCAGGACCACAATTCACGACCAAGCTTAAAAATTGTGCTCTCCTGCACCTATGCAACTCAACCTTATACCTATTCAAAGACATCCTGAATCACTTCCGTTTAACCCATCACACACAACCATTAATATTTATTTGTTCAACACCTGAGGCAGTTTAAGGTTTCCCTTCCCCGCCTCATGTCAAGATTCTTCCTTTCAGAACCGTTCCCTCTGGACCTGTGCCTTTGCCCAGATTCCCCCCCTCCTTCCCAACCATCCCCCCCCCTTCTGTTGTGGCCCTCTCGCAGAACACACTGGGTACCATAACCCCCATGTCTTTTTCCCCGGCCTTTGCCTGTGTCTAACAATCGTCCGAATCTGACGCTGCTGCCCTTTTCCTTGTAGCTCCCCTCAGTTTCCATACTGAGTCCTGGGAACCAGCAACAATGACTTCCACCTCTACCAACCCTTAATCCGCCTCCATGCCCCTCCATGGCACACGCACTGTCCACCACAGTGCCACCTGATCCCTCCCCTTCCCCCCACACACACCTTCTGCCCTGATCCCAGGTCCCTGTCGCTGTAACTCCCACCTCCGTAGACTGTAACAAAAGCCTGTATAACCGTCTCCAACTCCTCCTCAATAGCCTTCACTGCTGCGCCCTCCTGTACCTCCTCACTTGACAACTGTACTGTTTGATGGCCAGGTATTCATGATCACCACTTCTTCCGATTCCCCAGGAGGAGCCACCACCACTTCACTCACATGCGACCACGGCCCTCCTCCTTGCACCCGTTCTTCTTTAGGCATCGGTTGCTCATGCGCAGGTGCTCGCCCCTTGCGGGCCCAGGAGCCACTGTGATTGGGCCAGTGATTCATGGATCACCACTTCTTCCGATTCCACTGGAGGAGCCACTACCTCTTCACTCCACAAGCGACCACGCCCTCCTACTGCCCCGCGTTCTTCCTTAGGACAACGGGTGCTCATGCGCAAGGTGCTCCGCCCCTTGCCGGCAGGATCCATACTTCCCGCTTGCCACGTCTGCCGCCGATATGGTCAAAAAATTCGCCACACAGTCGGCACGTAGCGTCTTGCCCCCTACTCGCTACATTACTCGTGGTTCTAAACTCTTCAAGATATACAAACAGTATAGGAGTGCCTAAGCGTCATCTGAGATTAAAATAACCCTCAGGAATGCCTGTGTAAGCACCTTTTAACCCATGTGCAAGGTTGGGCAAGATGTACAGGATCCCATAACGTTCGAAAACATTTCGAATATCTACTCATCAGCCTCAAAAGGCACGTTGCGGAGCATAAACCCACGAATCATGTCGGATACATTACAATCAACTTGACCCTCACTGCCGGTGTATACAGTAATGGGGCCTGGACATCTTTTGGAAACGATCAACCAAAGCTTCGAAACTTGAGCCGTTAGCACTTACACTGAAATTCTATATAACACCGTTCAGGCCTACTCCATATAAATCTCGTCCTCTGATGCATATGTTCTCTCGTATAATTTTATGGGCAATAACACAACGCCTGACGTAGGTTAAAGCACCCACTCATAAGTTCAAATGCCCACAGTATTCACTCACCCTGCCACACCTGGCGCAATGTCGTTGACGATTAGGCTCGACTGGAAACAGTAGAGAGTGCAAAGGCACGACCCACTCTACCTCATCCAGGCAGCGAATGCACAACCACCTCCTCGTACCACCTGCAGTCAGGTTACTGAGAGCGATCAGGCCAAGGGGGGTCTGCACTGCCCAATAGCGATGCAGACATGTTTGTGGAGTTATATACATGCAATGCGCAGGAGGCTAAGCAGGTGAATTCGGAGGTGGTGGTGGAGAAGGCAGTAAAAAAAGGTTAAGGAGTTACGGCGGGGGACGTCACTCTTAACAACATCGGGGGCGATAAATTTTTAAATTACATTAGTTTTAGTAAAGTATGGAGTATGGCTGTGGTGTATCCAATGAGGACTCCAGACGAAGACATGATATTCAAGGAGGTCATACGTTTCTGTTTGGGGTTTTCAGAGGGCATGCTAACAAGGAGTGTGATTTCCCAAATTATACGCAGGGAGAGTTAGGTCCATTTAGCGTTGGGCCCGAGAGTAAAGGCTTTATATGTGAAACAAAGGTTCGTTAGGGAGGGGGGGAAAGAGGGTTAGAGGGGGAAAGTGATGAAGCAAGTGCGGAGATGGTGAGAGCGGAAAAGAATTAATTGAATTCGAGGATATGCTGAAAGGTTTATTGTATGAGAGGGAGTGGAAAAACTTGGGGTGGGGCGTTTGGTGACGATGGAGTAAAGGTGCCGTAAAATCATACAGGGGGTATCGGTTTATTCTTCCCTTGTATGATTGTGGTAAAGATATGGAATGACATTTGAAAGCTTAAGTTAATGGCCGAGAGTACGAGAGTTTGTATATAGGTTTATAAAGGGGGATATTAGCATCGAAAGCTGTTTTTGTGTTTCTAATGGGATTTGTGAGGGGAACAGACCTGCCGATCACGTGGAGAACAGGAAACAGTTTTTTTCATGCGTTTTATTTCGTGAGAGTTGAGGGAGTAAGGGTGTGGTTAGCGAAGTTTTTAGTTGATGGGTGGGGGGTAAATAGAGACCCAGCGAGCCTTACATTAGAAGTACGCGGTGGTCTCCATAGAAGTGAAAAGGGCAATTATGAATGTAGTGGTGGATTTACTGTATATTTCCTGGGGATGAAGGACATGGGAGGAGGAAGAATTAGATTAGAAGCAATTGGGCGCGGCAATCTAGAACGGTTTGCAGAAACAAACTATTTTACGGGAACAGTGAGACACGTTTTGTCCCATGAGACCTACTGCAAACTTAGCGGTCAATGGCCTCATTCTAGTAGCGATATAATATACGTAAAGGAACTGGTTTCCTTTATAAGTGGGTTGCAATTACTTTTTTTCGGAGGGAGAGTGTATAGAGGTAAAGACTGGTGAAGGAATGTAGGGTCGGGAAGGTATGTACTGAGTGGTGCTGTGTTTGACATGTAAGTTTTTGTGTGCAGATTTTGATTAGCCCAAGATTTGTATAAAATAGGTCCTTGAGATTAAAAGAGATTGAGAAGTCTACTGTCCCATGTTAGTCTACCAGTTGTTGCAAAAGATAATTTTTCTGGTATGTAATTTCGCAGTTTTTTTTATTGTAAATTTGTATATAGGGATTTTCTTTCCGCTTAGACGAGGTTTATATTTCGTTTTAACATAATTTTTTCCATCACTTTTGTAATGTTATTAAGTTTCGTTGCTGTTGCAAACGTAGCTGTAAAAATTTTGCAGTATGTTGATGCTTTATATGCTTATGCAAATTTTGTGTAATGCTTATTTTTGTTATAGAGAATTTTCGGATAATTACCAGACTTTGTTCTTAAGTTAAATCTCATAAAGCATTTGCATGTATAATAAAGTTACGAAAAGTTTATGTTTGATCACTGCTGTGATCAATACGTGTGCGAATGATGTGTTGTATTTTATAGATGAGTTTTACATGGGGGGGCGGTCCCCCCCTCCAAACATTGTGTGTATGTGTCAGATATATTTATCATTTGGTATAATGTGGTGTCAGTGCATGGTGTTATTATTTTTGCATGTTTCAAATGTTTTCTCTTGCACTTGTGATATAATTCTTCGTTATCTTGGTCAGATCCTGTATTATTGTGGTATTTAACATTTTATACTATCTAGTAATTTATGATGTTTTAAATAAAATATAAAAAAAAAACTGAAAAAAAAGGATATTGTCCTAACTAAACCGAACGAAACACCAATACAGCCTATTAACAAGATAGATGACTTCTTCTCAACCATAGGAACAAATCTCGCCAGTAAAATCCCAGGTACCAACACCCGAGCAAGTGATTACTTAGATGGGAATTTCCCAAACTCCTTCTATCTTGCACCTACTGAGTCCACTGAAGTCACCTCGATTATCAAGTCACTTAAAAATAAATTAGGGACTCTATCTCAAGTCCCACCATTACTGTACAAGTGAGCGGCCCAGGTCCTTTTGCATGCTATTTTATTACTTTTTAACAAATCACTAGAAAATTAGCACTTTTTTTTCCCCCCCGAATCTTACGACTCAAGACAGCAGGGGTTTAAAACCAATACACAAAGGTGGTGACCCCACAGATGTAAACAACTATAGGCCAATATCAAACTTACCATTGCTATCCAAAATCTTCGAGGGACATTAAAAAGGGGATAAGAAAAGCTAAAAGGGACTATGAAATTAAAGTTGCTAGGGGTTCTAAAACTAACCCAAAAAGTTTTTTCCAGGTCTATAGGAACAAAAAGTTAGAGATAAGATAGGTCCCCATAAAATAACTATGGATCACCTTACTGCAAAGAGAAGAATTGTGCTCGATTTTTAATAATTAATTTCTCTTCAGTTTTTTTTTACACAGAAGACACTAACAATAGTTCCAGTAATTAATTTTTATAGTGGGCCTTTAGAAGAAGATAAATTATGTAACATCACAGTCACTAGTGAAAATGGTAAGTGTAAGCAATAGACAGAACTGATGAGGATTTTTCCAAGGTTCTAAGGAATGTCAAATGGAACTCTCTGAACCATAACAATATTTTTAATTTATCTCTCTCAAACAGGTGAGTTCTGATATTTGGAAGATGGCTAATGTAATTCCTAATTTTAAAACAGGGGATGATGTCTTACCGTCAATTTACCCCCAATAAGCCTGACCTCAATTGTAGCAAATTACTAGAGTCAATTATAGCTGAGATATAAGAAGCCATCTCGATAAGCATAGCTTGAATATGATACTCAGCATGGATTCACAAGGCTCGGTCTTGTCTAACTAAATTATTACCTTTCTTCAGTAAAAGCTTTTGAGGCTGTTGACCACGATAGAATTTGATAAATTACTTATATTTTAGTAAGGCTTTGATAAGAGTACCGCAACCAAAGACTGTTTAAAGAAAGTGGCAGCTCTGGCACTGGGGGAAAAGTGCTCTCGTGGATCGAGTCATGGCTCACTGACAGGAAGCAAGAGTGTCCATAAATGGGGTTAAATCCGAGTGGGGATCAGTAACAAGTGGCGTTCCCAGGGATCAGTCTTGTGCCCGTTGTTTTTTTTCAATATATATCAATGACTTGATGAGGGAATTACTAGGGATATAGCAAAATTCGTCGAGACACAAAGATAGGTAGGATAATTGTTCAAACGTTAATGTTAGTATGAGAACTTCAGGAGGATTTTAACAAACTCTATTCTTGTCAGAAAGTGCAGGATGTCATTCAATGTAGATAAAATGCAAGGTTTCTTGAAAGCTTGGGAGTGCCCATAACCCTAGTACTTATAAGTTAAATGGATGTAAACTTAGCCCATACAGATTGGAAAAGGAATGGTTGGTTATGGTGAGTAGCAACCTTAACCAAGACAGCAATGCCTAAGCGTACGTAATAAGGCAAATAGATTCCTAGGGAATTATATCAAGAAGTGTAAGCAACAGAAAGTCCAAGGTCATACTGTCAGCCTTAAAACATCATTAGTAAGGCCTTCACCTAGATATGCCGCTCAAGTTCTCTGTCTCCATATTACAGAATGGACATATATTCGTTAGAAAACATTTCAGCGTAGGAATGCTAAATTAATACATAGCATTAGAAATCTTCCTTATGGAAGAAAATTGAAAGACTCTTAAGTTACATTCGACTTGTTAAACGAAAGAATGTGAGGTGAAGAACCTGATCGAAGTGTATAAGTGGAAGATAGGTATTAATAAAGGGATATAATAGGTCTTGATGATGTCTCCCAAGAGAGAAACCCGCAGTAATGGATTTAAATTTGATAAGTTTAGATTTAGAAAGGAACATAGGAAAGTAATTGTGTTGGTATAATAGGTATTGATGAGTGGGAACAGTCTAGTCTACCCAGTTGGGTTATTGAAGGCTGGGACTTTGGGAGGTATATATATTCAAATTTAGTTGGATAAGTACATGAGTGGGATGGGGTTTGGATTTGAGTGGACTTTCAACATCGAGCAATTTCTTGGTGGCATTGAAAATTGGTTGGGCAAATGATTTGTTAGAGCGATGATTGTAAAGGACCTGCCTATATGGGCCGGCCGGGCCCTCCTGCGGTGTTTCCTCCTTTCTTATTTTCTTATGTTAACTCGTGCACAAGAGATTATATTCGTTTATACAGCATAATTATACTCCAAACCTCCCTGCCATTTTTGACATTCAGAAAAAATAAAAGCTCAAACGATGCAACTGTAAAAAATTCTAGACTTGCTTTAGCACAGCTCTGGAAAATAAGGAATATCCACTAGGACTTTTATTGACCCTAAGGAAGCTTTTGACACAGTACCACATCATCCTGCTTCCACAATTGACCATTATGATATAAGCAACCATGTATTACATAATTCAAAATCCTTCCTTACTAATAGGTATCAGTATGTCACCAATTAAGGACACAAAACCTCATCAAACACGACCACTTGATACTGTAGTACCACAGGAAAGTGTCCTTGGTCCCCTGCTCTACCTCTTATACATCACGGATCTTCCCAACGTATCACAATACCTGAAACCGCATTCTCTTGCTGACGACAACCTTATGTCGTCTCCCACCCAAATCTTGCCCCCTCACTCAACCACCAATATCAACGAGGAGCTACTCAAGAAAATCTACTTGATGACCAGCCAATAAATTTACACTTAACGCTGATAAAACCCTCTACATTATGTTTGGTAACAGAGCAGGTGATGCTCTGTTACCACACTCTTACTGCTAGGCATATTGAGGGCATAGAATTCCAACCTTCACCTCGACAGCACCCTGAAATTCAGCACCCGTACCACCACATAACAAAAAATATTGCAAAATGTGTGAGATCCCGCCAAGTTAGGTTTACTATGTGCTACAGTCAGCCCTTCCATGCTATACAATTCGACTACGCCTTTCCCTACCTCACATATGCTATTTGTGCCCTGAGACAACAGAACAACAACACCTAAAGGAAGGTCAATAAATACCTACAAAAAGCTGCAGTTAAGAACAATCACGCAATCCAATCCCAGCAAACCCCACTCCCCCACTCTCAAAGTTTTAAACTTACTCACTGTTCAGACATCCACATTTAACTACTGTGGCAATCTACATTTACAGACCATAAATTCCAATAATAACCCCTGAACTAAAACACTTTTCTTGATAGCTGGTGACAGGACCCACAGGCATAACACCAGGCACAAAAATCTCTATGACATTTTCCTGTGTCCGACTAAACCTATACAAAAATTCAGTCTACAAAAAAGGACCTAAAATCTGAACGCCCTACCTGAAAACTCTAGAACTGCAGACACATAACCATTCAATTTCCAAAACTACCATTAAAAATCATCTTATTCTCACCTGACACCTTCCACCGTCTCTAACTACATTGAAAACCAACCTAATCTCTTGTAACATACACACATAAAAAACAAACTAAAACTTTCCTCTCGATATCTGGTCATTCCCCCAATTTACACTACACTCACCAAATGACTGAAAACTAAAATTACGTAAATAAAGTTATTACATACTGCTCTTAAACAAGTCCATAAAGCTTTGCCTGAGATTCTCCAATATAGGAGTCTTAATACAAACGAGTATCATACCCAAGACAAAACCATATCTCATTGCTAAATTGACAAAACTGTAATGCAGTTACCTAGCCTTAATACCAATAATTCTCCATAAAACCTGTATCACTATAGAGTTTGAATTATTATGAGTCTGCCAGAAATGCCTAGTCATGTTATGCATGATAGTGGCCCTCTCTGTAATTAGCATTTTATAATATGTAAACCAAATATTGTAACTCAATATCTTATAATATGTAAACCCGACATTGTAATCTTTATAGAGAATAAACTATTGATTTGATTTGATCGCTAGGGCGGTGGGAATCACTCTTCTTTGATAAAACATATTTTAGTTTCTCTGAGAACATGGAATAGCAGTTATATTGAAATATATTTCGTGTATAACAAAAAAAAATTGTTCTAGGGCTGGTGTTGGCACTGCAATCGCCTTCTTGTGGAGATATGATCGGTGCCTTTCCCTGCGCCAGTATGTCACACAGAAATCCGCCTGTACGCCCGTACAAGAAGTAGTGAGGGGATAAATGAGAGAGGATGTAAAAACTAGGAGCAAGATGTTGGGTAAATAAAGCTTGGGAAAACCCTGGTAAATGCCATCTAGGAGTAAATTCCAGACGAGGATGAAGTTCATGGTAATATTCATGGAGCAGAGTGTCTCTCACTGGGAGTTACATCCCTGACTACAGCATCACTCACTAAATCACCACTGACTGTCATTATTGTATTATTTACATGAATGTTCCTGAAGAGAGCTTACAAAATAATTGTAATTCATTTCAGTCACAAAACTGGATTCGTCACGCACTGGACATCTAACACTATATCTCATTAACATATTCCCTATCTAAACTAGCTTTCACTAAATACACAAAATACTCAGACAAGGTAACTCACAGAAGGTAGCTCACACAACGTAAGCTCACAACAAGGTAGCTCACACAAGTAGCTCACATAAGGTAGCTTCACAACAAGTTACGTCACATAAGGTAGCTCACACAAGGTAGCACACTAACAAGGTAGCTCTCACAAGGTACTCACACACGGTTATGTCTCACAAGTTACTCTCACAATGTAGCTCACACAATGGTAGCGTCACAAAAGTCTCTCACACAAGTACTCACACAAGAGTAGCTCACACAAGTGTAGCTCACACCAAGGTAGGCACTCACAGGATGGGTATGGGGTGCATAATAAACATATTAAACTAACTAACAAGGGGGGGGTCCCGAAACAAGAGAGCCAAGATGATGGATTTTTGTACTGGAAAACCTCATGACAATATGTCAGGGACACTACCAGAGAGAGAGGGGAGGATGAACCAGCAAGACTCAGGACCCTTGTGTTCCACTCTGAGCATTTCAGACAATTGAGGATATCACATACGAAAGGCCCCTTGGAACTAGTGATCACGTAGATTCCTGAGTTTTTGATTACATAGTAGAATTACAAGTGTAGAGGGTAACAGAGTCATACTATAAAATGGGGGACTATACAGGTATGAGAAACATTCCTGCGGTAGTCTCATGGGACAGAGAACAAAGTGCAAGGGAGGCAGAAAGGAAAGGTTTGTTCCCAAGGGCAAAAGAACAATGGGACACCGAAAGATGACCTTGGTTTATTCCCGAAGGTTATGGGCAAAAACTAAGTGCATTAGAGAATGGAAGAAGTTACAGAAGCAAAGGGCCTCAGAAAAATAAGAGATCATCAAAGAGCCAAGACGAAATGATACACGATAAGAGGGAGGCCCAGCTACGGAACGAAATAATGACAAAGCGTCAAAAGTCCAAGTCTGACCCGAAACTGCTGTATAGCCACATAAGGAGAAATACAACAGTCAAGTGGACCAGGTGATCAGGCTGAGGAAAGAAGGTGGTAAACACACACGACACAATCGAAAGGTATGCGAGGAGTCTCAGCACGAGATTTAAAGGAAGTATTCACAGTGGAGACAGTGAGGGCTCTGTGAAGACAGGACAGAGGGGGACAACAACAGAGAATACCCAACAAGTGCTGATTACATACACACAAACTGATGAGAGTGAATAAGCGCTAAGTGACCTTGATACCTCAAACGCAATGGACCCAGACAACATCTCCACATGGGTACTTAGAGAGGGAGCAAAATACTGTGTGTGCACTAGCTACATTCTTCAACACATTCCCTTGAAACTGGCAACTGTCCGAGTAATGGAAGACGGGCAAATGTAGTTCCCATTTTTAAAAAAGGAGACATAAAAGAGGCACAAAACTACAGACCAGTTCACTGACATGTTAGTATGTAAAGTCACGAGAAAGATTAATCATGAGGAAGTGGGGAGCATCTGAATGGAACAAGATTATAAACAACAACACAGCCCATCACGGATTCATGAAGGCAAAGCTGTGTCACAAACCGTACTGGATTTTTATGACAAAAGTTACAGAAGTAAGACATCTATGAGAGGGTTGGTCGATTGCATTTTCCTTGACACTGCAAGAAATGCCTACGACACAGTTTGTGTGGGTGTGTATGTGTATATATATAAAATATAGATCTCTTTTCTATTTTATTGAGCCTATTGTCAGGGGTCAGAACGTTTTATGTCATACTTTATATAACGCATGATTGATTCTTTTTAAAGTTTATAATAAAGGTCTGTACCTTGATACCCGGTTTGGTGTTCATTGCAAATCTTGATTGTTACGTTTTATAGTCCTGTATGTATACAGACATACCTAGACAGTTTAGTGCCGTAGTTCGCCATTTGTTTCTGAAATTTTATATGGGTGCATTGTAAAAGGATAGAGCTTGTTATTGTGTTTCTAAGCTGTATTCCATTTCTGTTTATTTGTAAGTTGGGATACGTTCTGCTGTATGTTAGGGATAAGTATGTAGATATATCTATCAGATTTATGATGTTAGGTTTTTGTTTTTTGATTAATGTGAAGGATGGATTTAACTGATAATAACTTCCTTTGTATATTGTATGTTTCAAGTGTATTGAACCCTTGTCAGATTCATTTATATGTACAATTTAAATATATGCAAGGTTTTGTAAATATGGTCAATTCATGACCATGTGACATGTAATTCTGTTTTAGTTATGTTGCTTGATATAAAGTTTTGTTGTAATAACTAGCGAGCATGTAAGTACAATCGCGATTGTCAGTTCATTTGATTAGGTTCATACTGTTTCTTTATTGTTTTTATGTTAAACTGATGGGTCTTAAATAAAATATAAAAAATAAAAAAAATCCACACTGCAGACCATGCCCAGTTGGGGTGGTATGCAAGCTATTACTCTAATGACCTGTTTATTTTAACACCACCTGCTACCGTGATGAATATGGAGAATATATATTTTAGGCAAATTTTAACTGTAAAAAAATACCTAAGACTCTATAATAATCGGTGCCATTTACCGGATGGCCTCAACAAATATCCTAATTTCAGCGAATAGAATTAAAAGTCACTAATACCAAAACACCAAATGAACAAGCACCACCTTCTCTTGATTCTGAGACTTCAACATCCACCTTGACCAATACCAGATAATCAGCTGTAACTGATTTCATCAACAATATAACAAGCACACTTTCTTATACCAACAATAACTAAACCAACCAGAGCTGACAGAGACGAACTGCAACCATAATTGACTCATACATGGAACGCAATATACTACCCCACATAAATCAGGGATAATCACATACAACTCTACAGACCACTACCCAACCTCCTCATAACAACATTAGTAAACCACCACTGAAATACAACAAAATTTCTTATAGACTACATGATGAGGGCTCAATTAAGTAACTTCTCAAACAGAGCTACGGACAGATTGACTGGCCTTACAGAATTCACCAGTGCCAATGGTAAATCGAAGATTGACAAGACATATTTCTTAATAAATACTTAGACTATATAACAAACATATTGTCCCTAATAAAAAACAAACAGATCACGAATAAACGGCTACTTGTTGCCCAGGCTAACTAAACAGTGTACTAAGACCAGATTGAATAAGAAACATCAATAAAAAAGCACTATAACAGGGCTTAATCCACAAAGATATTCTTGAAACCTATCATTATTCCTCACAAAACTAATAAAAAAAAAAAAGCCAACAATTGTACTACTCCCCAAGCAGATTCACTGAAACAAAAGGAGATATAAAAAAAAGACTTGAAAACTCCCAGATTCTAGGGAACACACAAACGGAAAAAGTGACTCAGTGTGATGATCAAACTATTGAGTAAAATGTAATCTCATGTACTTAAGAATTCTCATGTGTGCTGATAATCTTCTCTCATGTGATTTTTTAAATGGGGAGAAGATGGGGTGTATAGATGTGGTGGGTATGTGGATGATACTCACTGTTGCTATGGCAGGATTGGAGGGATGCGTACGGTGGAAAGTGTGTTGGGCTTTTTTTCGGGAGGGCATCAGGCATGCGGGTGAACAGACCCAAAATCAAGTTTGCTGGAGTGGGAGCCTGGGTGGGGGGGGCTTGGGTTGGAGATTGGAGGTAAGTAGTGGATAGGTAAAAATTTGTGGAGTTTTTTTTTTATTATTTTTAATTTAAAACTTCCAAGTACAAAATTAATAGGTACAAAATAAAAAAAATGATCAAGGACAACATCAGTAAAACAATATATAAACACAAAACAATCCAGCAACATCGACAGTCTACTATATACAAGTTTTTATAACATATCACAATTTAGAAGGAATAAATTATAAAAACAAAGGACGGACAAAATGGCTATTAATAAACCTCCTAAAATTACACCTCAACACAATATATGCTCCAAGCTTAATGAACAGATGCCCCATAAAACCACTCGCAACAAAATACACCAAACCAACCATATGCCTTATTAAGAAACCTCGCTGCACACAGGTGACCCATCACCCTCCCCCCCCCCACTCACACACACACATTGAAAACTAACCCTATCACCAACCCTGAATAATCATGATTACATTAATTATACCTCAATTTAGATTATTATGACACATGTCACTTGATGAAACATTATTTACAAAAACCATTAATGTACAGGACCTACCATAATTAACAATAA
The DNA here is from genome assembly GCF_026875155.1 of Cherax quadricarinatus. Taxonomy (NCBI): domain Eukaryota; kingdom Metazoa; phylum Arthropoda; class Malacostraca; order Decapoda; family Parastacidae; genus Cherax; species Cherax quadricarinatus. The sequence goes on along the minus strand of NC_069422.1, from coordinate 5,948,484 downwards.
CCTTAAATAAGAACAATAATACTAGTAATTACTACCAGAACTGATGCGGACCAGTTACAAAAAACACAAAATAACTCAGTGTTTTCAAGGAAATAGTGAAAGGAAAACCCTCTCAAGAAAAATTCACATTCAATTGGCAATAACCATTAGTCAAGTGGAACATAATAAGCGCTACCAAAGAAATATACATGATATATAATTATAGTTTCTACATTAATACCAAAATGTTATATATTTAATCGCTCCTTACACCTTCCCATCAAGGGAACATAAGCAAAACTTTAACTTGCACAACCTCGTCATCTGTCACACACTATTCCTCCAATCACACACAACCCAACCCACATCACTGCCTACCAAGAGGAGAGCCGTTAAAATCTCCCTGAACCCCCCCCCCCTTTTACCAACCGCCCTCACCTCCGGCAGTTAAAGCCCCTTATAACGCCAATAAATTCCCTATTGATAGTCTCTTAACCCTCAAGAAAAATAATCTTTTCACACCTTTTTCCCACAAATGTCTCAGTTGCGACACAAAGTTCGATAAAATGTCGCCGCCAAAGTCACTTCTCAGCACAACCCCACAAACCTTCCCCCGTCATACCCCATAAAACATATATGTAGTCCACGATGACATATGCTAAACCTCTTACCACCCTCTCCTCCACATCCACTTCATATCAAGACTCAACGCGTCGCAATACCGCCACACCTTGACCCCCCACCCTTACCACTACCTACGCAACCATACCCTGATGCACCCAAAAACCTACACAAAAATAAGACGACATGATACGCAGTCTCTTCCCCACTGCATCTGCACACCCCCCAGCCCTCAATAAACCCTCCTAACTCGGAGCATACGCTCCCGTTGGCAAAATCCCATGCAGGAAACGGTACATACCCTCACGCGCCCTATGTCGTATCCTTAATTTACTAAATATTCGCCATATTACATCCATGCATACATGGGGTAGAATCCCATTCAACCGGCCGCCACTACATGTCACTCAAACATTTACACAAAGTTCCCACCTTTACTTTTCCTGTTCCCTGGCTAACATTAAGCGCTTAACACTGTACCCTCGCAATTCCTTCATTTCCGCCCCTCCATACCATTTCCTCAGGTGAGCATGTACCTTATCTCTAGCTGAACCCTCCCTCCATCCACCTGCACTCATCAACTTCCTCTAAATAAACAACATTTCACGCGCATTTCTCAAGTCCAACAAACCCACCCTCCCCTACATACCGGCAATGTCCACTATACCTCCCATTCGCACCAGTGCACCCTGAACCCCACAAAATTTTTAACACCATTCTAAGAATACTCGGATCGCCGTTCCTGTTAACGGCATCACAGCCGAAACAAAACCATAACTTTACCAATATTAATACATTGATGACAATTACACTTTCCTAAGGGTTAAATGGTGAGGTCGCAGCTATTCCCAACCGTCGCTTGCAACCTGTTTCCACCATCCTATTCGAATGCTAACCCTTGCGCACTCAGGTCAGCCACACACATGAACACCGCAGATTTTCAGACTCCCGGTCCACCGCTGCACAACATCACATCCCCATCTAATCTCTCTGTCCACTCTCCCAGCCCCATGATCATTGACTTTTTTCCAGATTTACCTTCAAACCCAGTACTCTCCCCCAAAAGTGTGTACAACATTCCCCACTAGTCAAACCGTGCCTCCTCACTTGCAAAATAGTGGTAACATCAACAAGCCCACCAAAACCAGCCACGGCTTCAGCTCACCATCCCCTCCCCCCGTCCTAGACGATCCTCCACCATCCTATAAAGGATCCTGAACACATGCAAACAATATTTGTGATAAAGAACATCCCTGCCGAAGAACCCACTCCATGTGACTTCCCCCCCCCACACACCCATTGACTGCACCCTTACCTTCGCGTTTAAGACAAAGATCCACCCACCCCCTATTACTTTCTCGCCAAACCCCTCTCGTAGGAGAATATCCCTCAAGCTTTCTTTCCACCCTATCAGAAGCCCCTTGCCAATCCAACGCCACCAACGCTCCTCTTTCCCTTTCCATGTCCTCCAGGAACCCCTTGAGAATCCCCAGTGGACCACTGCTCATTGACCTACCAGGTAAACCAACTGAGACTCAAACACGACCCTCCCCACAACACATTTAAGCCGAATTCCCCAAGAATTTTCGACAAATAATTTAAAGCAGCACAAAGCAATGGAAATGGCTCGATAATCCCGAAGGGTACTCTGCTGTTTAACCCTTGTGGACCAACCCACCACCGCCGTTTTGTATTATTTACTGAATTTTCCCTGCGAGACTTACAAAAATTGTAATTCATTTCAGTCACAAATGGTTCGTCACGCACTGGAATCATCTAATATCTTTAAATATTCCTAGTAAAGCTCACTAAATACACAATTATACTCAGAAAAGGGTAACTCACAGAAGGTAGCTCACACAACGTAGCTCACACAAGGTAGCTCACACAAGGTAGCTCACATAAGGTAGCTCACACAAGGTAGCTCACATAAGGTAGCTCACACAAGGTAGCTCACACAAGGTAGCTCTCACAAGGTAGCTCACACACGGTAGGTCTCACAAGTTAGCTCACACAAGGTAGCTCACACAAGGTAGCTCACAAAAGGTCTCTCACACAAGGTAGCTCACACAAGGTAGCTCACACAAGGTAGCTCACACAAGGTAGCTCTCACAGGATGGGTATGGGGTGCATAATAAACATATTAAACTAACTAACAAGGGGGGTCCGAAACAAGGAGAGCCAAGATGATGGATGTTGTACTGGAAAACTCATGTATCAATATGTCAGGGACACTACCAGAGAGAGAGGGGAGGATGAACCAGCAAGACTGGACCTTGTGTTCACTCTGAGCAGTTCAGACATTGAGGATATCACATACGAAAGGCCCCTTGGAATAGTGATCACGTAGTTCTGAGTTTTGATTACATAGTAGAATTACAAGTGTAGAGGGTAACAGGAGTCATACTATAAAATGGGGGACTATACAGGTATGAGAAACTTCTGCGGGAGGCTCAGTGGGACAGAGAACAAAGTGCAAGGAGGCAGAGGAAAGGTTTGTTCCCAAGGGCAACAGGAACAATGGGAACACCAAAGAATGTCCTTGGTTTATCCGAAGGTGTAGGGAGGCAAAAACTAAGTGCATTAGAGAATGGAAGAAGTACAGAAGGCAAAGGACTCAGAAAAATAAGGAGATCAGTCAAAGAGCCAGAGACGAGTATACACAGATAAGGAGGGAGGCCCAGCTACGGAACGAAAATGACATAGCGTCAAAAGTCAAGTCTGACCCGAAACTGCTGTATAGCCACATAAGGAGAAAGACAACAGTCAAGGACCAGGTGATCAGGCTGAGGAAAGAAGGTGGGAAACTCACACGAAACAATCGAAAGGTATGCGAGGAGCTCAGCACGAGATTTAAAGAAGTATTCACAGTGGAGACAGGGAGGGCTCTGGGAAGACAGGACAGAGGGGGACAACAACAGAGAATACACCAACAAGTGCTGGATGACATACACACAACTGAGGAGGAAGTGAAGAAGCTGCTAAGTGACCTTGATACCTCAAACGCAATGGGACCAGACAACATCTCCACATGGGTCCTTAGAGAGGGAGCAGAAATACTGTGTGTGGCACTAGCTACAATCTTCAACACATCCCTTGAAACTGGGCAACTGTCCGAGGTATGGAAGACGGCAAATGTAGTTCCCATTTTTAAAAAAGGAGACAGAAAAGAGGCACTAAACTACAGACCAGTGTCACTGACATGTATAGTATGTAAAGTCACGGAGAAGATTATCAGGAGGAGAGTGGTGGAGCATCTGGAATGGAACAAGATTATAAACAACAACCAGCACGGATTCATGGAAGGCAAATCCTGTGTCACAAACCGTCTGGATTTTTATGACAAAGTTACAGAAGTAAGACACGAATGAGAGGGGTGGGTCGATTGCATTTTCTTGGACTGCAAGAAGGCCTACGACACAGTTCCTCACAAGAGATTAGTGCAGAAACCTAGAGGATCAGGCGCGATTAACGGGAAGGGCACTTCAGTGGATCAGAGAATACCTGACAGGGAGGCAACAACGAGTCATGGTACGTGATGAGATATCACAGTGGGCATCTGTGACGAGCGGGGTTCCACTGGGGTAAGTCCTAGGAACAGTGCTATTTTTGGTATATGTTTACCTGGAGTTTACCTGGAGAGAGTTTCGGGGGTCAACGCCCCCGCGGCCCGGTCTGTGACCAGGCCTCCTGGTGGATCAGCGCCTGATCAACCAGGCTGTTGCTGCTGGCTGCACGCAAACCAACGTACGAGCCACAGCCCGGCTGATCAGGAACTGACTTTAGGTGCTTGTCCAGTGCCAGCTTGAAGACTGCCAGGGGTCTGTTGGTAATCCCCCTTATGTGTGCTGGGAGGCAGTTAAATAGTCTCGGGCCCCTGACACTTATTGTATGGTCTCTTAACGTGCTAGTGACACCCCTGCTTTTCATTGGGGGGATGGTGCATCGTCTGCCAAGTCTTTTGCTTTCGTAGTGAGTGATTTTCGTGTGCAAGTTCGGTACTAGTCCCTCTAGGATTTTCCAGGTGTATATAATCATGTATCTCTCCTCCTGCGTTCCAGGGAATACAGGTTTAGAAACCTCAAGCGCTCCCAGTAATTGAGGTGTTTTATCTCCGTTATGCGCGCCGTGAAAGTTCTCTGTACATTTTCTAGGTCGGCAATTTCACCTGCCTTGAAAGGTGCTGTTAGAGTGCAGCAATATTCCAGCCTAGATAGAACAAGTGACCTGAAGAGTGTCATCATGGGCTTGGCCTCCCTAGTTTTGAAGGTTCTCATTATCCATCTGTCATTTTTCTAGCAGATGCGATTGATACAATGTTATGGTCCTTGAAGGTGAGATCCTCCGACATAATCACTCCCAGGTCTTTGACGTTGGTGTTTCGCTCTTATTTTGTGGCCAGAATTTGTTTTGTACTCTGATGAAGATTTAATTTCCTCATGTTTACCATATCTGAGTAATTGAAATTTCTCATCGTTGAACTTCATATTGTTTTCTGCAGCCCACTGAAAGATTTGGTTGATGTCCGCTGGAGCCTTGCAGTGTCTGCACTGGAAGACACTGTCATGCAGATTCGGGTGTCATCTGCAAAGGAAGACACGGTGCTGTGGCTGACATCCTTGTCTATGTCGGATATGAGGATGAGGAACAAGATGGGAGCTAGTACTGTGCCTTGTGGAACAGAGCTTTTCACCGTAGCTGCCTCGGACTTTACTCTGTTGACGACTACTATCTGTGTTCTGTTAGTGAGGAAATTATAGATCCATCGACCGACTTTTCTGTTATTCCTTTAGCGCGCATTTTGTGCGCTATTACCGCCATGGTCACACTTGTCGAAGGCTTTTGCAAAGTCTGTATATATTACATCTGCATTCTTTTTGTCTTCTAGTGCATTTAGGACCTTGTCGTAGTGATCCAGTAGTTGAGACAGACAGGAGCGACCTGTTCTAAAACCCATGTTGCCTGGGTTGTGTAACTGATGGGTTTCTAGATGGGTGGTGATCTTGCTTCTTAGGACCCTTTCAAAGATTTTTATGATATGGGATGTTAGTGCTATTGGTCTGTAGTTCTTTGCTGTTGCTTTACTGCCCCCCTTTGTGGAGTGGGGCTATGTCTGTTGTTTTTAGTAACTGAGGGACGACCCCCGTGTCCATGCTCCCTCTCCATAGGATGGAAAGGCTCGTGATAGGGGCTTCTTGCAGTTCTTGATGACACAGAGTTCCATGAGTCTGGCCCTGGGCAGAGTGCATGGGCATGTCATTTATCGCCTGTTCGAAGTCATTTGGCGTCAGGATAACATGGGATAGGCTTGTGTTAATCAAATTTTGGTGGCTCTCTCATAAAAAATTCATTTTGATCTTCGACTCTCAGTCTGGGTTAGCGGCTTGCTAAAAACTGAGTCATATTGGGACTTGAGTAGCTCACTCATTTCCTTGCTGTCATCTGTGTAGGACCCATCTTGTTTAAGTAGGGGCCCAATACTGGACGTTGTTCTCGATTTTGATTTGGCATAGGAGAAGAAATACTTTGGGTTTCTTTCGATTTCATTTATGGCTTTTAGTTCTTCCCCGGATCCTGACTCCTAAAGGATTCTAAGTTCGATGCTTGCTATTTCTCTGACCAGTGTCTCCCTGCGCATTTCAGATATATATTGACCTCTTTTAGCCGCTCTGTTATTCTTTTCCGTCGCCTGTAAAGGGAGCGCCTGTCTCTTTTCTATTTTACATCTACTCCTCCTTTTTCTTAGAGGAAATAAGCCTTGTGCATACATCGAGTGCCACCGAGTTAATCTGTTCTAGGCATAAGTTTGGGTCTGTGTTGCTTAGTATATCTTCCCAGCTTATATCGGTTAGGACTTGGTTTACTTGGTCCCACTTTATGTTTTTGTTATTTGAAGTTGAATTTGGTGAATGCTCCCTCGTGACTAGTCTCATTTTGTCGTCTGGGGCTCCACGCATACATGTCTGACCTCAATTATGTTGTGTCTGAGTATATTGTTTTTGATATGGTGACATTTCTTATCAGATCATCATTGTTAGTGAAGATGAGGTCTAGTGTATTCTCCAGTTAGTAGGCTCTATTATTTGCTGGTTTAAATTGAATTTTGTGCAGAGATTTAAAAGCTCGTGTGAGTGTGAGTTTTCATCAGAGCTGCCTCCTGGTGTTATTACTGCAAAATATTATTTGCTATATTCCTCCATTTTAGGTGCCTTAAGTTGAAATCCCCAGGAGCAAGATGTTGGGTGCAGGAGCTGGAAGATTTTCCAGACAGTGGTCAATTTTTAACAGCTGTTCCTGGAATTGCTGGGATGTTGCATCCGGAGGCTTGTAGACTACCACAATGACTAGGTTTTGGTTCTCGCCCTTTACTGCTAAAACTTCCACTACGTCATTTGAGGCATAAGCAGTTCTGTGCAAACAAGTGACTCTGCAATGTACAGGCCAACCCCCCCCCTTTTGCCTGTTCACTCTGTCACATCTGTATAGGTTGTAACCTGGGATCCATTTTTCTTTGTCCAAGTGATCCTTTATGTGGGTCTCAGTGAAAGCCGCGAACATTGCCTTTGCCTCTGCAAGCAGTCCACGGATGAAAGGTATTTTGTTGTTTGTTGCTGGCTTTAGACCCTGTATATTTGCAAAGAAGGAATGTTATCGGACTGGTGGTATTGTTGGTACTGGGGGGGGATTTTTTTTCCGGCATTAGTATCTGTATCTGTTGGTTTGGAGTGGAGGCCATCGACTGTGGTTCCACTCCAGGAATGACTGGATTTGGTGTACGATTTCTGCCCATTTCCTGCCAGTTTTTTTTCCTTCCTGGCACTAAAAAACCTTCCCTCTTGAGTGGCTGTGGCTACCCAGGTTTTCCCATGGCCTGGATGTTTTGTATCTTTTTGTCCCCTTTAGATGGTATGCCTGGCAATTTAAGTTATAGCACAGTCTTTCCTGTACTGAAGAGGTACACATTTCAGGGTGAAAAAGCTTACAGGAAGGGAGTTTGCATTTTTCTGTTGTCATATGGGCATGGCATTTTCTAGGGTGGTCATAGTTGCATGTCCCATCTGTTTTTCCAGATTTCCCATGCCAGCAGATACCAAGTGCATAGCATGTGCACAGGCTTCGTTTCCGCTTGCCTTGGGTTTCTGTGACTGTATTCCCTGTTGGTGCATGTTTCCCTGTCTTACTTCTATCCTCCCTAGCACCAACAATGGAGCTCCCACCAGTTGTTTTGGTAATTTATCCTCACTTATTGCTATGTGAATGACATGGTAGAAAGGATAGACTCAGAGGTGTCCCTGTTCGCAGATGATGTGAAGTTCATGAAGAGAATTAAATCAGATGAGGATCAGGCAGGACTTCAGAGAAACCTGGACAGGCTGGACATGTAGTCCAGCAAGTGGCTTCTCGAATTCAACCCTGCCAAATGCAAAGTCATGAAGATCGGAAATAGCAAAGAAGACCGCAGACAGAGTATAAGCTGAGTGGCCAAAAACTACAAACCTCGCTCAAGGTGTAAGATCTTGTGGTGAGTATAACACCGAGTACGTCTCTAGAAGCACACATAAACCAGATAACTGCTGCAGCTTTATGGCGCCTGGCAAACCTGAGATTAGCGTTCCGATACTTAAGTAAGGAATCTTTCAAGCCACTGCACACCGGGTACGTCAGGCCCATACTGGAGCATGCAGCACCAGTTTGGAACCCGCACCGGGTCAAGCAGGTTAGGAAATTAGAGAAAGTGCAAAGGTTTGCGACAAGGTTAGTTCCAGAGCTAAGGGGAATGTCCTACGAAGAAAGGTTAAGGGAAATCGACCTGACGACACTGGAAGACAGGAGGGTTAGAGGAGACATAATAACGACAAACAAAATACTGCGTGGAATAGACAATTGGACAGAAAACAAGATGTTCCAGAGAGGGGACACAGATACGTGGGGTCACCATTTGAAGTTGAAGACTCAGATGAGTCACAGGGATGTTAGGAAGCATTTTTTCAGTCATAGAGTAGTCAGGAAGTGGAAGAGTCTGGCGAGTGATGTAGTGGAGGCAGGAACCATACATAGCTTTAAGACGAGGTATGATAAAGCTCAGGGAGCAGGGAGAGAGAGGACCTAGTAGGTTCAGTGAAGAGGCGGGGCCAGGAGCTGAGTCTCGACCCCTGCAACCACCAATAGGTGAGTACAATTAGGTGAGTACAAGGTAGCTCACACAAAGGTACCTCACACAAGGTAGCTCACACCAGTAGTTCCACACTAGGTAGTTCACACAAGGCATCTCACACAAGGTACCTCACATAAGATACCTCACACAAGGTACCTCACACAAGGTACCTCACACAAGGTACCTCACACAAGGTACCTCGCACAAGGTAACTCACACAAAGTAGCTTACACAAGGTATCTCACACAAGGTAGCTCACACAAGGTAGCTCACACAAGGTAGCTCACGCAAGATAGCTCACATAAGGTAGCTTGCACAATGTAACTCACTCAAGGTAGCTTATAAAGTAACTCACACAAGGTAGCTTACACGAGGTACCACCACAAGGTAGCTTACACAAGGTACCACACACAAGGTAGCTTACACAAGGTACCACACACAAAGGTAGCTTACACAAGGTACCACACACAAGGTAGCTTACACAAGGTACCACACACAAGGTAGCTTACACGTGGAAACCCAACACAAGGTAGCTTACACAAGGTACCACACAAAAGGTAGCTTACACAAGGTACCACACACAAGGTAGCTTACACAAGGTACCACCAACAAGGTAGCTTACACAAGGTACCACCACAAGGTAGCTTACACAAGGTACCACACACAAGGTAGCTTACACAAGGTACCACACATAAGGTAGCTTACACAAGGTACCACACACAAGGTAGCTTACACAAGGTACCACACACAAGGTAGCTTACACAAGGTACCACACACAAGTTAGCTTACACAAGGTACCACACACAAGGTAGCTTACACAAGGTACCACACACAAGATAGCTTACACAAGGTACCACACACAAGGTAGCTTACACAAGGTACCACACACAAGGTAGCTTACACTAGGAAACCACACACAAGGTAGCTTACACAAGGTAGCTTACACAAGATTGTTTACCTGGAACAGAACAAGATTATAAACGACACATCAGCAAGAATCCATGGAAAGGCAAATCCTGTGTCGCAAACCTTCTTGGATTTCTATGACAAGGTAACAGAAGTAAGACCCGAGAGGGAGGGGTGGATTGAGCGCATTTTCCTGGTCTGGAGGAAGGTCTTCGACATGTTCCTCACAAGAGATTAATGCAGAAGCTGGAGGATCAGGAGCGTATAACAGGATGGGCACTGCAATGGATCAGAGAATACCTGACAGGGAGGCAAAAAACGAGTCATGGTACGTGATGAGGTATCACAGTGGGCGCTGTGACGAGCGGGGCCCCACAGGGGTCAGTCCTAGGACCAGTGCTATTTTTGATATACGTGAATGTCATGATGGAAAGGATAGACTCGGAAGTGTCCCTATTCACAGATGATGTGAAGTTAATGAGAAGGATTAAATTGGATGAGGATCTGGCAGGACTACAAAGAGACCTGGACAGGCTGGACACCTGGTCCAGCAAGTGGCTTCCTGAATTCAACCCCGCCAAATGCAAAGTCATGAAGATTGGGGAGTGACAAAGAAGACCACAGACAGAGTATAGGCTGGGTGGACAAAGGCTGCAAACCTCACTCAAGGAGCACGTCTCCGGAGGCACACATCAACCAGATAACTGCTGCAGCATATGGGCGCCTGGCAAACCTGAGAATAGCTTCCCGATACCTTGGTAAGGAATTGTTCAAGACACTGTACACTGTTTACGTCAAGCCCATACTGGAGTATGCAGCACAAAATACTGCGTGGAATAGACAAGGTGGACAGAGACAGGATGTTCCAGAGAGGGGGACACAGAAACAATGGGTCACAATTGGAAGTTGAAGAAAAGATGAGTCTAAGGGATGTTAGGAAGTATATCTTCAGTCATAGAGTAGTCATGAAGTGGAATAGCCTAGCAAGTGAGGTAGTGGAGGCAGGAACCATACATAGCTTTAAGATGAGGTATGATAAAGCTCATGAAGCAGGGAGAGAGGGGACCTACTAGCACTCAGTGAAGAGGCGGGGCAAGGAGCTGAGTTTCGACCCCTGCAACCACAACTAGGTGAGTACAATTAGGTGAATACAACGTACGTCACACAAGGAAGTTCACGCAAGGTAGCACTCATAAGACAGTTCACACATGGTAACTCACAAAAGGTAGCTGACACTAAGTACTTCACACAAAGTAGATTATTCAACGTAGTTCACACAGGGTTAGCTCCCACAAATTACATCACACTGGATTTGTTAAACAAAATAGCCCTCTCAAGGTAACTCACACTAGGTCGCTTACACACGGAAGACCACACAAGGCTCCTCACACTAAGTACCTCACACAACGTAGCTCACACAACGTAGCTCACACGACGTAGCTCACACAACGTAGCTCACACAACGTAGCTCACACAATGTAGCTCACACAACGTAGCTCACACAATGTAGCTCACACAATGGTGGCTCACACAAGGTTGCTCACACGCATAACAGGAAGGGCAGTGCAAAGGATCAGAGAATACCTGAGAGGGAGGCAACAGCGAATCATGGTACGTGATGAGGTATCACAGTGGGCACCTGTGACGAGCGGGGTTCCACAGGGGTCAGTCCTAGGCCAGTGCTATTTTTGGTATATGTGAATGATATGACGGAAGGGATAGACTCAGAAATGTCCCTGTTTGCAGACGATGTGAAGTTAATGAGGAGAATTAAATCAGATGAGGATCAGGCAGGACTACAAAGAGACCTGGACACACTGGACGCGTGGTCCAGCAACTGGCTCCTAGAATTTAATCCTGCCATTGAAGATCGGATAAGAGCAAAGAAGACCGCAGATAGAGTATAGGCTAGGCGGCCAAAGACTGCAAATCTCACTCAAAGAGAAAGATCTTGGGGTGAGTATAACACCGAGCACGTCTCCGGAATCACACATTAACCAGCATACGGGGGCCTGGCAAACCTGAAAACTGCGTTCCGATACCTCAGTAAGGAATCGTTTAAGACACTGTACACCGTGTACGTCAGGCTCATACTGGAATATGCAGCACCAGTTTGGAACCAACACCTGTCCAAGCATGTTTAGAAGTTAGAGGAAGTGTAAAGGTTTCCGACAAGGTTAGTTACAGAACTAACGGGAATGTCCTATGATGAAAGGTTGAGGGAAATCGGCTTGACGACACTGGAGGACAGGAGGGCTAGGGAAGACATGATAACGACATTCAAAATACTGCGAGAAATAGATGAGGTGGACAGGCAGGATGTTCCAGAGATGGGACACAGAAACAACGGATCATAATTTTAAGTTAGAGACTCAGATCAGTCAAGGGGATGTTAGGAAGTATTTCTTCAGCCATAGAGTTGTCAGGAAGTGGAATAGTCTGGCAAGTGTTGTAGTGGAGGCAGGAACCATACACAGCTTTAAGACGAGGTATGATGAAGCTCATAGAGATGGGAGAGAGAGGACCTAGTAGCGATCAGTGAAGAGGCGGGCCGCAGCTGAGTCTCGACCCCTGCAACCACAAATAGGCGAGTAAATACACGAGTAATAGGTACTCCAAACAAGGAAGTTGCACAAGACAGTTCACACAAGTCAGTTCACACAAGACAGTTCAACAAGTCAGTTCACACAAGACAGTTCACACAAGACAGTTCACACAAGACAGTTCACACAAGACAGTTCACACAAGTCAGTTCACACAAGACAGTTCACACAAGACAGTTCACACAAGACAGTTCACACAAGACAGTTCACACAAGACAGATCACACAAGTCAGTTCACACAAGACAGTTCACACAAGACAGTTCACACAAGACAGTTCACACAAGACAGTTCATACAAGACAGTTCACACAAGACAGTTCACACAAGTCAGTTCACACAAGACAGTTCACACAAGACAGTTCACACAAGACAGTTCACACAAGTCAGTTCACACAAGTCAGTTCACACAAGACAGTTCACACAAGGGCAGTTCACACAAGACAGTTCACACAAGACAGTTCACACAAGACAGTTCACACAAGACAGTTCACACAAGACAGTTCACACAAGTCAGTTCACACAAGACAGTTCACACAAGACAGTTCACACAAGTCAGTTCACACAAGACAGTTCACACAAGACAGTTCACACAAGACAGTTCACACAAGTCAGTTCACACAAGTCAGTTCACACAAGGTAGTTCACATAAGGTAGTTCACACAAGGAAGTTCACACTAGGAAGTTCACACAAGGATGTTCACACAAGGTAGTTCACACAAGGTAGTTCACACAAGGTAGTTCACACAAGGTAGTTCACACAAGGTAGTTCACACAAGGTAGTCCACACAAGGTAGTTCACAAAAGGAAGTTCACACAAGGAAGTTCACACAAGGAAGTTCACACAAGGAAGTTCACACAAGGAAGTTCACACAAGGTAGTTCACACTAGGTAGTTCACACCAGGTAGTTCACACAAGGTAGTTCACACAAGGTAGTTCACACAAGGAAGTTCACACAAGGAAGTTCACACAAGGGGTTGTAGGCGCCCTTATCAAACACAAACAATAAATATAAATCAGGAACGTACACGGTAAGCTGTCCAATATACAAGTACAGTTAGAAATAGAAATACAAATAGCTAGAGCTTCATTTAAGGAGGTTATAAATAGAGTATTCTAGAGGTTGCTAGTAGAATTACAGTAAATTAACCATTCAAATCATTATGAAGCTCTGTGTAGTCTGCAGTCAATCAAACAAACGGGCTTCCACATCGATAAATTGTCATTTTTGTGGAAATTGGTGTCATGCCCCTTGTGCAGATATCCAAGAACTAGCTACAAGCAGTATTAAAACAGGGAAGTGATTTTGGGTATGCCCAAATGAGATAAATCTGTGGACTAAAATCACAAGGGTATTAAAAGAGGATAACATCAAAGCTGTTTTCATAGAAAACCTGGAAGCTTTCTACAACAGATGGGAACATAAAAAATCTGGGCTGAATGGTACTGCCCTTGATGCTGGCCATGTAGTCAGAAACTGTTTAAGGCTGGAGGTGATGCCCTGGTAGTCAGTAAATGTGGGGCTGATAGTGCTGTCCTGGGAGACAGTAATTTTGAAGTTGGAGGTGCTGTCCTGGGAGACAGTAATGGTGAAGCTGGAGGTGCTGTCCTGGGAGACAGTAATGGTGAAGCTGGAGGGCTGTCCTGGGAGACACTAATGTGAAGCTGGAGATTTTGTCCAGGGAGTCGGGAATTATACGCAGGAAGGAATACATATAAATGAACTCATAGGGGACAGGAGCCATAGTAGGGAAACAAGTGTAGTCAAAGATAAGATAAAAACCAATATTGCAAACTAGAAATACCACAGGAAATAGCAAACAAGAGGACTCCACTAGCAATAGTGAGGATATAATTCCAAAAACAACTGGTGGGAGCTCCATTGTTGGTGCTAGGGAGGATAGGAATAAGACAGGTGAACATGCACCAACAGGGAATACAGTCACAGAAACCCAAGGCAAACGGAAACCAAGCCTGTGCACATACTATGCACTTGGGATCTGCAGACATGGGAAATCTGGAAAAACAGACGGGACGTGCAACTATGACCACCCTAGAAAATGCCGTGCCCATATGACAACAGGAAAATGCAAACTCCCTTCCTGTAAGCTTTTTCACTCTAAAATGTGTACCTCTTCAGTACAGGAAAGACTGTGCTATAACTTAAATTGCCAGGCACACCATCTAAAGGGGACAAAAAAATACAAAACATCCAGGCCATGGGAAAACCCGGGTAGCCACAGCCACTCAAGAGGGAGAGGTTTTTTAGTGCCAGGAAGGAAAAAAAAACTGGCAAGAAATGGCAGAAATCGTACACCAAATCCAGACATTCCTGGAGTGGAACCACAGTCCATGGCCTCCACTCCAAACCAACAGATACAGATACTAATGCCGGAAAAAAAATCCCCCCCAGTACCAACAATACCACCAGTCCGATGACATTCTTCTTTGCAAATATACAGGGTCTAAAGCCAGCAACAAACAACAAAATATCTTTCATCCGTGGACTGCTTGCAGAGGCAAAGGCAATGTTCGCGGCTTTCACTGAGACCCATATAAAGGATCACTTGGACAACGAAATATGGATCCCAGGTTACAACCTATACAGATGTGAGAGATTGAGCAGGCAAAAGGGGGGGGGGTTGGCCTGTACATTGCAGAGTCACTTGTTTGCACAGAACTGCTTAATGCCTCAAATGATGTAGTGGAAGTTTTAGCAGTAAAGGTCGAGAACCAAAACCTAGTCATTGTGGTAGTCTACAAGCCTCTGGATGCAACATCACAGCAATTCCAGGAACAGCTGTTAAAAATTGACCACTGTCGGAAAAATCTTCCAGCTCCTGCACCCAACATCTTGCTCCTGAGGGATTTCAACTTAAGGCACCTAAAATGGAGGAATATAGCAAATAATATTGTTGCAGTAATAACACCAGGAGGCAGCTCTGATGAAAACTCACACTCACACGAGCTTTTAAATCTCTGCACAAAATTCAATTTAAACCAGCAAATAATAGAGCCTACTAGACTGGAGAATACACTAGACCTCATCTTCACTAACAATGATGATTGATAAGAAATGTCACCATATCAAAAACAAAATACTCAGATCACAACATAATTGAGGTTCAGACATGTATGCGCAGAGCCCCAGACCGACATAATGAGATTAGTCACAAGGGAGCATTCACCAAATTCAACTTCAATAACAAAAACATAAAGTGGGACCAAGTAAACCAAGTCCTAACCGATATAAGCTGGGAAGATATACTAAGCAACACAGACCCCAACTTATGCCTAGAACAGATTAACTTGTGGCACTCGGCTTATTCCTCTAAGAAAAAGGAGGAGTAGATGTAAAATAGAAAGAGACAGGCGCTCCCTTTACAGGCTACGGAAAAGAATAACAGAGCGGCTAAAAGAGATGCGTTTGGGAGACACTGGTCAGAGAAAAAGCAAGCATAGAACTTAAGCTAAAGGAATCTTATAGGAGTCAGGAATCGCGGGAAGAAAATAAAAGCCATAAATGAAATAGAAAGAAACCCAAAGTATTTCTTCTCCTATGCCAAATCAAAGTCGAGAACAACGTCCAGTTTGGGCCCCTACTTAAACAAGATGGGTCCTACACAGATGACAGCAAGGAAATGACTGAGCTGCTCAATTCCCAATATGACTCAGTTTCTAGCAAGCCGTTAAACCAGACTGAGAGTCGAAGATCAAAAAGAATTTTTTATGGGAGAGCCACAGAATTTGGTTAACACAAGCCTATCTGATGTTATCCTGACGCAAATGACTTCGAACAGGCGATAAATGACATGCCCATGCACTCTGCCCCAGGGCCAGACTCATGGAACTCCGTGTTCATCAAGAACTGCAAGAAGCCCCTATCATGAGCCTTTACCATCCTATGGAGAAGGGAGCATGGACACGGGGGTCGTCCCACAGTTACTAAAAACAACAGACATAGCCCCACTCCACAATGGGGGCAGTAAAGCAACAGCAAAGAACTACAGACCAATAGCACTAACATCCCATATCATAACAATCTTTGAAAGGGTCTTAAGAAGCAAGATCACCACCCATCTAGAAACCCATCAGTTACACAACCCAGGGCAACATGGGTTTAGAACAGGTCGCTCCTGTCTGTCTCAACTATTGGATCACTACGACAAGGTCCTAAATGCACTAGAAGACAAAAAGAATGCAGATGTAATATATACAGACTTTGCAAAAGCCTTCGACAAGTGTGACCATGGCGTAAAAAGCGCACAAAAATGCGTGCTAAAGGAATAACAGGAAAAGTCGGTCGTTGGATCTATAATTTCCTCACTAACAGAACAAAGAGAGTAGTAGTCAACAGAGTAAAGTCCGAGGCAGCTACGGTGAAAAGCTCTGTTTCACAAGGCACAGTACTCGCTCCCATCTTGTTCCTCATCCTCATATCTGACATAGACAAGGATGTCAGCCACAGCACCGTGTCTTCCTTTGCAGATGACACCCGAATCTGCATGACAGTGTCTTCCATTGCAGACACTGCAAGGCTCCAGGCGGACATCAACCAAATCTTTCAGTGGGCTGCAGAAAACAATATGAAGTTCAACGATGAGAAATTTCAATTACTCAGGTATGGTAAAACACGAGGAAATTAAATCTTCATCAGAGTACAAAACAAATTCTGGCCACAAAAAAGAGCGAAACACCAACGTCAAAGACCTGGGAGTGATCATGTCGGAGGATCTCACCTTCAAGGACCATAACATTGTATCAATCGCATCTGCTAGAAAAATGACAGGATGGATAATGAGAACCTTCAAAACTAGGGAGGCCAAGCCCATGATGACACTCTTCAGGTCACTTGTTCTATCTAGGCTGGAATATTGCTGCACACTAACAGCACCTTTCAAGGCAGGTGAAATTGCTGACCTAGAAAATGTACAAAGAACCTTCACGGCGCGCATAACGGAGATACAACACCTCAATTACTGGGAGCGCTTGAGGTTCCTGAACCTGTATTCCCTGGAATGCAGGCCGGAGAGATACATGATTATATACACCTGGAAAATCCTAGAGGGACTAGTGCCGAACTTGCACACGAAAATCACTCACTACGAAAGCAAAAGACTTGGCAGACGATGCAACATCCCCCAATGAAAAGCAGGGGTGTCACTAGCACGTTAAGAGATCATACAATAAGTGTCAGGGGCCCGAGACTGTTCAACTGCCTCCCAGCATACGTAAGGGGGATTACCAACAGACCCCTGGCAGTCTTCAAGCTGGCACTGGACAAGCACCTAAAGTCGGTTCCTGACTAGCCGGGCTGTGGCTCGTACGTTGGTTTGCGTGCAGCCAGCAGTAACAGCCTGGTTGATCAGGCTCTGATCCACCAGGAGGCCTGGTCACAGACCTGGCCGCGGGGGCGTTGACCCCCGGAACTCTCTCCAGGTAAACAAGGTAGTTCACACAAGGAAGTTCACACAAGGAAGTTCACACAAGGAGGTTCACACAAGGAAGTTCACACAAGGTAGTTCACACAAGGAAGTTCACACAAGGAAGTTCACACAAGGTAGTTCACACAAGGTAGTTCACACAAGATAGTTCACACAAGGAAGTTCACACAAGGTAGTTCACTCTAGGTAGTTCACACTAGGTAGTTCACACAAGGTAGTTCACACTAGGTAGTTCACACAAGGTAGTTCACACAAGGTAGTTCACACTAGGTAGTTCACACTAGGTAGTTCACACAAGGTAGTTCTCACAAGGTAGTTCACACAAGGTAGGTCACACAAGGTAGTTCACACAAGGTAGTTCACACAAGGAAGTTCACACAAGGTAGTTCACACAAGGTAGTTCACACTAGGTAGTTCACACAAGGTAGTTCACACTAGGTAGTTCACACAAGGTAGTTCACACAAGGAAGTTCACACAAGGTAGTTCACACGAGGTAGTTCACACAAGGTAGTTCATACAAGGTAGTTTACACAAGGAAGTTCACACAAGGAAGTTCCCACAAGGAAGTACACAAGGCAGTTCACACCAGGTAGTTTACACAAGGTAGTTCACAAAAGGAAGTTCACACAAGGAAGTTCACACAAGGTAGTTCACACAAGGAAGTTCGCACAAGGTAGTTCACACAAGGTAGTTCACACAAGGTAGTTCACACAAGGAAGTTCACACAAAGAAGTTCACACAAGGAAGTTCACACAAGGTTGTTCACACAAGGTAGTTCACACAAGGTAGTTCACACAAGGTAGTTCACACAAGGTAGTTCACACAAGGTAGTTCACATAGGAAGTTCACGCAAGGAAGTTCAAAACCGAGGA
>NC_069422.1:5905982-5929405 GCF_026875155.1 Cherax quadricarinatus | reverse complement strand
TGTTAGTACAACTAGAAAAGTGATTGTATATCTGTGGCCCCTCTATAAACAGTAATCCTAAATCTACTAAACAGTTTTTGTCTACCAATACATAATCCAATATAATATTATATGTCGTGCCAAATAGGCAGAACTTGCGATCTTGGCTAAATAGCAACGTCATTTGCCATATAGGACAACCCGAAAATTTTGTTATGCAATAATTTCGCCAAAACTTTAAACCTAACAAAAAATTTTAAATTTTTCATTGTGTTTTGTTTAGCATTAAAATTGTAAACAAATCTAAATATATTTATTGGGTTAGGCAAAAAAAATTGCTCTTGTTACATAAGGTTAGGTAATTTTTTTCTAAGATTCTTTTGGTGCAAAAAAAATTTTTTTCATTAAATTTTAAAAAAAAAAATTTATTTTTAAACGTAAAAAGAAAAAATTTTTCGAAATGACTTTATTTTAAATGATTCTTGCTAATTGACCAGTTTTTACTATTCGGCACGACATATAATACTATTATATATATAATATAATATATATATATATATATATATTTTTTTATAATTTTTTAGAAAGCACGTAAGAAAACACTATGACAACCTGTATTGCCTGTTTGCCTGTAGGGCCCCTCTAAGACACGGGAAAACCGGCCCCATAGGGCCCTATCACTTGGGGGCATGGGGAGTGCCCCACACGGGACTAGCCGGCCACCTTCCCAAAAACCCTTTTCAGCGCTTCTGGGCACATCCAAGCCCCCCCAAAACCCTCAGGTGCCTTTCCCCCGAATTCCAACCTGAAGTCAAAAACAAAAGCATGGCTTCTTCGATGTCACAGCCCCCCTTTAAAACTTTTCCTTTATGACGCTGAAATCAACATTTTGAACAGAGGCCACTAAAAACCACGACCCCCCTTTCCTCTTCTAGATTTCATAAATTAGTGGAACTTGTTTTTAATTTCAACTTCTTCAAGATAGGGGCAACGTTACAAAAAAGTGCTTTGGGAGGCAATGGGCAGCCCGCTCAGTGTGTGCTTGCCATCCCCTTCTTGGAAAACCGGAGACAGAGAAATTCAGCACCCTCATTCCCAACCCGTTTCCTGGCTAAGATCGTTGAGATAATTGGTTTTCTATCCAGTCGTCCCAATATCCCGGCCCCCTTTTCCCAAAAAGATCAATGCAGTTTACCCCTCAATAAATTTTTTCACTTTTAACTCGAAAACTTCCTTTCCTCGACGTTCCCCGGGAAACTCCCGACGTGACAAAATTTTCTTTAAAAATGTATAGAAAATTTCCAACAAGGCGATCTTATACACTTTTATTACACCAAGACACCCGCACTAAGAGAGGGGTCCTCATTGGCTTCTTCTTGAGAGCTCTTCGCATCTCCACCCCTTGTTTTCTAGAAGAAGAATGCACTTATATAAAACAAGCCTTTCCCGTCTTCATTTTCCCATCTTTCTTCATCCGAGATTGCAGATTTCAAGGCACAGCTATCCTCAACAAAACGCCCATGGAACAGCCCCTAAGCAGTTCATAGTACTCCAGTGTGGTGATGTTGCCACGAATACTCCCCGGGCAACTTGCTATGAGTAACATCAACGTTTCCCCCATAAACTTATCATCTACAAAGACCTCACTACGAAACGCAGCCCCCACCTCTAACTTCTACAGCAGGCGTCTACACTATCCCCTGTGGGTTCTGTCCCCAAGAAATATGTAGGCGAGACAGGCAAGATCTTGCAGTCCGCCTGAATTGAGCATCGAAATGCCTCTAACAGAGACGATGTAAGGTACGCCTGTGTCCTCACAGAGACTCCACGGGGCATTTGATGAACGGGAATGAGGCAAATCGTTCTCACCGAACCAGACCTCAGACGCCGCGGTGCCTAGAAGCCTCGCTAATCGCCGTCACCGACCTATAGACGCAACACTGGAAACTACAAAATTTCCAAAACATTGGCCATACATGATACTTAAGCACCCAACCCAACAACACAGGAGTCACATGATTTCATCGTCTACCGTCCTCATCATAGGTAGAGGTTGTTTTGATAAGGACCTGCCTCGCATGGGCCAGTAGGCCTTCTACAGTGTTCCTCCATTCTTATGTTCTTATGTTCTTATAACATTCCTCAGGTCACTTGCGTCACACCTCACTCTCCGCCTATATATATAATGTCTTTCTTTCCTCTGTACGTTAGAAGTGATCAAGGTCCCAGGACCGAAAAGTTTTTTCTAATAAAAATGTCAGTGTTTGCTTACGTATCTTTCTAAACCAAATTGTCGGTATTTATTACAGGTTTATACCATATATATATATATATATATTATTTATATATATTTATATATATTATATATATATATATAATATATATATATATATATATTTATATTTAATATATATATATATATAGTTTATATAAAGACATATTAAATCAGAGCCCAAATTAGCAAAAAAATAGAAGAGGGTAATACTATTGGAGCTCTGAGGCTTAAAACCAGTGAGGGATACCATCGCTCCTAAGGACGTCAGTACGGCCAAGCCTGATGGACAAACATCCACCCAGGGCTCCCAGTACCAACATTGACCCCCCTGACATTGCAGCAGGTGAAGAACATTTAGCCTTACAGGATGTGATTTTGTATTAAAGCTGCTATGTCTTTTCCACAGGGCTCACCAGGGGTATTCCCGGGTTTTAAGGCCACAACACTTAAAATATATACTCAATCCAGCACTTGTTGATGTTTCAGAGAGGCTGCTGTCTGAACTTACCAAATTTTCCCAACCTATGCCTGGCTGGCAGTGTCCAGAGGCCATTGACTCCTTTTTTTTGGTGCCTCATTGTGTGCCCTCAGGAAAAAGGATGGCGGAATCAGGCCCATTGCAGTGGGCAACACCCTTTGGCGCCTAATCGCCAGGCCTGCAGTAAGAAGGGTGAGTCAAGAGGCTGCTGCAATGATGAAGCCAACTCAGCTCAGTTTTGGTGTTCAACAAGGCTGTGAGGCAGCACGAGTATACATCAACATGTCTGATGAAAAAGCCTTGATCAAATTGGACTTTGCCAACACTTTCAAATTTTGTCAGAAGGGATGTGCTCTCAAAGCAGTTTCTAGATCTTTTCCCTTCCCTCTATTCCTTTATAGAATCGTGTTACAGTGTGACTTCTAAACTATTCTTTGGGGACCTCTCGGCCCCTTTTTATTTCTGTTTGGTCATCAAGGAAGTCACAGAAGCACTCTCTAGTGAGCTCAATATCTGGTTCCTGGACGACGGTACCTAGGGTGGTACTACAGAATCTTCCTAGAGGACATTTAGAAAAATTAGAGACACGGAAGAAAGCCTGGGCCTATCTTTAAAACCACCCAAAAGTGAAAACAGTTTTCCTCCAATAGACAAATGATCAGAATATTAGTGCGTTTTTACCAGGAACACGAGCCCTTGATCAGCCAACAGCATCTCTCCTTGGTGCTTCTCTTGGGTTCAATGCCATTTGATCTGATCCTAGAAAAAAAGTCTCAGACCTGAGGACAATGGAAGGCATGATGAAAGACATCGATACACATGATTTTCTTCTACCTACTCACCAGGTGCCCGTCAATCCAAAACTTACCTACTTTCTGAGATGTTCCCCAGCCTTCAGCAGTCCAAAATTCAAGGAATATGACTCTCTCCTTAAGATCATGCTAGAGAGTGTATTGAATCTTTCCCTCGAAGATGGACAGTGGATGCAAGCCTCACTCCCAGATTTCCCTACCAGCTTTCCTATCCCCTTCCATAGCATCAAAAGAGTTTAAAAAGATAAATTCTTCCAGGAAACCTCAGTGGCTCAGCAGGAATACAGGGCCCTAACTATGCCGTGCCATCATGAACGGGACTCTTGCTGCTCCATCGCCAAACCCCAGGGCGCACTGGCCCCACATCAAACTGGGATGGCCCCATCGCTAAGGGTGTGCCCCAGGTTTAGGGCTGTAAAACGACGGGGAGGCCATCTCATGCTGTGAGTGCACAAAAACCCCGGGGGCTTCCCCCAAAAAAGTTTTCCCTTTCGGGTTTTGGGAACGGGCCTTGACCCCAAAAACCCCCCCCTTTACGCGGTCTTGCCTTTTGCCCCATTTTCACGGAAAATACGGTATTTGCAGTGGCACAAGTTGACCAAAATATCTTGTCTTAACTGTTTCCAAACCCAAAGGGGTGGCTGCAAGACACATGGGTAAGACATCATAAAGAGAACCCTTTCTACAGCGGATGTCCAACTGAGAGAACCCCCCATCACTGCAGCCAAAATACCTAACCCAGCAAACCGTCCCCATGGGGGTCACTACGTACCCTTGGAAAAATGGCAAGTCTTAGCATGGGGCTTACCCGTATGTCCAATGGCTGACACCTTTATCCTACAGTGTTGGGCGACGGGAGGACTGCTGACCACAGGGGGAGTACGAGATCGGGAAGTCAGGGCAAAGCCAAAAATATCAATTTGTCCCAGTGGGATCGAACCTTGGGGTCACGGGGAAAAATACCACACGACTCATCACCCACCGGGGCCAAAAGCAGCCCCTTTCATGTTCCAGCGCCCAGGGGTGGCCATCCAGAGGGCAAATGCTCTGGATACTGGGTTGTGCCGGGTTTGGGGGAGCTGGAAGGGGGTTTTATAACCTTTGATATATTTACCAAAATATTTATGTTTGTGTTTTCATAAAAGTTTCTGTTATAAATAAAGTTTGTATGTAGCATAAAAATATAGGGATGATAGGAGCAGAAAATATTCAAACAGCTCCAGGAAAACCCTTGATTTTCCCCTGAGGCACTTTTTATTGTCTTTCTGGGATGGGGCCCCCAGTAAGTTCGAGAGGGGGTCCCTCCTCTCTCTCTCTCTCTCTCTCCTCTTTTCCTATTTTTAATATAATATTATTATATTAATATATATAATTTTAATTATTTATATAAATATATATTATATATTTATTTTTAAAAAATTTATATTTTTTATATATATAATATTTTTAATCGTAACATTATCAAAAAGGGGAAAAAAAACTTAAAAAAAGAATTTAAGCGTTTCACCTAAACCAAAAAGGGAAAACTTGAAAACAAAACATAAACAAAGGTTAAAACAAGACACCCCTCCAATCATGTCACCACAACAAGCTACCCCACAATCTGTCACCAACAAGACTACACCTCACAATCGTCACCACAAAAAGACTACACCAAAACATGTCACCACAAAAGATACCCCTCAATTTCAGTCACCAAACAAGACTCCCCCAAAATATGCACCACAAGACAAAAATAAATCATGTCACCAAACAAGTACCCCTCACAATCGTCACCAAAAACAAATCACAATCATGTCACCACAACAAGATACCCCTCCAATCATGTCACCAAAACAAGATACACCTCACAATCAGTCCCACAAAAAAACCTCACAATTGTCACCACAAAAAGCTACCCTCACATCATTCCCCCACAAGAAACACCCCTCATGTCACCACAAAAAGACTAAAAACTCAAAACATTCACCACAAAAAGCTACCCCTCACAATCATGTCCCCCACAAGCTACAATCAAAAACGCACACAAAAGACTCACCCCCAAAATCATTCACCAAAAACAAGACTAAAACTCAAAATCAGTCCCAAAAAAAGACTACACCTCACAATCAGTCACCACAAAAGACTACACCTCCAATCATGTCACCACAACAAGCAACTCAAAATCAGTCCCCCAGTAACCCCCAAAAATCATGTCACCAAAAACAAATACACCTCACAATCATGTCACCACAAAAAGACTACACCTCAAATCGGGCCCAAAACAAGACTCACCCCCAATCATGTCACCACAAAAGACAACCCCTCACAATCTGTCCCCAAACAAACTACACCTCACAATCATGTCACCAAAACAAGACTACACCCACAATCATGCACCACACAAAGATTCACCTAAAATCATGTCACAACAAGACTACACCTCACAATCATGTCCCCAAAAACAAGACTACCCTCCAATCATGTCCCAAAACAAAACTAACCTCCAATCATGTCACCACAAAAAACCCCCAAAGACTAAAAACCCCTACAATCATGTCCCCCAAAAAGACACACCTCACTAATCATGTCACCACACAAACTACCCTCCAATCAGGGCACACAACAAGACTACCCCTACAACAGTCACCACAACAAGCTACCCTCAAAATCATGTCCCACAAAAGTAACCTCCAATCATGTCACCACAAAAAGAACACCCAATCATGTCCCACAAAAAGAACACTCAAAAATATGTCCCACAACAAATACACCTCACAATCTGTCACCACAACAAGACTACACTCAAACATGTCCCACAACAAGATTCCCTCACTCATGTCACCAAACAAGACACCCCTCAAATCATTCAAAAAACAAGTTTCACCTCACAATCTGTCCCCCCACAAGATAACCTCACAATATTCACCAAACAAATCCCCTCAAAATCATTCCCCCCAAAAAAGATACACCTCACAATCATGTCCCAAAACAAGATACACCTCACAATCATTTCCCCACAACAAGCTACACCTCACAATCATGTCCACAAAAGACTACACCTCAAATCATTTCACCACAACAAACTACACCCACAATCATTTTCCCACAAACTACACCTCAATCATGTCCCCCAAAAAAGATACACCTCACAATCATGCCCAAAAAATACACCTCACAATATGTCAACAAGCAACCCCTCACAATCATGTCACCACAACAGATACACCTCACAATCATGTCACCCAAACAAGACTACACCCACAATCTTACCACAACAAAATACACCTAAAACATGTCACCACAACAAGACTACCCTCACATTCATGTCCCCAAAAAAGATACACCACTATTCACCACAACAAGACTCACCTCACATTCTGTCACCACAAATACACCTCAAAATCATGTCCCCACAAAAAAGACTACATCACAATCTGTCACCACAAGATTACACCTCAAAAACTTTAAAACCACAACAAGACTACACCTCACAATCATGTCACACAACAGACTACCCCTCACAATCATTCACCACAAGCTACACCTCACAATATGTCACCCAGATACCTAAACTTCCCCACAGACTACACCTCACAAAGTCACCACAACAAGACTCACCCCAATCTGTCACCACAAGACAAACCCCTCAAATCATGTCACCACAACGTCACCTACAATATGTCACCACAAGATACACCTCAAAATCATGTCACCAAAAAAGCTACCCTACAATATTCCCCACAAAAAGACTACACCTCAAAATCATGTCCCACAAGACTAATTTAAAATTTATGTCCCCACCAAATAAAAAGCACCACAAAAGGGGAAACCACAAACAAAACAAGACACCCTCAAAATCTGTCCCCACAAGACTCACCTCAAAATCATGCCCACAACAAGACCCCTAAAATCATGTACCAAAACAAGACTACCCCTCACAATCTGCCAAAAAAAGACTAACCTCACAATCGTCACCAAAAACAAGATACCCTCACAATCATGTCACCACAACAAGATACACCTCACAATCATTACCAAAACAAGACTACACCCACAATCATGTACCACAAGACAACCTCACAATCATGTCACCCAACAAGACTACACCTCACAATCAGTCACCACAACAAGACTACCCTCACAATCATGTCCCCACAACAAGACTACTCACAAAATCATTCACCACAAGAAGCTAACCTCACAATCATGTACCACAACAAACTACACCTAAATCAGTCCCACAACAAGACTACACCTCACAATCATGTACCACAACAAGTACCCTCACAATATTTCACCCAACAAGACTACACCTCACAATCATGTCACCACAACAAGACTACACCTCACAATATGTCCCCACAACAAGATACCCTCACAAATGTCACCACAACAAGCTACCCCTCACAATATGTCACCCAACAAGAATACTTCACAATATGCCCCACAAAAAGCTACACCTCACAATCATGTCACACAACAAGACTACAACTCACAATCATGTCACCACACAAGACTCACCTCAAAATCTGTCACCACAAAAAGACTACCCTCCAATCAGTCCCCACAAAAAAGACTACACCTCACAATCATGTCCCCAACAAGACTAACCCACTCATGTCACCAAAACAAGACTACCCTCACAACATGTCACCACAAAAAGACTACATTTCACAATTGTCCCCAAAAGATACACCTCAAATCATTCACCACAACAAGACTACAACTCACAATCATGTCACCACAACAAGTACACCTCACAATCAGGGCACCACAAAAAGACTACCCCTCCAATATGTCACCAAAACAAGACACACCCCCACAACATGTCCCACAAAAAGACTACACCTCACAATCATGTCACCACAAGAAGATACACCTCAAAATCATGTCCCACAAGACTACCCTTACACTCAGTCCCCACAAGATAACCCCCAAAATCTTTCCCCCACAACAGACAAACCCCTCACAATCATGTCACCAAAAAACTAAACTAAAATCTGTCACCACAACAGACTACACCCAAATCATGTCACCACAACAAGACTACACCTCAAAATCTGTCACCACAAAAAGACTACATCTCAAAATCAGTCCCCAACAAGACTACCCCTCAAAATCTGTCACCACAACAAAATACCCCTCCATATGTCACCACAACAAGATTTCTCCTCCAAAATCTGTCCCCACAACAATACTACACCCACAATCATGTCACCCAACAAGCTACCCCTCCAATCATGTCACCACAACAAGACTACACCTCACAACATGTCACCCAACAAGATTTCACCTCAAAATCTGTCACCACAACAAGACACCCCTCACAATATTCACCAAACAAGACTCACCTCACAATCATGTCCCCAAACAGACTACAACTCACTCTGTCACCACAGCAAGACTACACCTCAAAATCATGTCCCACAACAAAAATCACCTAAAACCATGCACACAACAAGACACCCTCACAACATGTCCCAAAAGATTACACCTCACAATCTTCACCACAAAAAGATCACCTCACAATCATGTCACCACAACAAACTCACCCACAACTGCACCAAAAGACAAACCCTCACAATCGTCACCAAACAAGACTACACCTCACAATCTGTCACCCAACAAGACTACACCTCACAATCATGCACCACAAAAGACTAACTCAAACTTGTACCACAACAAGACTACACCAAATCATGTCACCACAAAAAAACTACCCCTCAAATATGTCACCACAAAAAGACTACACCTCACAATCATGTCCCACAACAAGATATCCTTCATTTGGTGTTCATCAGCAAACACACCTGATTCTACCCAAGCATTAAGTTTTGTTATCTTTTGATCACTTTTAAATAAAAAAAAATTTGCACCTTACTAAAGATGAAATAAATGCAATAGTTATTTTGAAAAAAAATGTTTAAGTAAAAGAAAATCCTGTACTGAAATTATTCCAAATTTAAAAAGACCCCCTTAAAACTGCTAACGAATTTTAAATAAAGAAATTAAAAGTATGAAATGCAAAAGACAAATTAATTAAAAATTTGCTTCCACTAACCCATCTTTGCCTTTTATGTTGGATTAATAAAAACAAAAAAACCAGGTAATACGTCCAGATTTTTATTAGCTCCTAGATTCAATTTCTTGAAAAATTATCTAAATGGTTTATTGATATTTTAAACCCAATTTGTTGGAAAGTTTTAACTTAATGAAAAAAAAACATGGATGTAGTGAATAAAATTAGCACCTTGAGATTTAATGATTTAAATGTGTTTAGTTTGAGTTATTCCTTGTTTAAAAAAATTTTCATGGTGATTTACAAGTTTCTTTTGGTGTTAATTACAATTTTGCCATTGCCAGTTCCTATATTATTAAACTTATTAAATTTTATTGTTGGGCCAAATTTGCTTTTAATGAAGGTTTACACTTAGTTTTTTGGTATGGCAAGGGAAATCCTCTTTCCCGTTCTTGTAATTTCTATATAGAATTTTGAAACAAGTTTATTAAACAAATCCTTCCTAATAGTGCTAAGTGGTATAGTTTATGTTGATGATATTTTGTGTCTTATGCCTAAGATTGTAGATATAAACCATTTCCTTGTTAAATTTAATAGATTAGCTCCTATAAATTTACTGTTGAGTTTCAAGTAAATAACTCATTCCCTTTCCTAGATTTAATTATTAAGGGTAAAAATGATTTTAAATTTAAATTTTACAGAAAATCTACAAATAACTGTTCCTATATACACCATTTTTCTTCACATTAATATATAGTTAAATTCATTTTCTCATTTTTTAGAGCTTTATGTATTTGTAGTCCAGGGGTTCATAGACGAAAAAAGACTCCAAAATTTATGAAATAGCTAATGACCTAAAATTTTCCAAAATGCCTAGAAATACTTTTGCAATCCAGAAAGAGACAATCAGCCTTTTTTAACTCAAAATATGTTGGTTCTCACTTTGCATGAAAACTTGGGTTGATTGCCTTCTCTTCTTAAGACTTTTAATTCAAGATATATTTAAAAAATCTAGTTGCAGAAAAAAAAACAAAATCACCCCCCCAATGGTGACGGTCAAATGGTGGGGGAAAATCCGAACTATAAATTATAAATTGTAAATGAATCTAATTTTATAAACCAAGGGAATATTCATATGTTTTCAAAACGCTTCTTATTGAAACATGATTCAATTTATTTCCTGCGACCATTGGACTTGCTGATACAACTTTCTCAGCTTTTAAAATCATTGGATGGTTTAAAATCTCTACATGAACAGAGTATTAGAATCTTGTCTATTCTAATGCTTATATTTATGAGCTTACTTTTCAACATTTTTTACCGTTGATCGTAATAACTTTCGCAAATTTATGTATCAAGATTTTTTAAATGGCCCTTTATAAAGTTTAACAAGGAAGGCATTCAACCAATTTTTTGGTAAAGGAACACATATTTTAGTTGAATAAGTGTTGTCCCTTTTTGGAAATTGTAAAAAGTATTTCAAGCAATTTTAAAAGATTTTTTATTACTTTTTCTGGGTCTTCAGAAATCATTTCTAATTTCGTAAATTTTGAATATTTTTCATCTATGCTCTGGACAACAAATCGTAAAGCTCTCACCAAACATTTATGAGAAAACAACAGTTTAACTCTATCTTGACAGAAGAATAATAGTGGGCATTTGAACAGTTATTTGTAGGTTTTCTGCCAAATTTTAAATTGAAGTATTATTACCCTTAATAATAAAACATCTAAAAAAAGGCAATGAGTATTTTCTTCAAAACAACAGTAAAGTTTTTCAAATGGGCTAAGCTATTTATTTTTCCAAGGAAATGGTTTATATCTACATTCTAAAATTCATCACAATCTAAACCATTTAGCTCTATTGGGGAGGTTTGTGTTAAACAATCTTTTTCAAACAATCCAGTATAGGTTATAAAAACAGGGAAAGAGGATTTCCCCTTGCCAACCAAACTCTGATGTAAAAAATTTCATTAAAAACAAATTTTGCATCAACAATGCAAAATTTAATAAGATTTAATAAGAAGTAAAAATGGCAAAGGTAAATCTAATTAACAAGTTCTTCAGATAAGAAAATTTAAAAAATCATCAACGGAACTTTTGTAAACAAAACACAAAATTTAACCATGTTAAAATCATGAAGTCAGTTAAAGGAGCTTTAATTTTTTCAACTAATCTTGTTGTTTTTTGTTGTTTTAGAAAAATTTTTTAAAAAAAAAAGGGCCAAAAAGTCAACAAGCCATTTAGATAATTTATAGAAACGACCCTTTTGGAGCTAATAATTTGGTCCCAGGATTCCCCGGTTTTGTTTTTTTTATTAGTCCCTACATGTAAGGGAAAGAGGATTAGTGGAAGTAATTTTTTTTAAATTTAAATTTTCTATGCCTTTCAGTAGAATTTTTTTTTGTTTTTTTAAATTTCGTTAACGGGTTTCTAAGGGTCTTCTAAATTTAGAAAGGGTTTTAGTATCATCTACGAGATTATTCATTTTATCTTGGTTATCATTTTCTTTCATAATTACTATTGCATTTATTTTATTTTCTTCAGTAAGGCGAAAAATTTTTTTATTATTAATAAGTGTATCAAAAGACTTAAAGATCTTTGAGGGCAACTGGGAATATTTTGTTTTAAATTAATTTCATCAGTGGATAAATCAGAAGATTTTTCAAAATTTTAATGCTGATTTTGCAAAAGCCTTTTGTAACTTTGAAAATCTTCTGATTTACCCACTGATTTTTTTTACAATACCTACAAAGTTTGCTTTGTAACTAATGGAGAACAGGTAATATATTTCACCAAGTCGCAAAAATACATACAGGTTAACTATTCTGATTGAACAATTACAATTAAAAAAAATACCTTCTGAGGTGAGCAGATTTTTGAGTAGTTCACTAAATCAGCAGTATTGTAGATATTTTTAGTTGAATCATGACTCATAAGAATCATACTAACTTCAAGTTTACCTTGGTAGTTGGTAGGTTGATGATTAGTGGATACAGAGAGTTGCGATGGGTGGCTTGGTTGATTGGCCTTTCAGCAGAGCCTTCAACACTGAAGGGAAGGTTTTGGTGGCCTTACTGTTATGTACAAGGCAAATATTGTTAAGGTACCAACACTTGGCTTCACTCAGACGACATCGAGAAGTGAGCTTCTACATAGCAAAACAGGCAGGAAAACAGCAAACTACGCTTGTCTGCACCCTTCTCCAGAGCATCTCTTCATTCGAGATCATTTATTCCTAGAATGAATTGAGTCTGGATATGTTCGTAAAACATGACATAAAGGAAATCAAATCAGTTGACCAAATGAAATCTCTGGCCCATAGATGGTTTACAATCTCTTCACTATCTGAACCTCTCTTAACAATAAAAAGGCATTAAAATGAGCTGATGTACGTAACAACTCTTAGCTTGTAAATAAACGAAGAAACCCTAACCTAATCTTGTAAAACACCCGTGTAAACAAAAATTAGAGATTAATGATTCTCGTGAGAATGTTCGACGATATAGCATGAGACAGTTTTCTACTTGTCTCAGCTAGGCTTTTGCTACCTAGGACGAAGGACCTCTCAAGAGAAGGTCGGAAAAAAACAACCTGAAGAAGAAGAAGAAGGGGAAGGAGGAGGCCAGAGTCTCCAGACAGATGTATGTACACTTGCATGACACGAACTTGACATATGATCTATAGATCGAAATATGAAAATGATTAAGTGAGTGTCCTGTAAGAAAAACTTCTCAGAGCACTTACCCGCACAAGCTGGTTCGAAATTTGTTTAAAAACATTTTAAAATTTTTCGAGAGGCGTTGAGGGGTATTTCCAAGAAGAACCGGGAAGATTCAAAATGTCAACATATGTTTAATTTGAGAAGGAAAAAAATGCCATGGGCGGCAATTAACAGACTTCCACTTGTTTCTTAATTTTTTTAAAGTATAAATGAAAAAAGTGTCATAACATCAGTACTATAAAAATGCCGACAGGTTGATGTATGAGACATCTGTGCAAAAAACTGTGTATGTTTATATGTAGACGTTTTGCCAACCAGTCGCTTCATCAGTACATTTCAGAGACTAAAACAGAAGGCTGAAGAAGTTATAGATGAGGCGATCAGTCCCTCAACTTACGAACAAGTGTTCATTTCTGTAGGCACGATGGGAAACTAAAGTCAGGAGGAGGAGGAAAGGAGAGTGAGTTTATATTCCAGAGTCAAAATGAGTTACATTTGTTTTTGTCTCTGTATTGATAAATTCAATGGTTGGCTAATCATCATCACATGTGTCCCAATGCTTCAACGTGCGGTATTAAATACCACTGACGCTATGATACTCTAAGACACTGCAACAGTATGGAATCATGGTATATAGGACTTTTCACAACTACGTACTACCGCTGGCCCAAGTCTTGGGCATGACCTACACCACCACTTGAAAATCGTCTATCAGTGACGATGCTTTCATCTGTTGCAACTCATCTGACTTCAGCATATTACTCACTTCCTCTTTCCGTGGCTGCAGAATCAAAAAAGATAAATGCAGCATTTTGCCTAGAAGGGAAGTGGGCGATTAAGGGAAATGTCTGGGGAAAAATTGGTGTAAATTGCGGGCTACCAGGTTACTGCAATGAACCTGCAATCCCACTCTTTGAAAAACGAGAAAAATTTCCCTATTTCAAAAGTGATATGTATGCAAGTTACATCTCTCTTGGGCATGATGGTAGCATTAACAAACTCCATTAAGGAGGCTATTGCTGAGTTATCTAGGATTTTAAACAGACAAAAGATAGAGGTATGGGTTTGTGTGTGTGGAAACAAACAGTCTGCAACACGAGGGATGAAAGCAGAGGATACCTCAGGATATGTTTAAAAAGACATTGTTCACATAAAGTTACTAGTAAATGCAAATGGAAGTATTTAAAGAAAAATTTTTTTGTAATACCATATGCATTGGTGACCACACCTTTTGCTGCCTTTCTAGGACTGTATTTGGGAGGTGGGGGGTTAGTGCAGGGCTCTACTTGTGTTCTGTCGTGTCGAGGTATACTCGCTAGTATTTTTTGGGTACCCTTTAACAGTGGCTTCCGCTGTGTGTGTGTTGGGTTTATTCATAGGAGCTAACGAGTCATTGAACAGATGAAACTTGAAGACGTTTTTTGTGTATATCTGTAGCTTCTTAACTTCTGAACGATACTCAGTCAGATTTGAAACTCTTCCCAATGCTGCTCAGTCATCTATCTCTAGAAGTGTTCTTTTCTTACTACTACTACGACTGCGAAAAGGATTTAGGAGTTCTGATTAGCAGTAATCTGAAACCAAGACAACAGTGCATTAGTGTTTGCAATGAAGCTAACAGAATCCTTTGGTTTCATATCTAGAAGTATAAATAATAGAAGTCCTCAGGTTGTTCAACTCTGTATACCCTTGGGTTTTTGGCCTCATTTAGATATGCTGGACAGTTCTGGTCATCGTATTACAGAATGGATGTAATTCACTGGAAAAAAATACAGAGAGGATAACAAATTTGATCCCATGCATCAGATATCTTCCCTATGAGGATAGGGCTGAGGGCCCTGAATCTCCACTCATAGAAAGGCGTAGAATTAGGGGGATATGATTCAGGGGGTATAAATGGAAAATAGGAATAAATAAAGGGATGTAAATAGCGGCTGAAAAATTTCCAGCCAAGACTGGATTCGCAGCAATGGTTTCAAGATTCACGAAGGATATGGAAAGCACTGATTTGATAATAGAGTTGTGGATGAGTGGCAAAATCCCGAGTATAGTTATAGAGGCTAAAACGTTGTGTATTTTTTAAAAATAGGCTAGATAAATACATGAGTGGGTGTGGGTGGGGGTGTGAGTTAGACCTGACTAGCTTGTGCTTAGGTCTGATGCCGTATTCCTCCGTAAGTGAAAGTCACCTGACTGGGTGGGTCATTGGGCTAAGCCGGAGGGTGACATGGACCTGTTCGCATGGGTCAGTAAGCCGCTGCAGTGTTCCTTCTTTTTATGTTCTTTTGTCCTCTCTTATAATTTGTGTTTTCTTTTTTATACTTTTATTGAATCTAAAGAAATCTAACTGAAAAGAAGGAAACTTACTTTGAAGAGTTGGAAAATCATAAAGAAACCGACTAACATTAACGTAACAAAACGAGTACAGGATTGACTACGAAAATATCTAGGTCAGTCCTCACTCGCATGACCCTGACTCACGGTCCACCACACCACTCACACGGTCCACCCACACCACTCACACGGTCCACCCACACCACTCACACGGGCCACCCACACCACTCACACGGTCCACCCCACACCACTCACCCCGGTTTCCCCCCACACCACTCACACGGTCCACCCACACCACTCACACGGTCCACCCACACCAATCACACGGTCCCACCCACACCACTCACACGGTCCACCCACACCACTCACACGGTCCACCCACACCACTACACGGTCCACCCACACCACTCACACGGTCCACCCACACCACTCACACGGTCCACCCACACCACTCACCGGTCCACCCACACCACTCACACGGTCCACCCACACCACTCACACGGCCCACCCACACCACTCACACGGTCCACCCACACCACTCACACGGTCCACCACACCAATCACAGGGTCCCCCACACCACTCCACGGTCCACCCACCCACTCACACGGTCCACCCACACCACTCACACGGTCCACCCACACCACTCCACACGGTCCACCCACACCACTCACACGGTCCACCCACACCATCACACGGTCCACCCCACCACTCACACGTCCCCCCACACCACTCACAGGGTCCCCCCACACCACTCACACGGTCCACCCACACCACTCACACGGTCCACCCACACCACTCTTCCACCACTTTGGAAAATGACACCACACTTCCCCAGGCTAATTTCACTCTTAATGTCCTGCTTAAATTGCTTAGGAAAAGCATGGCCGAGCCCTGAGTGTTTTTGTGTAAGATATTGTGGTTTTCAGTACAAGACTTTTTGGGAGGAGATTACCCGTCGCCTCACGTGGCTCTCACAACAACAGCTGTAATGTGTGTGTTTTTGTGTCTGGGGAGAGATAGGAGTGAGTGGGAGAGACAGAGGGAGTGTTTGAGTGCAGGGGGAAGAGTATGTTTAAAAGAGGGAACGAAGGTTGGGACAGCGAAAGCCACATTTCTTCTCTCCCCCCACCCGTCGCTGGTTGTGTTGGGGGCGCGCGGTGTGTGAGTGTGTTTGTGCTAGGATGTAACAATATGTTTCGTGAATTTTTTTTGTTACGATACCAATTTTTTCCTATATATTTTTTTTTTTTTTAAATTATTATGACTATTCAATAGAAGGGAATGTTTTCTGCACGATTTTATTAAATAACACAGAAGGCACACACACGCACACCCCCACACACACACACACACACACACACACACACACACACCACACACCACACACACACACACACACGCACACACACACACACACACAACACACCCCCACACACACACACACACACACACACACACACGCACACACACACACACACACACGCACACACACCACACCACACAACACACGCACACACACACACACACACACACACACACACACACACTCACACACCCCACACACGCACACACACACACACACACAACACACACACACACAACACAAAACACACACAACACACACACACACTCATATACAGGATTTCACACCTTCCTGTTTACCTGGAGTTTACCTGGAGAGAGTTTCGGGGGTCAACGCCCCCGGCCCGGTCTGTGACCAGGCCTCCTGGTGGATCAGCGCCTGATCAACCAGGCTGTTGCTGCTGGGTGCAGCAAAACCCAACGTACGAGCCACAGCCGGGTCGGGAACTGACTTTAGGTGTTTGTCCATGCAGCTTGAAGACTGCCGGGGGTCTGTTGGAAACCCCCCTTTATGTGTGCGGGGCATTGGGAACAGTCTCGGGCCCCTGTGAAGTGTCCTTAACCCTTCCTTTCCCCCCCCCCCGCCTCCCCCTCCCCCCCCTCCCCTCCTTCCTCTCTTCTCTCTCTCTCTCTCTCTCTCTCTCTCTCTCTCTCTCTCTCTCATCTCTCTTCCTTCCTCTCCCTTTTCCCTCTCTCTTTCCCCTCTATCTCTTCCTCTCACTCTCTCTTTCCTCCCCTTTCCCGCTCTCTCCCTCTCCCCCCTTTCCCCCCTCCCCTTCCCCTCTCTCCTTCCTCTCTTCTCTCTCTTTCCTCTCTTTCTCTCTCTCTTCCTATTCTCTCCTTCCCTCTCTTCCTTGTCACTCCCCCTCTCTTCATTTTTCCCCCCCTTTTTTCCCCTCCTTCTACCCTCCCCTTCTCTCCTTTCTCCCCCCCACCTCTCCCCCTTTTTTCTTTTCACTTTTTTTTTAAAAAAAAAAAAAAAAAAAAAAAAATGGTGGGCCCGCGGGAAAATAGGGATCAGATGACAATGGAAGGTAGGGGGGAAAAAGGGATGGAGGAGCAGGAAAAAGGATAGAGAAAAGAAGGGGGAGAGAAAATTAGGAGAGTTTTCTGAAAAAAGGAAAAAAAGAGCTCTCTGTGAAATGGGAAAAGGGGTTTGGGAGAAGGAGACGAAAAATTGGGGGCACAAGTCGAAACGCGTAGCCAGGGTAAAGGTCCTAGAATTTGAGGTAAACAGGCTAAAGAAGTCTCAGGGGAGTGCCCAGGAAGACACACCATACGAACTGAGAGGCTGAACAGGAAGGAAGGAGATATAAAATTTATGCAAAGGTCCTATCACCGCAAAAAAGGGCCCCGGGGAGTTGAAGGGAAGAGAAGAGGGTGCAATGGAGGGGAGATAAGTCGAATGCTGAGGCACAACCTGCTACCAAGAGCCACTGGAAAAATAAAGGGAAAAAAATGGCCACATACAACAGGAAACCAGAGCCCAAAGAGGGAGAGGCAAGGGGGAGGAGGAAAGGGCAAATCAGTGTTTATCCATGGGTTGGGAGAGAGGGGAAAAGGACACACACTAAAAGACGGCGGGAAAGAAAGAAAGGAGATTGAGAAAAATCATCAGGGAAAATGGGGGGAAAGACGGGACGAGTTGAAAATTTTAGAAAATAGGGGGTCTTGAAGGGGAGAAAAAACCGACCGTCCGCTGATTCTCGGACAGAAAAGTGGGGAACAGGACCTCCAAGAAAATCAGGGTTTTTGAGAACTGGGAAAGAGTACAAAAGGGTGCCCTAGACAGGGCAGAACACAAAAAAAGAGACACGTGAGGGAGAGGACAAAAAAGCGAAAGGAGCTGGAAAGGAGACAGGATGGAACCAGGAGAGGTCATCAGAGCAAACAGAGCAGCAAGAGAAAGCACACACACAACTATCCTCAGAACCCCAAAACCTTACCCCACCCAACACACAATAAATCCACCCCCACAGCTTCCCCCCAACCCCCAACCATAAAACCCCACATTTTGCTCCCAGGTCTCCCCCCCCCACGGTCCCCAAACACATGTTGGAAAGGAAATGAAGGTATGGTACAAAAACCCGGTGGAATAAAAAACAAGGGGGAGGAGGGGGCACGAAAAGAGTCAAAAGGCTCACCAGCTCATAAAATCACAGAAACCAAATTACAGGATATAACAGATGCCATCTTCCCAACGGGATCCCGACCTGAGGAAAGACAGGGGAAAAAAGGGGGGGGGGAGGGGATGGCATTCCCTGTCAAACACCGATGGAATTTTGATGAGCTGGAGAGAGGAGACAGCGGAGAAGAAAGTGTTTGATAGCGGGAACGTTCATCTGGAGGTCCAAGGGATAATTGCAGGATGTATAACCCACCCAAAACAGCAAGGGGCCAAAGGCAAGAGTATGATGAGAGCAATAGAGCGATGGTTGACACATGGCTGCAGGGGCCAAACAGCTCATTCAGTGGGCAAAGCTCCCGATCATGGGCGACTTTTTAAAACAAGGAGATCGAATGGGAGAACTTGGAGCCACATGGGGGGCCAAAAACTGGAGGGTAAGATATGGAGGGGGTACTGGAAACTTATGTCCAAAACGTAAGGGGCACTAAAAGGAGGGGGGAGAGGAAAGAAACCAGCAAGACTGGACTTGTATTCACCCTTGAGTAGTGCAGGATATTAGGACATCCATATGAAAAACCCCCTTTGGGGCCACGATCATGTGGTTTTGGCCGAAACACTAGAGCTACAAGTGGAGGGGGGAACGGGAAAGGGCCCGGACGAAGGAAACCAAAATCAGGAAAGGGGATACACAGAATGAGGAACTTCCCGAATGAGGTTCAGTGGGGAAAAGAATGGCAGGGAAACCCGTTAATGAATATGGAATATGTAGTCACAAAGTGCAAGGAGGGTGAGGGAGGTTTGTACCCAAAGGGGAACAGGGAAAAATGAAAAAGCCCAGGTGAGCCCTGGTTCACTCAAAGATGCAAGGAGGCAAAAAAAAAGTGTGCTAGGGAATGGAAGAAATATAGAAAGGGAAAGGACCCAGGAGAATAAGGAGAGCGTCGTAGAGCCAGAAAAGAATTGCACAGATAAAAAGGGGGGGCCCCCAAAGCAAAATGAAAAAGACATAGCACAAAAGCAAATCTGACCCCAAGTGTTTTACACCCACATCAGGAAAAAAACAACCATCAAAAACCAGGTAAATCAGGTAAGGAAGGAAGGAGGAAGACAACAAGAAATGACGTGAATATGTGAGGAACTCAACAAAAATTCAAAAGAAGTGTTCACAGAGGAGACAGAAGGGGCTCCAGAAAGACGGAGAGGTAGGGCACACCACCAGTGCTGGACACAGTGCACATAATCGAGGAAGAAGTGAAGAGGCATCTGAGTGAGCTAGATACCTCAAAGACAATGGGGCCGGATAACATCTCCCCGTGGGTCCTGAGAGAGGGAGCAGAGGCGCTATGTGTACCCCTAACAACAATATTCAATACATCTATCGAAACAGGGAGATTGCCTGAGGCATGGAAGACAGCAAATGTAGTCCAAATCTTTAAAAAAGGAGACAGACATGAAGCACTAAACTACAGACCAGTGTCACTGACATGTATAGTATGCAAAGTCATGGAGAAGATTATCAGGAGAAGAGTGGTGGAACACCTAGTAAGGAATGATCTCATCAACAGCAGCCAACATGGTTTCAGGGATGGGAAATCCTGTGTCACAAACCTACTAGAGTTCTATGACATGGTGACAGCAGTAAGACAAGAGAGCGAGGGGTGGGTGCATTGCAATTTCTTGGACTGCAAGAAGGCGTTTGACACAGTTCCACACAAGACATTAGTGCAAAAACTGAAGGACCAAGCAGGGATAACAGAAAAGACACTAAAATGGATCAGGGAATACTTGTCAGGAAGACAGCAGCGAGTCATGGTACGTGGTAAGGTGTCAGAGTGGGCACCTTTGACCAGCGGGGTCCCACAGGGGTCAGTCCTAGGACCAGTGCTGTTTCTGGTATTTGTGAACGACATGACAGAAGGAATAGTCTCCGAAGTGTCCCTATTTGCAGATGACGTGAAGATGATGAGAAAAATTCATTCGATCGAAGACCAAGCAGAACTACAAAGGGATCTGGACAGGCTGCGGACCTGGTCCAGCAATTGGGTCTTGGAGTTCAACCCCACCAAGTGCAAAGTCATGAAGATTGGGGAAGGGCAAAGAAGACCGCAGACGGAGTACAGTCTAGGGGGCCAGAGACTACAAACCTCGCTCAAGGATAAAGATCTTGGAGTGAGTATAACACCAGGCACATCTCCTGAAGCGAACATCAACCAAATAACTGCTGCAGCATATGGGCGCCTATCAAACCTCACAAACCTACCCTATCGCCTATCAAACCTATCAACACTCACACACACACACACACACACTGTCAACAACATTCACTCAGAACACAAGGGAGAAGGATTTAAGTGACCTTTAACTACTTAAGCCCTGAAGAATTACTAGTGTCTTGTTTTTTATGCGCCATTATCTCTCTTCCTTTCTCTCTTTCTCCCTCTTTTCGCTGCATTTTACAAAGTCAGGTTTAGGGTTCCTAGCTTATTTATAAACCAAGAGCTGTTACTCCTTTGGAAGCCTTTTTATTGTTAAGATATACAGAAATATGGAATTAGATGCAGA
Source organism: Cherax quadricarinatus (assembly GCF_026875155.1). Taxonomy (NCBI): domain Eukaryota; kingdom Metazoa; phylum Arthropoda; class Malacostraca; order Decapoda; family Parastacidae; genus Cherax; species Cherax quadricarinatus. The sequence continues at coordinate 5,907,750 of NC_069422.1, read as the reverse complement.
TGGAGTTATAGGTGGGTCAGCTATTTCATTTAGTCAACCGATTTTACTTCGGTGAGGTGATTATGCAGTACGAACATGGTTCAAACTCGAGTCAACCTTGTAATAAATGATCTCAGATGAAGTCATTTTCTAGAGAAAAGTACAGTCAGAGTATAGTTGATGCTTGCTGCCCATCCTGTTATGTAGAAGCTCAATTCTCGCTGCCCTCAAAGTCTGGTACTTGTGCCACACACATCCCTGCTGTGTTGATTGCTCTGCTGAAATGGCAAATCTGTCCAGGCTTCGTCTAGATGAGAGATGAGTCGTGTTGTTCTTTTCTTGATGTTGTCAAAATGTCACAGATGAGACGCGACAGACAGTTCAGTAAAATGGAGCATACTCCAAGTGTGAGCATGGTTGTATCTCATACAGACTCTTGCGACCTCTGCTAAGTATAATAAACCTTGAAGGTATTCATTGAGGATGCATAGTGCAGAGCCAGCGACTCCTAGTGATTGCAATTGTGCCAAGAGTCCCTGGTGCCATACTCGGTCGAGAGCAGTAACAATGTTCTGTGTTATTACACAACTGATCTTGGATTCACCCAGTGACTGGTGCCACTTAGTGGAGATCAGCAGTAGAGTGACCTTTTCCCACGCCATATTGGCGGTCACAGAAAAGCGTGATAATCGAAAAACGCTATCATCTGCAGTGAGATTATTGTCTCAAGAATTTTACCAGTGTTTGATAGGAGTAACACTCGTTTGTAGTTGTTGATTTCCGATCTGCCCTTCTTTTTGTGAACAAGGTCTACAGTTTCTTTCCATAGTGAAGGCCATTTACACTGTGCTAGGCAGTGCTAATAAATGAGAGCTAGAGGTGATGCTAGGTGGTCCGCACATCTACTCAGCAATCTTGGGTTCAACTTATCTGGGCCCACAGCTGAGGGATGTATTTTTGTTGGATATTAAGGATGTATTCAGTGAAGATATTCAGTTAGCTGTCGACCAAAGGACTGGCCATTTTCTTCTTTTCCATAGCCGGGTTGTACGTGTAGATTCCTCATCTCGTTATGTTGGAATCTTCAACGCTGTAAAGACAGCCGTGTGGTCAGATGATGCATCATAGCCAAGAGGTTGGTTGGTCCATGACTATGCATTCAGATAGATCACTTGCTACAGAATCGAGGGAGGAGCCACAGATGTAAGTGGAGAAGTTTCTCATGGCAAACACCTCAAGAAGTTCATCAAAATCCCTCTGCAAAAGATGTTAGCTGAGGTCTCCATCTCTCTCTCTCTCTCTCTCTCTCTCTCTCTCTCTTTCATATTTACACATGGGTTTTACAAGGTTAGGTTAAGGGCTCTTACCATTTTTTGACAAGGTAATAGCTGTTACCTACAATAGCTCGTTTTAAAGTCTTTTAATTATTATGAGACACAGTAATTGGGAATTAGAATTTATTTCGTTGATGTCATTATGCTGAACGAACATGTTCCTAACTCGAGAAATCCTTGCAGTATATGATCTCAGATGAACGGATGTTCTTGAGAGGGGTACAGATAGAACGCAGTTTCTCTCTACTGCCCGTCTTCCCATGTAGAAGCTCTATTCACACTGTGCACGAAGTTGAGCCTATTGCGGTATTTCAAAAATGTTGGCCATTTATATAATATGGCTGTCAAATCCTTCCCGTGTTGAAGGCTCTACTGAAATGACAGCTCTGTCCACCCAGTATCCAGGACGTTTGATGAGTCGTCTTGCTCTGCTCTCTATTCTGTCAGTAATTCGT
>NC_069422.1:5879879-5905482 GCF_026875155.1 Cherax quadricarinatus | reverse complement strand
GATAAAAAAGGAGTCTGGGATGAATAATTAACGAGTGAGTCTGGGATGAATGAATAACGAGTGAGTCTGGGATGAATGGGGATGTCGTTTTTGCTTCTGCCATTATGAGAATAATTTGAAAAATGTAAAAGTTATGACTATATCCGCTGCAAATATAAGAATCAGGTGATGAATGATTTGGAAACAACATTATCTCCTTGGCAGGTCTGCTGACCTTCCAGCCTCTGCCCAGACTCTCAACTGCTCTTATTTTAGATCTTCCACTTGCCCCAGTTCAGTCCTCTTTATAATATCAGTCCAGACATTCAGTTCTATTGATCTTAGTGCAGACCTTAGTACAGACCTTCAACTTTAATTTAAATAAACTAATGAATTACAAAATCAACACAGGTAACAATTACAAGAAATAAGCAGACAAACACAATGAAACAGAAGATAAATTACTGACGATCGTCAGAGAGCTAAGTATTCAAATGATTCATTTTGATTTTTAGCTCAAGGAATCACCTGTTACCCCAGAGTGTAGTGTGAGAGAGACTGGTAGGCGGCGCCAGCGTCTACATTCCTGTAAAACAAGAACTTCCATCTACACCAGTCACACTAAAATGCGCGCGAAATTTATGTACTTACAATTGATCAGTTCCCTCACATTACTCAGCATCACAACGTATATTCCAGGAATGTAAGTAGAGTCAACGATGATACAGTTCATACACTAAAACAAAGCCGTGTAAAAAAAAATCAGTATTCCAACAAACTGCGACTTCACCAGTCAGGTAAATAATTTAGGCCCCGTTTCCTAACGAATGATAATCTAATTTCAAAATGGACTCTGTCCCCATTAGTAGTATTCAGGTATAAGATATAAACACAAGTTACTGTGAAACCAGACGTTATTACCATGGGTTTCACGGCTGGCAGATCCTACACCATTTGCAATAATGCTTTACATAATCCGACTTCCTGTCTCACTTTTGCTCTCTGATCCATTTTCAAGCTTTTACTCTATTTTTTCTTCTATCTAATTATCCGATTCCTTCCCAGTTTGTCTTTCTCCTGCTTCTTTTTCCCTTTCATTCTTCTCTTGATACAGATTTCTAATTTTAGCAGAGCTGAAAATGTTGAAGGCAGTTCCAGCTTGAGGATTCCAGTGTCTAGCCAAAACCTACACTCTTCCATGATGACAAATAAACTTATATCCACACACAATATAAGAAATACAGTTATATAGACAGTCAAAATTTTGTACAGAACTATGTTCACATTCCAAAAAAACAAAAAAGGAAAAGTAATATGGTTCTCAGACCATCCTTAGACCTTATATCATCATTTCAGTGAAACCCTCCAGGTGTTGATGCAAAAATCGAGAACACCAAGCGATAGTTTCCTTTATATACAATACAAGCAAGTCTCCAAGGACTGACGTCACCACAAAGTCCTAGACATCAATGGTTTATTCTTCATATTAATCTTGTCGTGGAACAGAGTAATGAAGCTGTGCAAATACTGTTACCTGTTCTGACTTACTACACAAAACATATGAATTCAAAAGCGAGTGACAACGTTGTTGATGGTAATGCTATCTCGGCTTCAGAGCTTCCAAATATTATGGCTAAGTAACCAGCGGGAATGCAAAAGAAGCACCTCAAAGTTTCAAAAACAGTTCATTCCATTGTTATCAAAAGAGACATGGAAATTATAATAAAATATATGTATTGTGAGGGAAAAGTTCAATAGATAGGAGTAGCGAGGGAGTATATAGTAACAAGTTTCATGCCGGCTACTTGTTAAGGTAGGGTAAGTCAAGCTCCCACTATTCCCGCTTTTTTTCCCCCACCCCGAAAGTGATAGTTTGACTGCCGGCTGCTTGTTAAGGTAGGGTCAGTCTAGCTCCCACTATCCCTTCCCTTCCTTCTCCCCCCCCCCCGAAGGTGACGTGTAGGGCTCCGGTCCAAACAGTAATCACTAGACTCACAGCTCCCAGCACTACTGTAAGTACATGCCTGCCTTGTATTCTAGTGGATTTATTGGTTGAAAGCTTCACTTTTGACCAATAATAAACTTAGTCCTTTCAGTCTTGCTTAAGTTGACTGGTAAATCGGACTCGACCCCGCACCTCAACTATGGTGAGTACAACTAGGTGAGTTACACACACACACACACTCACACCACCACACACACACACTCACACACACACACACACTCACACACTCACATCTAATTTTCCTATATTTTTACCAATTTTAATATGTATGCTGTCATTGTTCAATATGTAAGGGAATGCTTATCTGCACAGTGATTATTAGTGCTCAGGAATGTATAGTTAGTTTCTTAATTTCTTTGAGATGATAATGTTATTACGTATTTTACCACCTGACTGTTGTGTTAGTTACAAGTTATCGAAGGCGCTTGTCGATATTATGCGTGTGTATGGGTGTGTGTGTCGTGTGTGTGTGATAGTGTTGTGTGTGTGTGTGTGGTGTGTGTGTGATGTGTGTGTGTGGATGTGTGTGTGTGTGTGTGGTGTGTGTGTGTGTGTAGTGTGTGTGTGGTGTGTGTGGTGTGTGTGTGTGTGGTGTACTCACCTATTTCGTACTCAACCTATTCGTGGCTGTAGGGGTCGAGGCTTCAGCTCTTCTTCCCCGCCCCTTCATTGATTGCTACTAGGTCCTCTCTCTCCCTACTAATGTGCTTTATCATACCTCGTTCTTAAAACTATGTATGGTTCCTGCTCCACTACGTCGTTTTCTAGGCTATTCTACTTCCTGACAACTCTATGACTGAAGAAATTACTTTCTAACGTCTCTTGATTCCCATACGAGTCTTCAGCTTTCAACTGTGTCCTCTTGATTCTGGTTCATCTCTGGAACACCACGGTATTTGTACACCTTGTCAATTCGTCCTCCGTATTTATAAATGTCTTTATCATGTGACTCTGACCCTCCTGCCCTCCAGTGTCGTAGACCGATTTCCCTAATCCTTTCTTCTTAGGACGTCCGTTGCTAACCTTTGCTCTTTCTGTATTTATTGACGAAACTTGTCCAGGTATGGGATTCCTAAATGGTGCTGCATACATTCAACATGGACGTGACGTACACGGTGTCTGAGGTATCCGGAACAGCTATTCTTATGTGTACTGACGCCCCGTATGCTGCAACGTTGTCTGATTGATATGAGCGCCTCAAGAGATTATGCTCGGCATTATACTCACCCCAAGATCTTATTTCCTTAAGTGAAGTTTGCAGTCTTTGGCTAAACTAGATTATATCTGTCCGCAGTTTTCTTTGCCCTCTCCGATCTTCATGACTTTGCATTTCGCGGGGTTTAATTCATAGGACCCAGTGCCTGGACCAGGTTTGTAGCCCGTCAGGTCTCTTTGTAGCCTGCATGATCCTCGACCGATTTAATTTGCCTCCTTTAATTTGACATCATCTGCCAAACTAAGACACAGCACAGGTCCTCGGACCTGACCCCTGTGGAACCCCTTTCATCACAGGCTCCACAATTAACACCTAGTCAAGTACCATGACTTGTTGTTGCCCTTCCCTATAAGATATTCTCTGATCCATGGCAGTACCTGTCCTTTTATGTGTGCCTGATCCTCTAGCTTTTGCATTAACGTCTTGTGAGGAGCTATAACGCAGGTATTATTGCAGTACACAAGTATAAATACAGTCTATCTACCCCTGTCTCCTAGTGTCTTACTTCTTTTACTGGTCATAAAAACTCCAGTAGGTTTGTCACATCGGGTTTTCTCTTCTGAAACCGTTCTGGTTGTCGTTTAAAAGATTGGTCTTTCAAGGTGCTCTACCTACTCTCCTCCTGATGATCTTCTCCATGACTTTGCTTACTAATACATGTCTGTGAAACAGGTCTGTTAGTTTAATGCTTTGTGTCTGTCTGTTTATGCTTTGTGTTTTGCCATCTTCCATTACCTCAGGTAGTTGTCAGTTTCAATGCAATATGATGATTTCGTTAGTGGTACACACAGCATCTCTGCTCCCTCTCTAGGAACCCACGGAGAGATGTTGTTGGTCCCACTGCCTTTGGGGTTCCAAAGCTAGCTTCTTCACCTATCCTTGTGTGTTTTTTCATCAGCACGTTGGTGAACCCCCTATTTCGAATTCCTTGAGTCCTTCCTGACTCCACTATAAATACGTCTTTAATTTCATGTTGAAGCTCCTCACATTAAATCTTGATCGTTTCTTGTGAACTCCCACCTTCCTTTCAGCTGATTACTGGTCCTTGACTGTTGTTTTCCTGCTGATGTGGCTATTCAGCACAGACTTCTCCTCTGCTCCTTAACTGTGTTATGACATAGTCATAATTTCTGTAACTTGAATTCTGCAGTTCTTCTTCCACTGAACGTGTTGCAGCAAGTTCTTCATGCATGTGTAGTTCACCCTTTTTTTTGTTTGGTTTTTCCCATTTTTTTTTTTTTTCCCTATTCCTGGACCTCTCACTTGAGCTCAACTAGTAATCAAATCAAAGAAACCATCATGACACTAGGAGCCGAAACTACTCAAACGTGAATACTAGGTCCAGTTGGCTGGATCGTCCTCACCTCTCTCTCTGTAGTGTCTATAACATGTTGATGCATGAGATTTTCCAGTACCTCTGCCATCATATTGGATCTCCAGTTTCGGGGGAACCCCAAGGGGCTCCAGGGTTTTCCAGTCAATCTGCTTGTGATTGAAATCATCTGTAATTAGTAATCTTTTCTCTCGTCATGTAGCTCTTCTGGGCATCTGGTAGTGTGTTTTCATTGCTCTGTTGTCTCATTATATGCTTCTCTTGACATCCTGCTGTTCTGCGGCGGGTTGTACATTTATGCAAATTCTCACCTTATGGCCTCTCAGAATGGATTGTCCGTACTATGTAGTCCCTTTTCCCATTCCATCATTCTTTCCATTTCCTGGAATCCCCAACGGTTTTAATGAGCAGTGCCAAATCCTCCTCCCCCCTCTGTCCTCCCTTATCTTTCCTGAGGATGTGATATCCATGTGAAGATTGTATCTGTTATCATTCTGAGTAGTTCGTTTAGTGAGTGTTCTTATATCTGGGGAAGTCTCCTTCGTTCTTTCATGCGGGTTTGCACACTCCTCACTTTTATTTACTCCATTTGCATTTGTATACCCAAAAACTTCAACTAAAACTTTGGTCTGGTGATTGATGTGAAGGTGGAGTTTGTTTTTATTTGGGTCGGGGATTGAGGATGGCATTTTTGATTTTGGATTAGAACGTTTGGTTGCATTGTGGTGGCCATAGTTTGGGGGCTCCTGTGGTTGTGGAGAGAGACTGTATTTGATCTTCCTACTTGAGTCTGGGTTCTGTTCATCTCCTTCTTCATTGTCTTTTCTTCTTTCGTCTTTGTACGCTCTATTTCGTTTCTTTCCTTCTTGTTTCTGTCCACTGTCGAGATACACTTACAGTATTCCAGCATGTCCCTTAGTCTTGCTTTTCTCCTGTAGCATCTGTTCGAGTCTATTCTGCCTGGTAAATCACTTTGTCTGGCTGGATCTTTCCTCTTGTAAACCACTCTATCTCAGAAAATTTGCCAACAAGATCATGTATCTTCTATTGCTTTTCATGATATATTCAATAACTTTTTCCTCTTGTTCTTCTTGCTTTGTTAAGTTTCCCTTCACTTTTGGATCCCCATTAACAAAGGACTGATCTCTCCCTGTCATTCTCCTACTGCATAATCCCTATATATCCCTGATTACATTTAGTTGCCTCAATGCAACTTTCCTTTCCCTCATCTCTTCAGGGGGAACCAGTAGTCTGTTCATTTTCCTTCTCAGCTTTTCTTCCTCTGCTTTGGTCTGTTGGCTCTATATATTTCTTAACTCTCATTTTTCTACAGACCTCTCGATTGTGCCTTAGGTAATTCCTCTTTTTTTCTCAGGCTCCACGATGGCCCCCCCGTGTGCTCTGATAGGGCCTCTGCCTACAGTTTCACTCCTTCATTCCCTATGGCCCCTGTGCTGACTGAGGAGCGTTTCTGATGCCATACCCCATAGACTCTTTAGTTCTTTAGGCAGCTTCAGATTTTTCAGTTCCTATTCTAATCTCTGTATCTTAGCCTATGCTGTTGCGATGCATTTCTCCACTTGCTGCTCTCTGCAGCTCTCCTCTTCTTTATTTTCATGCAAAGCTCTTCTCGCTTCCTTCCCCACTCCATGTTCCTTTTCATAAGCTCTATACCCACTTCTTCCTTCCCAGACTCATCTCCAGTCCCTGGTTTTCCCCTCCTGCGATCTGGCTACCCATTTTTTTGTTGTTGTTATTTTGTGATGTGTTTATCTGACGTGTGTTGGGGGCGTAGGGGAAGAGAGGAGGAAGCTGGAGACAGTGGCGAAATGAGAGACAGGTAGGGAGAGGAAAGGTGGGAATAAAGGGGGTAGAGAGGGAGAAGCAAAGGGGAAGAGGGAAGGGAAAGGAGAGAGGGAGAGTAAGAGGAGGGTGGAGAGAGGGGGGATAAGGGGGGTGAGAGAATTGAGGGGGAGTGTGTGGGGAGTGGAGAAAGTTGGGGGAGGAATGTGGGGAGAGAGCGTGTGGGCTCTGTATTTGGGAATGTGTAGGTGTAAACGCTTTGTGTGCTGTGAGTGATGTGTACTCACTTAATTCACTAATTGTACTCACTAATGTACTCACTTAAATTGTGGTTGCAGGGGTCGAGACTTCAGCTCCTGGCCCCGCTCGTCTAACTGATTGCTACTAGGTCCTCTCTCCTCTTCTCTCTGCTTATGACTTTATCATACTCTCTTAAAAACCTATGTATGGTTCCTGCCTTCATTTTTAACTTATTTTTTCACAACTTTTATTTTTTTGCGCTGGGCTATTCCACTTCCTGTACGACTCTATGACTGAAGAAATCTTCCTAACGTCCTTGTGACTCGTTTGAGTCTTCAGCTTCCAGTTTTGACCCCCTGTTCCTGTGTCCCCTCTCTGGAACATCCTATCTCTCCCCGCAGTATCTTTAAGTAGTTATCATGTCTCCTGACCCTTTGTCTCCAGTGTCGTCAGTCTGATTTCCTCAAACCTTTCCTCATACACATTCCCCTGAGATCTGGGACTAGCCTTGTTTGACAAAACCTTTGTATTTCTCTAACTTCTTGACGTGTTGACCAGGGGTGGGTTCCAGACTGGTGCTGCTACTCCAGTATGGGCCTAACATTGACTGTTGGATCAGTGTCTTGAACGATCCCCTTATTTAAGGTTTCGTAACGGTATTCTTCAGGTATGCAGGCGCCTCATATTGCTGCAGAAGTTATTTGGTTGTTGTGTGCTCCGGTGACGTGCTCGGTGTTATGGTCACCCGAGGTCTTTTCCTGAGTGAGGTCTGTAGTCGTTGTTCTACCCCCCTTAGCTTTTCTCTGTCTGCGGTCTTCTTTTGCCCATCCCTATCTTCTTGACTTTGCATTTGGCTGGATTGAATTCGAGAAGCCTGTTTCTGGACCACATGTCCAGCCTGTCCAGGTCTCTTCGCAGTCCTGCCTCATCTCATCCGATTTATTCTTCTCATTTACTTACACATATCTGATAATAGGGACACTTCAGAGTCTAATCCTTCCATCATGTCGTTGCATATATCAAAACTTAGCACTGGCTTCTTGAACTGACCCCGGTGGACCCGCTCGTTCAGCAGGCGCCCACTGTAATACTCTTCACGTACACATGAACTCGTTGCTGCCTCCCTGTCAGTATTCCTGATCCACTGCAGTGCCCTCCCTGTTACATGCGCCTGATCCTCCAGCTTCCTGAACTAATCTCTTGTGGGAACTGTGTCAAAGGCCTTCCTGCAGTCTTGGAAAACGGCAATCAACCCACCCCTCTCTCTCGTGTCTTAATTCTTGGTACCCTTGTCATAAAACTCCAGACTTTGCCTTCATGAACCCATTGCTGGTTTTCATTTAAATCTTGTCCGTTCCAGGTGTTCGACCACTCTCCTCTGATAATCTTCTCATGATTTGCACAAGTACATGTCAGAGGACACTGGTTGTAGTTTGGCGCTCGTTTCTTTTCCCTTTTCTTAAATATGGGGACTACAATAGATGTCTTCATTTTTCAGGTAGTGCCCCAGTTTCAAAGGGATGGTGTTGAAGATTGTGGTTAGAGGCACGTCACAGCATCTTTGTCCTTCTCTAAGGACCCATGGGGAGATGTCCGTCCCATCGCCTTTGAGGTATCAAGGTTACTTAGCAGCTTTCTTCAACCTCCTCCTCGGTTGTTCGTATGTCATCCAACACTTGGGGGTTTTTTTTAAAATTTTATATTTTTTTTTTTTCCCCCCCTTTTTTTTCTTGATGTTCCCTTCTGTACTGATCTCCCCACAGCACTTTCCTGTCTCTACTGAAAAAACTTCCTTTAATCTACTGTTCAGCTCCTCACATAACTGCTGGTCATTTCTTGTGGGTTCTCCGCCTTCTGTCCTTAATCTGATAACTGGTCTTTGACTGTTGTCTTCCTCCTGAGTGGCTATACACAGTTTCGGGTCTGTCTTGATTTTCGATGCTATGACATTTTCATACTGTCGGTAGGGCCTTCCTCCTTATCGGTTGCATACTCGTTCTGGCTCTGCGACCGATCTCCCTTTTTCGAGTGTTCTCTGCCTTCTATACTTTGTACCATTCTCATTGCACATTTGTTTTTGACCTCATTACACAGTCGGGTAAACACTGGGGCTCGTTCTGGTCTTCCCAGTTGTTACTGTGCCCTTGCGGTATAAACCTTTCCACTGCCTCCTTGCCATTTGTTGTTACAATATTCCATCATTTAATTTACTGGCTTCTGCAGTTCTCTGTCCCATGGGACCTCTGCAGGAAGTTCCTCAACCTATGTAGTCCATCTTTTATAGTCAGGCTTTTTTCCCATTCAAACCTGTTATTCTCTCCAATTGCGCTCTACTATGTATCTCAAAGCACAGAATCACGTGGTCGCTAGATCTTTAGAGGACTCGCAGTCTTGATGTCCTCAATGTCTAAGCTGCCAGGGTGAACATAAGGTCCAATCTTGCTGGTTTCATCTCCCCTCTCACTTGTAGTTGGCCCTTAACATGTTGTTGCATGAGGTTTTCCAGCCACCACGTCCAATATCCTGGATTCAATGTTTCGGGATACCCATGTGGCTCCAGGTTTTCCCAGTCAATATCCCTGTGGTTGAAATACCCATAACCAGCAACTGTGCTCTGCTGGAGTGAGGCTCTTCTTGTGTGTGTGTGTGTGTGTGTGTGTGTGTGTGTGTGTGTGTGTGTGTGTGTGTGTTACTACTTGACACAGTGATTATAAAATATATGTTAGAATATAATGCTTATTACGCTCATTTATGCTTTATGACCCTTGTAGGTTTTTGTGCTTCTTTTCAATTTTATAATAATATGCTCATTATTACTTAATTTATCGTAATTGTGTCCTGTAGGTCATGCGCTAGCGCACTCAGATCACATTCGGGGTCCAGGGTCGATCCGAGGTGCTGTCCATGTTCACCAATCCAGTAAAATATGTTTCTGAGTGTTAGTAGAACTGGTGTGGGTCGCATCCTGGGGACCAAAATTAACAGATTTGCCCGATATGTTCTGGATAACAAGGGGCTTTTCTTATAGAAGTTTGTCACTGATGGTCTTACTTACCTTGTACATGTACTTGTAGACATTGTTATTAATATGATAATAAATAATTATAATAATAATAATATAATAATAATTAATAATTAATAATAATAATTATATTATTATTATTATTATTAATTATAATAATAATTAATAATAATTATAATTAATTATTATTATTAGTATTAATATTATTATATTATTTATTTATTTTTTATTTATTATTTTTTATAAACCACATCGGCCGATTCCCTCAAAGGCAGGGTGGACTGAAAAAGAAAATCGTTCTTATCATTACTCTATTACTGTCTTGCCAGAGTGATGCTTTACCTCTACAGTTTATAAACTGCAACATTAACACCCTCCTCAGAGTGCAGACACTACTTTCATCGCCAGGGCTCAAGTCCGGCATGCCGGTTTCCCTGAATCCCTTCACAAATGTTACTTTGCTTACACTCCAACTGCTCGTCAAGTATTAAAAACCAGTTGTCTCTATTCACTCCTGTCAGTAGCTCAGCATGGTTTGCTGGAAGTCCAAGCCCCTCGCACATTTAAACCTCCTTTTACCCCCTCCCTCCAACCTTTCCTAGGTGACCCTACCCCGCCTTTCCCACTAAGGATTTTACATCTCGAACTCACTTGTTTTGTTCCATTCTTCTACATGTCCAAACCACCCCTCAACAACTCTCCTAAGGCCCTCTGGATAATAGGGTTGGTATAACTTTACCCGCACCTTCTCATAATATCCTCAACTACGAATTCTCTGCATTATTATTCACACCACACTTGGCCCTTAGACATGACATATCCACTGCCTCCAGCTTCTTCTCGCTGCAACATTCAATCACCATGCTTAACACCCATATAGGAGTTGTTTGTATAACTATTCTCTAATACATTTCCTCTTTGCTTCCATGAAACAAATGTTCTTTGGTCTCGCAGACTCCTAAGTGACCACTCACCCTTTTTCCCTTCATAGTTCTATGATTTACCCAACCTTCATGGACCCAATATGCTGACACGTCCGCTCTAATTATCTGTAATACATTTCACTTCCTAAATACTCTCTCCCTCTAATATGATATACAATCTAGTGTCACCTAATCCTTTTTGTTATCCTCATCACCCAACTTCTTTCCTATATTCACTTTCAATTTTCTTCTTTTCATACCCTACCATTCATCACCACCTTCTGCAACTTCTCTTCAGATTCTCCAAAAAGCACAGTGTCATTAGCAAAGAGCAACTGTGACATCTCCCACTCTATGGTTTGAGTCTTTATCTTTTAATTCCACACTCTTGCCAAGGAACCCTCGAATTTACTCTCTCCTACAAACCGTCTATAAATATATGACCAACCATGGTGCATCACAATCTTGTCTAAAGCCTACTTTTACTGGAATTTAATCTCCGTCTTTCCTGCATTCTCTAACCCCATGAGTCTCACAATCTCTTAAAAAAACTCTTCATGCTTTCAGTAACCTACCTTCCTTTACCATACACCTGGAATCTCTGCAACATTACCCCCTTATCCTCCCTGTCATATACCTTTCCAAATCAATTAATGCCACAAACTACCCCTTTGTAGGACTTATCTAAAATACTGTTCACCTATCAGTTTCACTGTAAAACACTTGGTCTTTACAACTCACCTCTACCCTATCCTAAAGGCCCGTTTGATTCATCTGGGTCCCTACTCTCCATCTTACTCTTAATTCTTTCACTAATGACTCTTACCAACACTTTTACAGGTATATCTCTTTTGTCCCCTTTGCTTATTCAAAAGGAAAACTTTGCATGCTCTCTGCCAATCTCTAGGTTTCTTACCATCTTCCATTATTTTATTATATAATAGCACAAACACTCCAAACTATATCCCCACCTTCTTTTACAATTTCTAATCTCTATCCCACTCATCCCAAGCTTCCTTACCCCCTTGCACTCTACTAATTGACCTCACGAACTTCCCAACTCACAACTGGCTCTTCCTCATCTACCAAGATGTTATCCTCCTTGCCCTATAAGGAAGCACAGCTTCCCAATCTGCGTCTTCCTGATACCTCTAACTCTCCAATTTAATATCTCTCCTCTCCATTTTTACCAGTCGAAATCCATTCTGTTACCTAGGCTTCCTCAACTTGTAATCTCAACTCCATACTTTTTTCTTATTTGCAAACAAAATTTGTTGATAACATGAACCACTCTCTCATTGCCTCTTTGTACATTGCTCTCACCACTTCTGAAACCTACTCTCTTTTTTATCCATATATTTTTAAAAACCCCTCATATGCTAACTTTTTCAGCCTTCCAACAACTGTCTTCTTACTTCCCAACCACTTGCCTGAACCACAACTTCTGCTGAACACTCTAACACTACATTCTTAAACAACCCCATACATCTCACCATTGCTCTATCTCTCACTAGCCCATCTATCCTCCATAGTTGTTTATATCTTACCCTAAAACTGCCTCTCTTTTAGTTTATTAACCTTCACCTCTCTCGTACTGTTACTTATATTTCCTTGCAACCCATCTACTTTTACCTCTCCAACTGTAGACTACAAACTGATATGATATATCTGTGGCCCCTCTATAAACATGTACTTCCTGAGTCTATGCAACAGTTTTTTTTTCATCTACCAATTACGTAGTTCAATACTGTCATTACGTCCTACATCATGTATACTTGTTTATCCTTTTTTTTTCTTAAAATACGTATTACCGATAACTAAACCCATTTCTATACAAAGTTCTATCATTTACAACTGGCACATCAAACTTACCTACCCACACCCTACTCTAAATCGTTTCTCCTACTTTAGCATTTTAGGTTCCCTACCATAAGTACTCTCGCACTTGTTCAAAGGTTCCTATTATAATTCGCTTAAACATCCCACAAAATCTTCTCTCTTCTTCTCTACACTCCTTTCTTCTCCAGTGCATACACGCTTATTATGACCCAGTTTCACAACCGACCCTTATTTTAATACACATAATCCTTGAATTTATACTGTCGTTCAAAACATTTATTGCTACCACTTCTTAGCGCTACTCTCTCAGATGCTCCAGACTTATTCAATTTATTTTCCCAACTGAAACTCGCCTACTTCATTTCTGCTTGTTTCGCTTAGTTCCAGGACAACCAACTTCTTTTCATCATAACATCAGCTAATCATCACTTTCTTATTATCTCACTTTTCCACGTTAATTCAAGTTTCACAGTTTTATAAAGTTTTTCTTCTTCTCATGTCTTTCAGTTTCCACTATGTTTTCTATATTACATATGGAAATGATGCTAACTAAAGTTAGGATAACTCTTCTTAAGCTGAGCTGGAATTAGATTTATAATATCTGAATATTATCAATGTTTGTGACTGGTTATTACTTTAGATGGTGGTGCACAAACCGTATAATCTCTTCATTCTGTCATATTTCACTTGATATTTCAGACTTAAAAAATCATAAGGAAAATCTCTCTCTCTCTTCTCTCTCTCTCTCTCTCATCTCTCATCTCTCTTCTCTCTCTCTCTCTCTCTATCTCTCTCTCTACTCTTCTCTCTCTCTCACCCTGGGAAAAAGATTCCACGATTGCGCCCGATTTAAATTTACCTTTTCGAAAAAGTAAATATTTGAAACAGAGGTAATGTATTAACTGCCAAGTAAACTGCCTGCAGGTGAGAGTCTGGGAAGAACCGCAGCTGGGGACTAGTAAACACCTCCGACATTGAGCTCTGGGTATAAGTGTTGGTTTGCTGTCGTGTGGTCTTCCTGTGTGTCTGGTGTGGGTTTTACAGGTGGTTGCTGGTTCATGTGTGGGTGAAAGCAGCCACAGAGTGCTAAGTGACTAGGTACTTTTGACAGGTGTAGCTTATTTCAGCTTCACGTAGGAATAATTGATTTGTTTTGTAAAAGGATGGAGTAAATTAATGGTTCGATAATCTGGGAATATCGTCAGATTTTTATGGTTTCAGGTAAACGATTCATAAACAGCAGATTCTTTTTTTAAAATATTAATTTTCAATTGTGTGCTTATATTTTCATATGAAGTTCTACTCACGATTGTGAGAGTTGTTTATATGCACACAAACAACACACACACATTACAAACACCAGGACGTCACCATCGAGCTGGACAATAACCTACAGGCTGCTCAGCTGCATTGTATGTACTGTAATCACTTTGTGTGGTTGTTTGGGTGTGGGGTTTCCAGTTCCATTTAACACCCAAGCTGTTGTATGAAACGGCCACAACTCTCTTAGGCCGATAAATGAATAGGCACTCAAGTACTCAATAAGGGAATAACAATGGTATCTATGGAAAAAGGGCGAGTAAGTTACATTAAACCTAGGTGGTAGGAAGAGCTAGATGGCATGTATTTTAAGTATGGTGGCGCGGGTGATGCCCGGGGGGGGAGGGGGCGCGGGGCGGCGGGCGCGGCTGTGGGGGGGGCGGTCAGGGGGAGGGTCAAGTCACAGGAGCAGTGGGGTCAGTTCACAAGAGGCTGTGATCAGGTAAGTGACCACTGAGGACTCCACCATAAACACTCCAACGCACAATTCACCTACTTTTAGACAACTTATAAACCCACTCATTATTCCACATATAATTCCACACATTAATTCCTCACACAATTACACACACACAACACACCACACACACACACACACTAACTACACAACACACACACAACACACAACACACACCTCACACTCATACACACTCACTCACATACATCAGGCTAAGAAGGAAGGAGGAGAGACAACAACGAATATGACCTTGAGTATGTGAGGACTCAACAAGAGATTCTATGAAGTGTTCTCAGAGGAGACAGAAGGGGCTCAGGGAAGACGGAGAGGTGGGGCACACCTTCAAGTGCTGGACACAGTACACACAACCGAGGAAGAATGTTAAAGAGGTTCTGACGTTAGCTAGATACCTCAAAGGCATTGAGCCGGATAAAATCTCTCCAGGGTTCTGGAGAGGGAGCAGAGCGCTATGTGTACCACTAAAAACAATATTCAATACACCAATTGAAACAGGGAGATTGCCTGAGGCATGGCTGACAAGCAAATGATAGTCCCAGTCTTTAAATTAAACGGGGAGGACAGACATGAAGCACTAAACTACAGACAGTGTCCACTGACATGTAATAGTATGCAAAATCATGGAGAGATAATCAGGAGAAGAGTGTGAAAAACGTGAAAGGAATGTTCTCATCAAACAGCAGCCAACATGGTTTCAGGGACGGGAAATCCTGTGTCAAAAACCTACTGCCGAGTTCTACTGACAATGGTGATAGCGTAAGACAAGGAGAGAAGGGTGGGTGGATTGCATTTTTTTTGGACTGCACGAAGGGCGTTTGACACAGTTCCAACCACAAGAGATTTAGTGCAAAAACGGGAGGAAAAATCAAGGGCAGGGTGGATACAGGGGAGGCATAACAATGGATCAGAAATACCTTGTCGGAAGGACAGCAGCGAGTCATTGGTACGTGGCTAGGTGTCAGAGTGAGGCACCTGTGACAAGCGGCGGTCCGACAGAGGTCAGTCCTAGGACCAGTGCTGTTTCGGGTATTTGTGAACTTCGTGACGGAAGGAATAGACTCGAAGTGTCCCTTTTGCAGATGACGTGGAGAGTTGATGAGAAGAATTCATTCGATCAAAAGACCAGCAGAAAAATACACAAAGGGAATCTGGAAAGGCTGCAGACCTGGTTAAGCATGGCTTCTGGAGTTCAAACCCACCAAGTGTAAGGTCATGAAGATTGGGAAGGGGCAAAGAAGACCGCAGACGGATTACAGTCTAGTGCCAGAGACTACAAACCTACCTCAAGGAAAAACATTCTGGGATGAGTATAATACCAGCACATCATCTGAAGGCACATCAAACAAGTAACTGTGCAGCATATGGACCTAGTAACCTCAGAAAAGCCCTTCCGACATCTTAATAAGGAAACGTTCAGTTCAGAACCTGTACAACCGTGTAGTTAGCCCAGTATTGGATTATGCTGACACAGTTTGGAACCCACACCTAAGCCAATCACGTAAAGAAATCTAGGAAGTGCAAAGGTTGACAAACAAGACTAGTCCCAGAGCTTAGAGAGTATGTCCTACGAGGTGATTGTTATGGAAAACAACCTGACGACACTGGAGGACAGGAAGAGATAGGGGTGACATGAAACGGACATACAAAATACTGAGTAGGATTTACAATGTGACAAAGACAGGATTTCCAGAGTTGGGACAAGATACAAGGGACACAGTTAAGTTGTAGACACAGTTGAATCCACAGGGATGTTAGGAAGTATTTCTTCAGCCACAGAGTACTTCAGAGTGGAATTGTTTGGGAAGCGATGTAGTGGAGGGAAGGGATCTATACAAAGCTTTAACCCTTGCCAATTACATAGTCTTGAAGATCGGGGAGGCAAAGAAAAGACCACAGGACACAGTATCAGTCTAGGGGGCCAAGACTGTGAACCTCACTCAAGGAAAAAAATCTTGGCGGTAAGTATAAAACCGAGCCCATCTCCTGAAGCGCACATCAATCAGATAACTGCTGCAGCGTACGGACGTTTTGGCAAACCCATAGGTTATCGTTCGATTCACTCAGTAAGAATCGTCAAGGACTCTGTAATATTTACGTTATGCCATACTGGAGTATGCAAGCACCAGTTTGGAATCCACCACCTAGCCCCGCACGTCAGAAAATTAGAGGAAGGTTAATGGTTTTGCAACCATGTCTAGTCCCAATAACTAAGGGGTTTTCCTACGAAGAAAGGTTACGGGAAACTTGGACTGATGACATGAGTACAGGCGGGTCAGGAAGGACATGATTGCGACATAAAAAAAACTTACGCAGAATAGACAAGGTGTCAAAGACATGATGTTTCAGAGATGGGACACAGAAACATAGGTCACAATTGGAAGTTGAAGACTAATAGAGTCAAAAAGGATGTTAGAAGTTTTTCTTCAGGCACAGAGTTCTCAGGTAGTGAATGCCTAGAAAGTGTTATAGTGGAGGCGGGTCGACGGTGGCTGGTGGTAAAGCTCCCGCTTCACACACGGGAGGGTCCGGATTCGATTTCCGGCGGGTGGATACATTTCGACAAGTTTCCTTACACCTGTTGTCCTGTTCACTAGCAGCAAATAGGTACCTTGGTGTTAGTCGAATGGTGTGGGTCGCATCTGGGGAACAAGAGTAAAGGACCCAATGGTAATAAGTTAAGACCAGTCTCGATGACGCACTGACTTTTTGGGTCTATCCTGGGTGGCCTAACCCCCGGGGTTAAAATCCGAACGAAAATATATATAGGTTTTAAGACGAGGTTGAGAAAATCTCATGGAGCAGGAGAGAAGAAGACTAGTTAGCAATCACTGAGAGGCGGGCAGGAGCTATGACTCGATCCATGCAAACCAAATTGAGTCAGTAAACAACACACCACACACACACCACACACCACTTAACACACACACAACACACACACACAAACACTCACAACACATCACACACACCACAAAATCATGGAGGAGATTATCAGGTGAAGAGTGGTGCGAACACATAGAACAGGAACGATCTCATCAACAGCAGCCAACATGGTTTCAGGGACGGGAAATCCTGTGACACAAACCTACTGGAGTTCTATGACTGGTGAAAGCTGTTAGACAAGAGAGAGAGGGGTGGGTGGATTTTAGTATTACTCATCTTTCTTCTCCCTGCATTTTCTTGGACTGCAAGAAGGCGTTTGACACAGTTCCACACAAGAGATTGGTGCAAAAACTGGGGTCAAGCAGGGATAACAGGGAAGGCACTACAATGGATCGGGGAATACTTGTCAGGGAAGGGACAGCAGCGAAGTCCATGGTACGTGGCGAGGTTTGTCAGAGTGGGCACCTGTGACCTGCGGGGTACAGGGTCGTCCTAGGTCCAGTGCTGTTTATGGTATTTGCATGAACGACATGACGGAAGAATAGACTCTGAGGTGTCCTGTTTGCAGATGACGTGAAAGTTGATGAGAAGATTCACTCGATCGAAGGACCAGGCAGAACTACAAAGGGATCTGGACAGGCTGCAGACCTGGTCCAGCAATTGCGCTCCTGGAGTTCCAATCCACCAAGTGCAAAAGTTCATGAAAAGATTGGTGGAAGGGTAAAGAAGACGCAGACGGAGTTACAGTTAGGCCCCCCCCCCCGGCACCCCCCCGGAGGCAGAGACTAACAAACCTCACTCAAGGAAAAAAGAATCTTGGGGTGAGTATAAACACCCAGGCCACATCTATGAAGCGCACATCACCAAATAACTGCTGCAGCAATATGGGCGCCTAGCAAAGTCTGAACAGCATTCCGACATCTTAATCGGAATTCGTCAGGACTGTACACAGCTGTATGGTAGTCCATATTGGGAGTATGCGGCACTCAGTTTGGAAAACCCACACCTAGCCACAGCACGTAAGAAAACTAGAGGAGAGTCAAAGGTTTGCAACAAGACTAGTCCCAGAAGCTAAGAGGTATGTCCTACGAGAGAGGTTAAGGGAAATCATCCTGACGACCACTGGAGGAACAGGAGAGATAGGGGGGACATGATAAACGCATACAAATACTGAGAGAATTGACAAGGTGGACAGACAGAGGTTCACAGAGATAGGGACACAGTATGAAGGGGACACAGTTGGAGCTGAAGACCAAAGATGAATCACCCGGTATGTTAGGAAGTATTTCTTCAGCCACAGAGTAGTAGTAAGTGGAATAGTTTGGAAGCGATGTAGTGGAGGCAGGATCAACTTACATAGCTTTATGCTGAGGTATGATAAAGCTCCACGCTCAGGCGGAGAGTGACATAGTAGCGTTCAGTGAGTGGAGTGGGTGGGGGCAGGAGCTCGGACTCGACCCCGCACCTCAACTATGGTGAGTACAACTAGGTGAGTTACACACACACACACACTCACACCACCACACACACACACTCACACACACACACACACTCACACACTCACATCTAATTTTCCTATATTTTTACCAATTTTAATATGTATGCTGTCATTGTTCAATATGTAAGGGAATGCTTATCTGCACAGTGATTATTAGTGCTCAGGAATGTATAGTTAGTTTCTTAATTTCTTTGAGATGATAATGTTATTACGTATTTTACCACCTGACTGTTGTGTTAGTTACAAGTTATCGAAGGCGCTTGTCGATATTATGCGTGTGTATGGGTGTGTGTGTCGTGTGTGTGTGATAGTGTTGTGTGTGTGTGTGTGGTGTGTGTGTGATGTGTGTGTGTGGATGTGTGTGTGTGTGTGTGGTGTGTGTGTGTGTGTAGTGTGTGTGTGGTGTGTGTGGTGTGTGTGTGTGTGGTGTACTCACCTATTTCGTACTCAACCTATTCGTGGCTGTAGGGGTCGAGGCTTCAGCTCTTCTTCCCCGCCCCTTCATTGATTGCTACTAGGTCCTCTCTCTCCCTACTAATGTGCTTTATCATACCTCGTTCTTAAAACTATGTATGGTTCCTGCTCCACTACGTCGTTTTCTAGGCTATTCTACTTCCTGACAACTCTATGACTGAAGAAATTACTTTCTAACGTCTCTTGATTCCCATACGAGTCTTCAGCTTTCAACTGTGTCCTCTTGATTCTGGTTCATCTCTGGAACACCACGGTATTTGTACACCTTGTCAATTCGTCCTCCGTATTTATAAATGTCTTTATCATGTGACTCTGACCCTCCTGCCCTCCAGTGTCGTAGACCGATTTCCCTAATCCTTTCTTCTTAGGACGTCCGTTGCTAACCTTTGCTCTTTCTGTATTTATTGACGAAACTTGTCCAGGTATGGGATTCCTAAATGGTGCTGCATACATTCAACATGGACGTGACGTACACGGTGTCTGAGGTATCCGGAACAGCTATTCTTATGTGTACTGACGCCCCGTATGCTGCAACGTTGTCTGATTGATATGAGCGCCTCAAGAGATTATGCTCGGCATTATACTCACCCCAAGATCTTATTTCCTTAAGTGAAGTTTGCAGTCTTTGGCTAAACTAGATTATATCTGTCCGCAGTTTTCTTTGCCCTCTCCGATCTTCATGACTTTGCATTTCGCGGGGTTTAATTCATAGGACCCAGTGCCTGGACCAGGTTTGTAGCCCGTCAGGTCTCTTTGTAGCCTGCATGATCCTCGACCGATTTAATTTGCCTCCTTTAATTTGACATCATCTGCCAAACTAAGACACAGCACAGGTCCTCGGACCTGACCCCTGTGGAACCCCTTTCATCACAGGCTCCACAATTAACACCTAGTCAAGTACCATGACTTGTTGTTGCCCTTCCCTATAAGATATTCTCTGATCCATGGCAGTACCTGTCCTTTTATGTGTGCCTGATCCTCTAGCTTTTGCATTAACGTCTTGTGAGGAGCTATAACGCAGGTATTATTGCAGTACACAAGTATAAATACAGTCTATCTACCCCTGTCTCCTAGTGTCTTACTTCTTTTACTGGTCATAAAAACTCCAGTAGGTTTGTCACATCGGGTTTTCTCTTCTGAAACCGTTCTGGTTGTCGTTTAAAAGATTGGTCTTTCAAGGTGCTCTACCTACTCTCCTCCTGATGATCTTCTCCATGACTTTGCTTACTAATACATGTCTGTGAAACAGGTCTGTTAGTTTAATGCTTTGTGTCTGTCTGTTTATGCTTTGTGTTTTGCCATCTTCCATTACCTCAGGTAGTTGTCAGTTTCAATGCAATATGATGATTTCGTTAGTGGTACACACAGCATCTCTGCTCCCTCTCTAGGAACCCACGGAGAGATGTTGTTGGTCCCACTGCCTTTGGGGTTCCAAAGCTAGCTTCTTCACCTATCCTTGTGTGTTTTTTCATCAGCACGTTGGTGAACCCCCTATTTCGAATTCCTTGAGTCCTTCCTGACTCCACTATAAATACGTCTTTAATTTCATGTTGAAGCTCCTCACATTAAATCTTGATCGTTTCTTGTGAACTCCCACCTTCCTTTCAGCTGATTACTGGTCCTTGACTGTTGTTTTCCTGCTGATGTGGCTATTCAGCACAGACTTCTCCTCTGCTCCTTAACTGTGTTATGACATAGTCATAATTTCTGTAACTTGAATTCTGCAGTTCTTCTTCCACTGAACGTGTTGCAGCAAGTTCTTCATGCATGTGTAGTTCACCCTTTTTTTTGTTTGGTTTTTCCCATTTTTTTTTTTTTTCCCTATTCCTGGACCTCTCACTTGAGCTCAACTAGTAATCAAATCAAAGAAACCATCATGACACTAGGAGCCGAAACTACTCAAACGTGAATACTAGGTCCAGTTGGCTGGATCGTCCTCACCTCTCTCTCTGTAGTGTCTATAACATGTTGATGCATGAGATTTTCCAGTACCTCTGCCATCATATTGGATCTCCAGTTTCGGGGGAACCCCAAGGGGCTCCAGGGTTTTCCAGTCAATCTGCTTGTGATTGAAATCATCTGTAATTAGTAATCTTTTCTCTCGTCATGTAGCTCTTCTGGGCATCTGGTAGTGTGTTTTCATTGCTCTGTTGTCTCATTATATGCTTCTCTTGACATCCTGCTGTTCTGCGGCGGGTTGTACATTTATGCAAATTCTCACCTTATGGCCTCTCAGAATGGATTGTCCGTACTATGTAGTCCCTTTTCCCATTCCATCATTCTTTCCATTTCCTGGAATCCCCAACGGTTTTAATGAGCAGTGCCAAATCCTCCTCCCCCCTCTGTCCTCCCTTATCTTTCCTGAGGATGTGATATCCATGTGAAGATTGTATCTGTTATCATTCTGAGTAGTTCGTTTAGTGAGTGTTCTTATATCTGGGGAAGTCTCCTTCGTTCTTTCATGCGGGTTTGCACACTCCTCACTTTTATTTACTCCATTTGCATTTGTATACCCAAAAACTTCAACTAAAACTTTGGTCTGGTGATTGATGTGAAGGTGGAGTTTGTTTTTATTTGGGTCGGGGATTGAGGATGGCATTTTTGATTTTGGATTAGAACGTTTGGTTGCATTGTGGTGGCCATAGTTTGGGGGCTCCTGTGGTTGTGGAGAGAGACTGTATTTGATCTTCCTACTTGAGTCTGGGTTCTGTTCATCTCCTTCTTCATTGTCTTTTCTTCTTTCGTCTTTGTACGCTCTATTTCGTTTCTTTCCTTCTTGTTTCTGTCCACTGTCGAGATACACTTACAGTATTCCAGCATGTCCCTTAGTCTTGCTTTTCTCCTGTAGCATCTGTTCGAGTCTATTCTGCCTGGTAAATCACTTTGTCTGGCTGGATCTTTCCTCTTGTAAACCACTCTATCTCAGAAAATTTGCCAACAAGATCATGTATCTTCTATTGCTTTTCATGATATATTCAATAACTTTTTCCTCTTGTTCTTCTTGCTTTGTTAAGTTTCCCTTCACTTTTGGATCCCCATTAACAAAGGACTGATCTCTCCCTGTCATTCTCCTACTGCATAATCCCTATATATCCCTGATTACATTTAGTTGCCTCAATGCAACTTTCCTTTCCCTCATCTCTTCAGGGGGAACCAGTAGTCTGTTCATTTTCCTTCTCAGCTTTTCTTCCTCTGCTTTGGTCTGTTGGCTCTATATATTTCTTAACTCTCATTTTTCTACAGACCTCTCGATTGTGCCTTAGGTAATTCCTCTTTTTTTCTCAGGCTCCACGATGGCCCCCCCGTGTGCTCTGATAGGGCCTCTGCCTACAGTTTCACTCCTTCATTCCCTATGGCCCCTGTGCTGACTGAGGAGCGTTTCTGATGCCATACCCCATAGACTCTTTAGTTCTTTAGGCAGCTTCAGATTTTTCAGTTCCTCTTCTAATCTCTGTATCTTAGCCTATGCTGTTGCGATGCATTTCTCCCACTTGCTGCTCTCTGCAGCTCTCCTCTTCTATATTTTCATGCAAAGCTCTTCTAGCTTCCTTCCCCACTCATGTTCCTTTTCATAAGCTCTACTACCCAATCTTCCTTCCCAGACTCATCCTCCAGTCCCCTGGTTTTCCCTCCTGCTATCTGGCTACCCATTTTTTTGTTGTTGTTATTTTGTGATGTGTTTATCTGAGTGTGTGTGGGGGCGTAGGGAAGGAGAGGAGGAAGCTGGAGACAGTGGCGAAATGAGAGACAGGTAGGGAGAAGGAAAGATGAGGAATAAGGGGAGATAGAGGAGGGAGAAGCAAAGGGGAAGAGGGAATGGGAAAGGAGAGAGGGAGAGCAAGAGGAGGGTGAGAGAGGGGGGAAAAGGGGGGTGAGAGAATTGGGGGAGTGTGTGGGTGGAGAAAGTTGGGGAGGATGTGGGGGAGAGAGCGTGTGGGCCTCTGTATTTGGGAATGTGTAGGTGTAAACGTTTGTGTGTGTGAGTGTGTGTACTCACTTAATTCACCTAATTGTACTCACCTAATTTGTACTCACATAATTGTGGTTGCAGGGGTCGAGACTCAGCTCCTGGCCCCGCCTCTTCACTGATTGCTACTAGGTCCTCTCTCTCTCTCTCTCTGCTTCCTGACCTTTATCATACTCTCTTAAAACTATGTATGGTTCCTGCCTTCACTACTTCACTTGCTAGGCTATTCCACTTCCTGACGACTCTATGACTGAAGAAATACTTCCTAACGTCCTTGTGACTCGTTTGAGTCTTCAGCTTCCAGTTTTGACCCCTTGTTCCTGTGTCCCCTCTCTGGAACATCCTATCTCTGTCCCCGCAGTATCTTATAAGTCGTTATCATGTCTCCCCTGACCCTTCTGTCCTCCAGTGTCGTCAGTCTGATTTCCCTCAACCTTTCCTCATACGACATTCCCCTGAGCTCTGGGACTAGCCTTGTTTGCAAACCTTTGTACTTTCTCTAACTTCTTGACGTGCTTGACCAGGTGTGGGTTCCAGACTGGTGCTGCATACTCCAGTATGGGCCTAACATGCACAGTGTACAGTGTCTTGAACGATCCCTTATTTAGGTATCGTAACGGTATTCTCAGGTATGCAGGCGCCCATATGCTGCAGCAGTTATTGGTTGATGTGTGCCTCCGGTGACGTGCTCGGTGTTATGGTCACCCCAGAGTCTTTCTCCTGAGTGAGGTCTGTAGTCTTTTGTCTACCTAGCTTTACTCTGTCTGCGGTCTTCTTTGCCCTCCCTAATCTTCATGACTTTGCATTTGGCAGGATTGAATTCGAGAAGCCAGTTTCTGGACCACATGTCCAGCCTGTCCAGGTCTCTTCGCAGTCCTGCCTCATCCTCATCCGATTTAATTCTTCTCATTAACTTCACATATCTGCTAATAGGGACACTTCAGAGTCTATTCCTTCCATCATGTCGTTCGCATATATCAAACATAGCACTGGCTCTAGAACTGACCCCTGTGGGACACCCGCTCGTCACAGGCGCCCACTGTGATACCTCTTCACGTACCATGACTCGTTGCTGCCTCCCTGTCAGTATTCCCTGATCCACTGCAGTGCCCTCCCTGTTACATGCGCCTGATCCTCCAGCTTCTGCACTAATCTCTTGTGGGGAACTGTGTCAAAGGCCTTCCTGCAGTCTTGGAAAACGCAATCAACCCACCCCTCTCTCTCGTGTCTTACTTCTGTTACCCTTGTCATAAAACTCCAGATTTGCCTTCCATGAACCCATGCTGGTTTTCATTTATAATCTTGTCCGTTCCAGGTGTTCGACCACTCTCCTCCTGATAATCTTCTCCATGACTTTGCACACAGTACATGTCAGAGACACAGGTCTGTAGTTTAGCGCCTCGTTTCTGTTTCCTTTCTTAAATATGGGGACTACATTAGCTGTCTTCATTTTTCAGGTAGTTGCCCATGTTTCAAGGGATGTGTTGAAGATTGTGGTTAGAGGCACGCACAGCATCTCTGCTCCTTCTCTAAGGACCCATGGGGAGATGTCCGGTCCCATCGCCTTTGAGGTATCAAGGTCACTTAGCAGCTTCTTCACCTCCTCCTCGGTTGTTCGTATGTCATCCAACACTTGGTGGTATATTCCTCTTGATGTTCCCTTCTGTACTGATCTCCCACAGCCCTTCCTGTCTCTACTGTAAAAACTTCCTTAAATCTCCTGTTCAGCTCCTCACATACCTGCTGGTCATTTCTTGTGGGTTCTCCGCCTTCTGTCCTTAATCTGATCACCTGGTCTTTGACTGTTGTCTTCCTCCTGATGTGGCTATACAACAGTTTCGGGTCAGTCTTGATTTTCGATGCTATGACATTTTCATACTGTCGTTGGGCCTTCCTCCTTATCTGTGCATACTCGTTCCTGGCTCTGCGACCGATCTCCCTATTTTCGTGTGTTCTCTGCCTTCTGTACTTTTTCCATTCTCTATTGCACTTTGTTTTTGCCTCCTTACACAGTCGGGTAAACCAGGGGCTCGTTCTGGTCTTCCCGTTGTTACTGTTGCCCTTGGGAATAAACCTTTCCACTGCCTCCTTGCATTTTGTTGTTACATATTCCATCATTTCATTTACTGGCTTTCTGCAGTTCTCTGTCCCATGGGACCTCCTGCAGGAAGTTCCTCAACCCTATGTAGTCCCCTCTTTTATAGTCAGGCTTTTCCCATTCAACTCCTGTTATTCTCTCCACTTGCAGCTCTACTATGTATTCTAAGCACAGAATCACGTGGTCGCTAGCTCATAGAGGACTCGCATACTTGATGTCCTCAATGTCTAAGCTGCCCAGGGTGAACATAAGGTCCAATCTTGCTGGTTCATCCTCCCCTCTCACTCTGGTAGTGCCCTTAACATGTTGTTGCATGAGGTTTTCCAGCACCACGTCCAATATCCTGGATCTCCATGTTTCGGGAAACCCATGTGGCTCCAGGTTTTCCCAGTCAATCTCCCTGTGGTTGAAATCCCCATAACCAGCAACTTGCTCTGCTGGAGTGAGCTCTCTTGTGGTGTGTGTGTGGTGTGGTGTGTGTGTGTGTGTTGTGTGTGTGTGTGTGTTTGGGGGGTGGGGGTTGTGGTGTGG
>NC_069422.1:5866862-5879379 GCF_026875155.1 Cherax quadricarinatus | reverse complement strand
TCCACTGACAGCAAGAAAATCATAATCCAGGTGAGCAAGAAAACTGAAGAGGGCAACACTGGGGGCAATCAGAATTATCACCAGCGAAGATAAAGTTGCCCCCAGGGATGCTGGCACTGCTGAAGAACTTAGAGGAAAGCTCCCTGCCAGGGACCCCTCAAGGAAGGTTCCTTGATGTTGGTGAGGGGCTCTTGATTTAGGGAATTGGATCTGTGCTCCAGTTCCCCGAATTAAGCCTGAATGCCTTCCACATCCCCTCCCAGGCGCTGTATAATCCTCCGGGTTTAGCGCTTTCCCCTTGATTATAGTAATAATCCCTGCCAGGGAAACCAGGGGCACCAACAGTTCCAACACCTCTGTCTCCTCTGTAGAACCATTGATTGTGCAAGACTCAGACATTTACAAAGCAATAATGTCGTTCTCGTCTGGCTCTGCTGGGGGTTACACTGGAATAAGGCCACAGCATTTAAAATAAATGGTTAGTCCAGTTATCGAAGAAATTGCAGAGACACTGCTTTCAGAGATCACAAGGTTCATCAACAATTCCTTGGCTGGTATGATTCCTAGCGAAAATAAACCTTTCTTTTTTGGGTGCATCACTTTGTGCTCTTGAAATGAAGGATGGAGGAATTGGGCCAATTGCAGTGGGCAACACTTTTTGCCTCCTCGTTTCCTAAGCTGCTGTCGGAAGTATTCGCACAGAGGCGGCCATGATGCTTCAACCAAACCAGCTTGGCTTTGGGGTCTCTCAAGGAAATGAAGCAGCAGTTCATGCAACAAGGGCGTATATCAACAACCTGCCTGAGGATAATGCAGTGGAAAAATTAGACTTCAAGAGTGCATTTAATCTCCTGAAAAGAGATGTGGTATTAGCAGCGGTACAAGAACATTTCCCTGGTCTCTTCCCCTTTGTTTCAGCTGGATATAAGAAGGAATCAATGCTCCTGTTTGGAGAGCATGAAATCACATCAGAGGGTGTCCAGCAAGGGGATCCTCTTGCACCATTTCTCTTCTGTATAGCGGTTAAGGAAATCACAGTCAGACTGACCAGTGAGCTAAACATCTGGTTCCTAGATGATAGCACACTAGCAGGAACAAAGGAGTCCCTTCTAGAGGACCTTACACAGGTGATGACACGGAGACAGGAAATGGTTCTCATCCTGACTCCATCCAAATGTGAAACCAACAAGTTATAGAAGCAGTGAGATCAAAACTATCAGGAGCATCAGTCATTGCCTCCACAAATAGCGTCATGCTTGGAGCACCTCTGGGAAGTGATGCCATTGACACAATTCTCAGGAAGAAACTGGGAGAGTTAAGGTGAATGGAACGACGAATAGACAATCTTGACATCAATGATGCCTTGTACCTTCTCACAAAGTGCTTGAGACTGCCCAGGTTGACATATTTCCTAAGACATGCACCTTCATATAACCCTATGTGAAGGCTTACTCAGCCCTGTAACAACTTCAGACAGTATTACCAAGGCTGGCTCCTCCTCAGGAAAATTAATGAATAGAAAAAGAAATAATAATTCACAAAGATAAACACTATTATTTATTAAAGCAAACATAAAACAAGGAAACATGAAAAGTATATCCTATTTGAAAGAAAAATGAAATGAAAAAAATAACATTTGAACTCAACACTAATATATATAGTGATACTGGGGTGTCTGGTGTTGGTGACAACCCTCCGGCTCGTTCTTCACAGTCTATAGCCGTGAATAATTAGTCCAGATGACAGGAAAGCAGGTTCGTTACCACTGCTCGTAGCCTTTTGAAGGAAAGGCTCGTAGCATCTTACGAAAATCAGAACAAGGCAAAAAACTACTTAAACTTTTACCAGGTCAACCGAAACCAGCACGCCTGTATGGCCTTCCTAAGACACAAACCTGGCATCCCACTACGACCTATCACTTCGGGCATAGGGAGTGCACCACACAGACTAGCCGGCCACCTTGCCAAATACCTTTCAGCGCTTCTGGGCACCATCAATCAAGCCCACCTCAAACACTCAGGTAACCTTCTCTCCCGAATTTCCAACCTGAATGTCAAAAACAAAAGCATGGCTTCCTTCGATGTCACAGCCCTCTTTACAACGTTTCCTACTAAAGCTGCAATCAACTTCTGAGACAGACCATGAAACCACGACCTCCCTTTCCCTCTTCTAGATTTCGAATCTAGTAAAACTTTGTTTAATTTCAACTTCTTCAAGTATCAGGACAATTTTTTACAAAAAATTTTTTGGGGGATGGCAATGGGCACCCCGCCAGTCTGTGCTCCAAAACCCTTCTAAAAACCTGGAACAGAGAAATTCAGCACCCTCACCCCAACACGTTACCGGCAAAGATCGTTGATGATATTTTGGGTTTTTTCTATCCAGACGTCTCAATATCCGGGCCCTTCTCAACAAGATTAATGCGTTAAACCCATCTAAAAAGTTACATTGAACTCAAAAATGATGGAAAAACCCCTTTCCTCGCGTTCTAATGGCAGATCTCCCGACAGGACAAACTTCTCTTAAAGTGTATAAAAACCTACCAAAAAGGACGATCTTATCTTTTTTATTCAAACCAAGACCCCGCACTAAAGAGGGCCCTCTTTGGCTTCTTCTTGAGACTCTTCGCATCTCCCACCCTTGTTTTTAGAAGAAGAATGCATTACATAACACAACCCTTTTACACGCTTCATTCCCATCTTTCTTCATCCGAGATTGCAACTCAA
Organism: Cherax quadricarinatus; assembly: GCF_026875155.1. Taxonomy (NCBI): domain Eukaryota; kingdom Metazoa; phylum Arthropoda; class Malacostraca; order Decapoda; family Parastacidae; genus Cherax; species Cherax quadricarinatus. Next base: position 5,876,653 of record NC_069422.1, on the reverse strand, counting down.
GGCACAAGTATCCTCAAAAAACCCGGGCCCATGGAACACCCCCAAACATTCATAGTGTCCCATGGGCGATTTTTGCCCGAATACTCCCCGGGCACTTCATGAGAAACATCAACGTTTCCCCCATAAACACATCATCTATAAAAGACCTCACTACAAAGCAGGCCCCACACCCTAATTTCTACAGCAGGGCGTCACACTACCCCTGTGGTTTTTTCCCAAGAAAATGTAGGCAAAAAGGCAGAGATCTTCAGTCCGCCTGAATGAGCATCGAAATGCCTCTAACAAGGCGATGTAAGGTACGCCGGGTCCTCCCAGAGACCCACGGGGTTTTTGAGAACTGGAACGAGGCACAATTTTTCTCCCCCCGAACCAGACCTCAACGCCGCCCGGTCCCGAACCCTAAAAAAAAATCGCCGCCCCCGACACTATAAACCAACACGGAAACTAAAAAATTTAAAAAAATTTGGGGCATACTATATTCAGCGAAACCAACCCAAAAACACAGAGTCACTGATTTCATCGTCTCCCGTCCTCATCAAGGTGAGGTGTTTTGATAAGGACCTCCTCGCGGGGCCAGTGGGCCCTTTCCCAGTGTTTTTCCATTCTTATTTTATGACATTCCTCCCAGGTCAATTGTTCGCACTGCTTACTCCCGAGCATTTACCCTAACAGAGAAAAGACAACCAGGAGTGGCACAACCAAGATTCGCCCAAAACTGCACTTGCAGCTGTCTTTAGGGGCAGCTGCAAGTCAAATAAAAAGCGATTTTATCGCTCAAAAAAGCCTTTGTTGTCGTCTGTACAGACGACACAGAGGCTAAAGAAATACTTACCCCACTGCTATACCACCAAACGAGACCGGGGGATTTTTTTGTTTTGACTTCCCCAGCACTGGGGGCCCAGGAGAACTTTTGTTCCTCAAGCGACTCGAAACCCTTTAATCATGTACAGGCCACGAAAAATCAAGTCATCTATCGAAGCAAAAAACCCCTTTGGGGCCCAAAGGTGGACTTTTTACAAAAATCCCCAACTTCACCCAAACTGAAGTCACCTTCATGACGTCAACATGGCACCAAGCCTGCGAGGGCCGGGCTATTCACTACTTCCACACAACCCACCTTCTCGAAGAAAGGAAATTCCCCAACAAAATCTCACATGCAAAATTGGTCTCATATTTACACACCCGAATGATTGCCCTACCAAGGACAAGAAGTTCTCTCCACCTGTGCCGTGGGGTCAGACTTCAAAAATTTTGACTTTTTCTTCACCCCCAAATGCTTGAACTGAAAGAATGACCCCCCAATACTCTTGCTGCCGGTCCCTACCAAAGAGACTACCAAGAAACAAACAACAACAAAAAAAACCCCAACCCCAAGCAACCCCACATATTCTGCTACGCCAAGCTTCAAGCAAAACTACCAAGAACTACATGCCACGCAAGCTGCCCCCCCACTTCCCTGCCAGCCCCTACTGCCGACTCCACCAAGATTCTTTTTTTGCATTATGTTTTCTATGTACAAAACAGCTGAGCCGGTCCTTCAACACCACCATCAATAAATTTTTCCAAAACTAAATAATATGCCTGGCCTCACATTCCCTCATCAACCCCCTTTTCCACTGAGATCCTAAAATCTACTGCAAATATTACCACACACCGCTGCTCCACCGCGTCACAAAAACCCCCACTAGCACAGAGATGGGCCAATCAAGACCTCGAACTCGGAAAAAACCCCCAAGAAGCCACTACCGCTTTCATCCACGCTAAGCAACTGACCAGTCGGAAAATTTTGCCTTTCCCCTTCAGCCACCAGCCCCGAAAGCAAAAAAAACAAAACCTGGGATGCACCTCACGGGGGACTGTCACGACACTGCTGCACCACAACGGGACCGATACTAAAGGGTGTATACTTTTACACAAAAGGGGGTATAAGAACACAAAGCTGTCTTCAGAAATCAAACATCACCCCCAGGAGGAACAGTCAAATAACCTACGACCAACTGCTAATACACACTGAAGACATGACCAACTACCACTGCCAACACCCAACCCTTTTGGAAGTCAAGTTCACCTCAAAGAGGAAATTCAGGGTGCTAGAATGGGACCCCTTTAAGACGGGACCTCCTTAACGATATCCATGACCATTCCCCACACTTTGCTGTCCCTAAAGCTGGGTGTGGCCCAATCGACCCCTGTGGCTGCTGCCTCTGCCCGACGGCTTCTCTTTGGGGAAATCAGCCAGGTGGAAGAAACAATCCCCAACCGGAGGGCCAAGAAAGAGAAAGATGATTTCGTCACCCCCCACCCGGGGGGCCACTGCCGGGGCACCACTGGAGAAGACCTGGCCAAAGGGCCTGCGAATCAAAAAAAATGAAAATACACCAACCACAACTCCACACAGGAGAGCACACGCAGCACGATCGACACCCCTGCATTTCCCTTTTTAGGGAGGGTTTGGGGCCAACCCGAGTTTGACCTTACAAGATGAGGGGGGGGATTGTGCCTCCCCCATGGGAGACTTAGGTCTCAACATCCCTAGACAGGGGCCCGTGCCGGGGCCACCACTTGGAAGGGCCCGGCCGGGAAAAATACCGGCGAATCTTTAACAAAAACAACCCCGGGCACGTGCGCACATCCATCTCCGCCTATATATTAATGTCTTTTTACCTCTGTATTTAAAGTGACAAGGTCCCAGGACCGAAACTTTCTAATAAATATTTTAAATGTTTGTTCGTGTCTTTTTTAAACCAAGTTGCTGCCACCATAACCCCAAATCCTTTTTCGCAATTTTTAGGCTAAGTTCTACACATTTAACTTATAATCAAAGGTTAGGACACTCCCGACTTCAGAACCTTGCATTTTCTACATTTAAATGCATCGCCACTTTTCTACCAAGAATAGATTTGTTTAAATACTCCTGAAGTTCCCTAACATCTACGTTTTTAAAAAAATTATCCTACCTATCTTTGTGCATCGGCGAATTTGCTATTCATAGTAACACCCCATCAAATCATTGATATATGGGAAATATGAACACTATGCAGTATAATTGATCCTTTATTTAAAAACGTTTCACCCACACAGTGGGGTTTTTTCAAGCACAAGATCACCTGGGGTTGGAAGGGACGGGAGTATGTTCGCTCGCAAAGCGACCAGAACTTCGTTTTTAAAAGGTATCGAAAACCCACCCAAACCCAAACCGATCTTCTTCACTTCTACTCTCACCAGACACCCCAAAACAAACGTGGTGTAATTATAGGCTTTTCCTGCGTCACTCAGAATTTCAGCAATATTCCTAGAGGAAGAATCACATAATTTAACAAGTATTTTTCCTAAACTCCACTACCTTTGTCACTTCATCAGAGATGCGACGGGGGGCATTAAACATCTTCAACACACCCCGAGAAGACCTGCCCGGAAAGTACATTTCCTCCCCACCCAACCCATTGCCAAACATTTTTCCACATTTTTCCAAAACTCATTTCCCAATAATCTACCTCCCAAAACCCCGACCATCAAGGACATCACCTATAAAAGGGCAAGCCCCACCTCTCAGGGTTAAAAATAACCCTTTTGGTTGAACATTAAAAAAGTGTTAGGGAAGACACATATAACGTTAGGTATCTTTATTTTGAAACTTTTCGCCCCACACGTAGGCTTTTCATCGAGTACAAAAGTTGAACAAGCAAAATACTCGAAGACGATTAAACAGTCATCACCATCATCACATCGCTTAAGTATCTTTTTGCTTCTATCAACTTTTTTGACTGACTGAAGAACCTATGGTAGGCAAACGTTTTATAAAAAGATACCAAAATTTTCATAGTGTCTTACCTAACAACCCCGTCGGTATTTTATTCATTTTAATGTTTAATCTGTCAGACACTGCAACAAAGGGTATCTTGGTACAGACCTGCAATCAACTTCGACAACTTCCCCTGTGAGAGGGGGAGGATTGAGAGGGACCCGACCCTCAAATCTGAGTCTACCTCCCTAGTCCAAACCCCCACCTCCGGGGCTTTAAAAAACTCCTTCGTCACTTCATCTCCATATTTTTTATACTATGTAAAAAATGCTCTTCTCCAATAGGGACGACCACCTCAAAAAAATTTAAAAGGGTGTGACTGATTACATCGTCTTAAGTATCTTTTTCTTTTTAGGTAAGAACATGGCAACGTTAGACAACCTTTATTCGAAAAAGTTTCGCCACACATAAGGCTTCTTCAGTCGAATACAAAAATAGGGAGGAACATAGAGATTGGGAAAACGATTTTAACTCCACACCTTGTATCGTGAAATTTTAGGGTTTTCAGTCCCTCGGCCCGGAAAGTTCATTCCAAGTCAGGAAATCTTTAAATCAAACGCATGCGGAATTAATACGTCGGAAGGAGAGTGCAATATTTAAAGTAGTAGTAGTAGATGAGAATGTAACCACCAATCATGTCCCCCTCAGAACCAACACTTCTCACTTGAAAAGTTGTCCAAGGTGTTTTTTTACCAAATCCAAGTGTTGCAGTGCCAACCCACAAAATCAAATTTACGATACAAGGGTGATGGACGATTACATCGTCTTCACATCTCTACTTTTCCTGCCTATTTTCTGTATTCGACTGAAGAAGCCTACTGTGTAGGCGAAACGTTTCGGAATAAAGTTGTCTAACTGTTGCACATGTGTCTTACCTAACAACCTGTCGGTATTGTTATACCATTTTATGTTCATCTTGTCAGACACTGCAACACTTGGCATCTTGGTACAGAAAACACCTTGGACAAGCTTTTCAAGTGAGAAGTGTTGGATCTGAGAGGGACATGACCTTTCAGTGGTTACATTCTCACTACTACTACTACTACTACTACTACTCTGCACCTCTCCTTCCGACAGTATTTAAGTCTCCGCACTGTCGCTTGATCTTCAGATAGTTCCTGACTATGGAACTGAACTTCTCCAGGCCGAGGGACTGACAACCTCAAATTCTACGACTACAAGGGTGATGGACTGATTACATCGTCTTCACATCTCTACTGTTTCTGCCTATTTTTCTGTATTTCAAACTGAAGAAGCCTACTGTGTAGGCAAACGTTTCGGAATAAAGTTGTCTAACTGTTGCACATGTGTCTTACCTAACAACCTGTCGGTATTGTATACCATTTTGATGTTCATCTTGTCAGACACTGCAACACTTGGCATCATGGTACAAAAAAACCCCCTTTGGGAACAAGCTTTTCAAGTGGGGAAAGTGTTGGATCTGAGAGGGACATGACCTTTCAGTGGTACATTCCACTATACACTACTACTACTACATCTGCACCTCTCCTTCCGACAGTATTATAAGTCCCCGCACTGTCGCTTGATTTTCAGATAGTTCCTGACTATGGAACTGAACTTCTCCAGGCCGAGGGACTGACAACCTCAAATTCTACGACTACAAGGGTGATGGACTGATTACATCGTCTTCACATCTCTACTGTTCCTGCCTATTTTCTGTATTCGACTGAAGAAGCCTACTGTGTAGGCGAAACGTTTCGGAATAAAGTTGTCTAACTGTTGCACATGTGTCTTACCTAACAACCTGTCGGTATTGTATACCATTTTGATGTTCATCTTGTCAGACACTGCAACACTTGGCATGCTGGTACAGAAAACACCTTTGGGACAAGCTTTTCAAGTGAAAGTGTTGGATCTGAGAGGGACATGACCTTCAGTGGTTCTTTCTCACTACTACACAACTACTACTACTACTACTCTCCCACCTCCCCTTCCGACAGTATTTAAGTCTCCGCACTGTCGCTTGATCTTCAGATATTTTCCTGACTATGGAACTGAACTTCTCCAGCGAGGGACTGACAACCTAAAATTTCCCTACGACTACGAGGGTGATGGAATGATTACATCGTCTTAACATCCTCTTACTGTTCCTGCCTATTTTCTGTATTCGACTGAAGAAAGCCTACTGTGTAGGCGAAACGTTTCGAATAAAGTTGTCCCTAACTGTTGCAACATGTGTTTACCTAACAAACCTGTCGGTATTGTTACCATTTGATTGTTAATTTGTAGACACTGCAACACTTGGACATCTTGACAGGAAAAACCCCTTGGACAAAGCTTTTCAATAGTGAGGAGTGGTTGGATCTGAGAGGGGACATGACCTTCAGTGGTTTCATTCTCACTACTACTACTACTATACTACTACTACTCTGCACCTTCTCCTCCGACAGTATTTAAGTCTCCGCACTGTCGCTTGCTCTTCAGATAGTTCCTGACTATGGAACTGAACTTCTCCAGGCCGAGGGACTGACAACCTCAAATTCTACGACTACAAAGGGTGATGGACTGATTACATGATCTTCAATCTCTACTGTTCCTGCCTATTTTCGTATTCGACTGAAGAAGCCTACTGTGTAGGCGAAACGTTTCGGAATAAAGTTGTCTAACTGTTGCACATGTGTCTTACCTAACAACCTGTCGGTATTGTATACCATTTTGATGTTCATCTTGTCAGACACTGCAACACTTGGCATCATGGTACATAAAACCCCTTTGGACAAGCTTTTTTCAAGTGAGGAGTGTTGGATCTGAGAGGGACATGACCTTTGGTGGTTACATTTCTCACTACTACTACTACTACTACTACTACTACTCTGCACCTCTCCTTCCGACAGTATTTTTAAGTCTCCGCACTGTCGCTTGATCTTAAGATAGTTCCTGATATGGAACTTGAACTTCCTCCAGGCGAGGACTGACAACTAAAATTCTACGACTACAAGGGTGATGGGACTGATTATTCGTTTCACATCTCTACTGTTCTGCCTATTTCTGTATTCGGACTGAAGAAGCCTACTGTGTAGGGCGAAACGTTTTCGGGAATTAAAGTTGTCTAACTGATGTTGCACATGTGTCTTACCTAACAACCTGTCGGTATTGTATACCATTTGATGTTCATTCTTGTCAGACACTGAACACTTGGCATGCTGGTTACAGAAAACACCTTGGACCAAAGGCTTTTCAAGTGAGAAGTGTTGGATCTGAGAGGACATGACTTTCAGATTGGTTACATTCTCACTACTACTACTACTACTACTACTTACTCTGCACCTCTCCTTCGACAGTATTTAAGTCTCCGACACTAGTCGCTTCTTGATCTTCAGATAGTTCCTGACTATGGAAATGAATTCTCCAGGCCGAGGACTGACTGAAAACCCCTCAAATTCTACGATACAAGGGTGATGGACTGATTACATCGTCTTCACATCTCTATGTTCCTGCCTATTTTCTGTATTCGATGAAAAAGCCTACTGTGTAGGCGAAACGTTTCGGAATAAAGTTGTTAACTGTTGCAATGTGTCTTCCCTAACAACCTGTCGGTATTGTATACCATTTTGATGTTCATTTTGTCAGACACTGCAACAACTTGGCTCTTGGTACAAAACCCCTTTGGGACAAGCTTTTCAAGTGAGGAGTGTTGGATCTGAGAGGGACATGACCTTTCAGTGGTTACATTCTCACTACTACTACTACTACTACTACTACTACTCTGCACCCCCTCCTTCCGACAGTATTTAAGTCTCCGCACTGTCGCTTGATCTTCAGATAGTTCCTGACTATGGAACTGAACTTCTCCAGGCCGAGGGACTGACAACCTCAATTCTACGACTACAAGGGTGATGGACTGATTACATCGTCTTACATCTCTACTGTTCCTGCCTATTTTCTGTATTCGACTGAAGAAGCCTACTGTGTAGGCGAAACGTTTCGGAATAAAGTTGTCTAACTGTTGCACAATGTGTTTTACCTAACAACCTGTCGGTATTGTATCCCATTTTGATGTTCATTTGTCAGACACTGCAACACTTGGCATGTTGGTACAGAAAGCACCTTGGACAAGCTTTTCAAGTGAGAAGTGTTGGATCTGAGAGGGACATGACCTTTCAGTGGTTACATTCTCACTACTACTACTACTACTACTACTACTCTGCACCTCTCCTTCCGACAGTATTTAAGTCTCCGCACTGTCGCTTGATCTTCAGATAGTTCCTGACTATGGAACTGAACTTCTCCAGGCCGAGGGACTGACAACCTCAAATTTCTACGACTACAAGGGTGATGGACTGATTACATCGTCTTCACATCTCTACTGTTCCTGCCTATTTTCTGTATTCGACTGAAGAAGCCTACTGTGTAGGCGAAACGTTCGGAATAAAGTTGTCAAAACTTTTTGCACATGTGTCTTCCCTAAAAAACCTGTCGGTATTGTATACCATTTTGATGTTCATCTTGTCAGACACGCAACACTTGGCATGTGGTACAGAAAACACCTTGGACAGTTTTCAAGTGAGAAGTGTTGGATCTGAGGGGGGACATGACCTTTCAGTGGTTACATTCTCATACTACTACTACTCACTACTACTCTGCACCTCTCCTTCCGACAGTATTTAAGTCTCCGCACTGTCGCTTGATCTTCAGATAGTTCCTGACTATGGAACTGAACTTCTCCAGGCCGAGGGACTGACAACCTCAAATTCTACGACTACAAGGGTGATGGACTGATTACATCGTCTTCACATCTCTACTGTTCCTGCCTATTTTCTGTATTCGACTGAAGAAGCCTACTGTGTAGGCGAAACGTTTCGGAATAAAGTTGTCTAACTGTTGCACATGTGTCTTACCTAACAACCTGTCGGTATTGTATACCATTTTGATGTTTATCTTCTGCTTCTATCAACTTTTCTGTACTTGACTGAAGAAGCCTACTGTGTAGGCGAAACGTTTCATAATATAGATACCTAACTGTTGCATATGTGTCTTACCTAACAACCTGTCGGTATTTTATACCATTTTAATGTTCAATCTGTCAGACACTGCAACACAAGGGTATTTTGGTACAGACCTGCAATCAACTTCGACAACTTCCACTAGTGGAAGCGGCTGGATTTGAGAGGGACCTGACCTTTCAACATCTGAGTTCTTACCTCTCCTAGTGGCCTACGTCTCACCTCCTGGCGCTATAAAAAGCTCCATTCTGTCACTTCATCTCCATATTGTTTCATACTATGGAACAATGCTCTTCTCCAGACTGAGGGACTGACCACCTCAAAACTTTAAGGGTGATGGACTGATTACATCGTCTTCAAGTATCTTCTGCTTCTATCAACTTTTCTGTACTTGACTGAAGAAGCCTACTGTGTAGGCGAAACGTTTCATAATAAAGATACCTAACTGTTGCATATGTGTCTTACCTAACAACCTGTCGGTATTTTATACCATTTTAATGTTCACTGCAGAAGGTCTACTCACAACTTGTCCAATACCCCTGCCAAGCTACCCAAGACTATGAGAAAATGGTATGGTGATACCGACAAGATGTGGAAAAAGACAATTATGTACAATTCAGGACATTTATTAAAGGAAACGTTTCGCCACGAGTGGCTTCTTCAGTCCTAATACAGAGAAAACTAAGAAAACATTTATATATATAGTGGCAGGAGTCAGGTGAGGTGACGCGTGGGTAGAGGTGGTAGTAGTAGTAGTAGTAGTAGTAGTAGTAGTAGTAGTAGTAATGGAACTAAGGAGGTGAGGTTAGAGAGGGACCTGCTGGCATCAAGTAACACCAGTTCCCAGGATGGGTAATATCCTCTTGCTTAGTAATTTTGAAATACTGTAACTACCGGATTTTTGCTTTATAGTGTTACTGACAGAAATTAGTGCAGCTTCAATGCATTTTCTCCGTCGTCTTCTTTAATAACTAGTTTAGCTTCATTGAATTTCATGAGGTGTCCAACTTCGTCTCTATGTTGAA
>NC_069422.1:5861862-5864362 GCF_026875155.1 Cherax quadricarinatus | reverse complement strand
AGTTCTGTTCCACAAGGCAAAGTACTCGCCCCTATCCTGTTCCTCATCCTCATCTCAGACATAGACAAGGGTGTAAATCATAGCACGGTGTCATCCTTTACAGACGATACTAGGATCTGCATGAGGCTGTCATCTACTGAGGACGCGGTTAACCTCCAACAAGATATAAACCAAGTTTTTCAATGGGCAACAGAAAACAGTATGATGTTCAGTGAAGACAACTTCCAACTTCTCCGTTATTGTAAACTGGAGGAGGTAATAACTAGAACTGTGTTTACTACAAACTCTAACCATACAATAAAATGAAAAAGTAATGTGAACATTAATAATAATAATAATAATAATAATAATAATAATAATAATAATAATAATAATAATAATAATAATAATAATAACAGTAATAATAATAATAATAATAATAATAATAATAATAATAATAATAATAATAATAATAATAATAATTATAATAATAATAATAATAATAATAATAATAACAGTAATAATAATAATAATAATAATAATAATAATAATAATAATAATAATAATAATAATAATAACAGTAATAATAATAAATAATAATAATAATAATAATAATAATAATTATAATAATAATAATAAATATAATAATAATAATAATAATAATAATAATAATAATAATAATAATAATAACAGTATAATAATAAATTAATAATAATAATAATAATAAATAATAAAATAATAATATAAATAATAATAATAATAATAATAATAACAGTAATTAATAATAATAATAATAATAATAATAATAATAATAATAATAATAATAATAATAATAATAATAATAATAATAATAATAATAATAATAATAATAATAATAATATAATAGTAATAATAATAATAATAATAATAATAATAATAATAATATATAATAATTAATAATAATAAATAATAATAATAATAATAATAAATATATAATAATAATAATAATAATAATAATATCTTTATTTCTACAACTACATGTACAAGGTACACAGATCATAGCTGACATCAATGACATACTACTATATAGAAAGCCGCTTGTTATGCTGAGCATTTCCCTCTAATTAGGTCAGTTTTGTCCCAGGATGCGACCCACACCAGTAGACTAACACCCAGGTACCCATTTTGAACTGATGGGTGAACAGGGACAGCAGGTGTCTTATAGAAACACGTCCCCAATGTTTTCCAGCCGTACCGGAGGAGATTCGAACCCCGGACCTCAGTGTGTGAGCTGAGTGCACTAGCGAGCGAGCTACGGGACACATGTGAATGGTATTGTCTGAAGATTTAAATTTTAAAGATCACAACAGTGCCACGATCACAACTGCGAAGAAAATGATAGGATGGATAATGAGAAATTTCAAAACAAAAGATGACAAGCCCATAACGATCCTTTTTAAATCAATTGTTCTCTCTAGGCTGGAATAATGCTGTACATTAACATTTCCATTCAAAGAAGGTGAAATTGCAGATGTACAGAGAATCTTTACTGCACATATAAGTTCCGTCAAGCACCTTAACTACTGGGAACGCTTGGAAGCACTTGACTTGTACTCGCTAGAACGCAGGCGAGAGAGATACATCATAATCTACACATGGAAAGTCCTAGAAGGAATGATCCCTAATCTGCACACAGAAATCATTCCCTTCGAAAGAAAAAAACTGGGCAGGCGGTACAAAATACCCCCAATGAAAAGTAGGGGCGCCATTGATGCACTAAGAGAAAATACAGTAAGTGTCCAGGGCCCAAGACTGTTCAACAGCGTCCCACCAGGCATAAGGAGAATTACCAATAGATCCCTGGCTGCCTTCAAGACGAAACTGGACAGATACTTAAAGTCGGTGCCGGATTAGCGGGGCTAAGGTTTGTATGTTGGACTGCGTGTGGCAAGCAGTAACAGCCTGGATGATCAGGCCCTGATCCACCGGGAGGTCTGCTCATGGACTGGGCTGCGGGGGCGTTGATCCCTGGAATACCCTCCAGGTAGACTCCAGGTAGGTAGATCCACAAACCACAATTATTTTTAGACTAATACCAGATTATTTAAGAAAGATTATCAACAAAATCTCTGGAGACTGCACAAGTATCCAAGTTCACGACTCAACATGTCACCGTAAGTAAACACAAGGGTCCCATAACGTAGCCACGCCCACTGCTCAACTTGCAAGCCACGCCTACTGCTCGACATGCAAACCACGCTCACTGCTCGTCATGCAAACCACGCCTACTGCTCGACATGCAAGCCACGCACACTGCTCGACATGCAAGCCACGCCCATTGCTCGTCATGCAAACCACGCCTACTGCTCGACATGCAAGCCACGCCCACTGCTCGTCATGCAAACCACGCCTACTGCTCGACATGCAAGCCACGCCCACTGCTCGACATGTGTGCCACGCCCACTGCTCGTCATGTAAACCACGCCTACTTCTCGACATGCAAGCCACGCCCACTGCTCGACATGTGTGCCACGCCCACTGC
>NC_069422.1:5814362-5859362 GCF_026875155.1 Cherax quadricarinatus | reverse complement strand
GTGTGGGAAGTTCCGTGCTAGAAGTGGTCGAGGCTCAGGTGTGGGAAGTTCCGTGCTAGGAGTGGTCGAGGCTCAGGTGTGGGAAGCTCCATGCTAGGAGTGGTCGAGATTCAAGTGTGGGAAGTTCCGTGCTAGGAATGGTCGAGGATCAGGTGTGGGAAGTTCCGTGCTAGGAGTAGTCGAGGCTCAGGTGTGGGAAGTTCCGTGCTAGGAGTGGTCGAGGCTCAGGTGTGGGAAGCTCCACGCTAGGAGTGGTCGAGATTCAAGTGTGGGAAGTTCCGTGCTAGGAATGGTCGAGGATCAGGTGTGGGAAGTTCCGTGCTAAGAGTGGTTGAGGTTCCGGTGTGGGAAGTTTCGTGCTAGGAGTGGTCGAGGCTCAGGTGTGGGAAGTTCCGTGCTAGGAGTTGTCGAGCATCAGGTGTGAAAAGTTCCGTGCTAGGAGTGGTCGAGGCTAAGGTGTGGGAAGTTCTGTGCTAGGAGTGGTCGAGGATCAGGTATGGGAATTTCCATGCTAGGAGTGGTCGAGGCTCAGGTGTGGGAAGTTCCGTGCTAGGAGTGGTCGAGGCTCAGATGTGGGAAGTTCCATGCCAGGAGTGGTCGAGGCTCAGGTGTGGGATGTTCTGTGCTAGGAGTGGACAAGGCTCAGGTGTGGGAAGTTCCGTGCTTGGAGTGGTCGAGAATCAGGTGTAGGAAGTTCCATACTAGGAGTGGTCGAGGCTCAGGTGTGGGAAGTTCTGTGCTAGGAGTGGTCGAGGCTCAGGTGTGGGAAGTTCTGTGCTAGGAGTGGTTGAGGCTCAGGTGTGGGAAGTTCCATGCTAGGAGTGGTCGAGGTTCAGGTGTCTGAAGGTCCGTGCTAGGAGTGGTCGAGGCTCAGGTATGGGAAGTTCCGTGCTAGGAGTGGTCGAGGCTCAGGTGTGGGAAGTTCCATGCTAGGAGTGGTAGAGGCTCAGGTGTGGGAAGTTCTGTCCTAGAAGTGGTCGAGGATCAGGTGTGGGAAGTTCCGTGCTAGGAGTGGTCAGGCTCAGGTGTGGGAAGTTCCATGCTAGGAGTGGTTGAAGCACAGGTGTGGGAAGTTCTGTGCTACGAGTGGTCGAGGATCAGGCGTGGGAAGTTCTGTGCTAAGAGTGGTCGAGGCTCAGGTGTGGGAAGTTCCGTGCTAGGAGTGGTCGAGGCTCAGGTGTGGGAAGTTCCGTGCTAGTAGTGGTCGAATCTCAGTTGTGAGAAGTTCCGTGCTAGGAGTGGTCGAGGATCAGGTGTTGGAAGTTCCGTGCTAGGAGTGGTCGAGGCTCAGGTGTGTGAAGTTCTGTGCTAGGAGTGGTCAAGACTCAGGTGTGGGAAGTTCTGTTCTAGGAATGGCCGAGGCTCAGACATGGGAAGTTCTGTGCTAGGAGTGGTCGAGGCTCAGGTGTCTGAAGTACCGTGCTACGTGTGGTCGAGGCTCAGGTGTGGGAAGTTCCATGCAACGAGTGGTCGAGGCTCAGGTGTGGGAAGTTCCATGCTAGAAGTGGTCGAGGATCAGGTCTGGGAACTTCCGTGCTAGGAGTGGTCGAGGATCAGGTGTGGGAAGTTCAATGCTAGGAGTGGTCGAGGCTCAGGTATGGAAAGTTAGGTGCTAGGAGTAGTCGAGGCTCAGGTGTGGGAAGTTCCTTGCTTGGAGTGGTCCAGGCTCAGGTGTGGGAAGTTCCGTGGTAGGAGTGGTCGAGGCTGAGGTGTGGGAAGCTCCGTGCTAGGAGTGGTCGAGGCTCATGGGTGGGAAGGTCTGTGCTAGGAGTGGTCGAGGATCAGGTGTGGGAAGTTCCGTGCTAGGAGTGGTCGAGGATGAGGTCTGGGAAGTTCTGTGCTAGGAGTGATCGAGGATAAGATGTGGGAAGTTCCATGCTAGGAGTGGTCGAGGCTCAGGTGTGGGAAGTTCCATGCTAGGAGTGGTCGAGGCTCAGGTGTGGAAGTTCCATGCTAAGAGAGGTCGAGGCTCAGGTGTGGGAAGTTCCATGCTAGGAGTGGTCGAGGATCAGGTGTGGGAAGTTCCGTGCTAGGAGTGGTCGAAACTTAGGTGTGGGAAGTTCCGTGCTAGGAGTGGTCGAGGATCAAGTGTGGGAAGTTCCGTGCTAGGAGTGGTCGAGGATCAGGTCTGGGAAGTTCTGTGCTAGGAGTGGTCGAGGATAAGACGTGGGAAGTTCCATGCTAGGAGTGGTCGAGGCTCAGGTGTGGGAAGTTCCTTGGTAGGAGTGGTCTAGGCTCAGGTGTGGGAAGTTCCATGCTAGGAGTGGTCAAAGCTCGGGTGAGGGAAATTCCATGCAAGGAGTGTTCGAGGATCAGGTGTGGGAAGTTCAGTGCTAGGAGTGGTCGTGTCTCAGGTGTGAGAAGTTCCATGCTAGAAGTGGTCGAGGATCAAGTCTGGAAAGTTCCGTGCTAGGAGAGGTCGAGGGTCAGGTGTGGGAAGTTCAATGCTAGGAGTGGTCGAGGCTCAGGTTTGGGAAGTTCCGTGCTAGGAGTGGTCCAGGCTCAGGTGTGGGAAGTTCCATGCTAGGAGTGGTCGAGGCTCAGGTGTGGAAGTTCCACGCTAAGAGAGGACGACGCTCAGGTGTGGGAAGTTCCATGCTAGGAGTGGTCGAGGATCAGGTGTGGGAAGTTCCGTGCTAGGAGTGGTCGAGGCTCAGGTGCGGGAAGTTTCGTGCTAGGAGTGGTCGAGGCTCAGGTGTGGGAAGTTCCGTGCTAGGAGTGGTTGAGGCTCAGGTGTGGGAAGTTCCGTGCTAGGAGTGGTCGAGGATCAGGTGTGGGAAGTTCAGTGCTAGGAGTGGTCGAGGCTCAGGTGTGGGAAGTTCCGTGCTAGGAGTGGTTGAGGCTCAGGTGTGGGAAGTTCCGTGCTAGGAGTGGTCGAGGATCAGGTGTGGGAAGTTCCGTGCTAGGAGTGGTTGAGGCTCAGGTGTGGGAAGTCCCGTGCTAGGAGTGGTCGAGGCTCAGGTGTGGGAAGTTCCGTGCTAGGAGTGGTTGAGGCTCAGGTGTGGGAAGTTCCGTGCTAGGAGTGGTTGAGGCTCAGGTGTGGGAAGTTCCGTGCTAGGAGTCGTCGAGATTCAGGTGTGGGAAGTTCCGTGCTAAGAGTGGTCGAGGATCAGGTGCAGGAAGTACAAATCTAGGAGTGGTCGAGGCTCAGGTTTGGGAAGTTCCGTGCTAGGAGTGGTCGAGGCTCAGGTGTGGAAGTTCCATGCTAAGAGAGGACGACGCTCCGGTGAGGGAAGTTCCATGCTGGGAGTGGTCGAGGATCAGGTGTGGGAAGTTCCGTGCTAGGAGTGGTCGAGGCTCAGGTGTGGGAAGTTCCGTGCTAGGAGTGGTCGAGGACCAGGTGTGGGAAGTTTCGTGCTAGGAGTGGTCGAGGCTCAGGTGTGGGAAGTTCCGTGCTAGGAGTGGTTGAGGCTCAGGTGTGGAAAGTTCCCTGCTAGGAGTGGTCGAGGATCAGGTGTGGGAAGTTCCGTGCTAGGAGTGGTCGAGGCTCAGGTGTGTGAAGTACCGTGCTAGGAGTGGTTGAGGCTCCGGTGTGGGAAGTTCCGTGCTAGTAGTGGTTTAGGCTCAGGTGTGGGAAGTTCCGTGCTAGGAGTGGTCGAGATTCAGGTGTGGGAAGTTCCGTGCTAAGAGTGGTTGAGGCTCAGGTGTGAGACGTTCCGTGCTAGGAGTGGTCGAGGATCAGGTGTGGGAAGTTCCGTGCTAGGAGTGGTTGAGGCTAAGGTGTGGGAAGTCCCGTGCTAGGACTGGTCGAGGTTCAGGTTTGGGAAGTTCCGTGCTAGGAGTGGTCGAGATTCAGGTGTGGGAAGTTCCATGCTAGGAGTGGTTGAGGCTCAGGTGTGGGAAGTTCCGTGCAAGGAGTGGTCGAGGATCAGGTTAGGGAAGTTTCGTGCTAGGAGTGGTTGAGGCTCAGGTGTGGGAAGTTCCGTGCTAGGAGTGGTCGACGATCAGGTGTGGGAAGTTCAGTGCTAGGAGAGGTCGAGGATCAAGTGTGGGAAGTTCCGTGCTAGGAGTGGTCGAGGCTCAGGTGTGGGAAGTTCAGTGCTAGGAGTGGTTGAGGCTCAAGTGTGGAAAGTTGCGTGCTAGGAGTGGTCGAGGTTCAGGTGTGGGAAGTTGCGTGCTAGGAGTGGTCGAGATTCAGGTGAGGGAAGTTCCGTGCTAAGTGTGGTTGAGGCTCAAGTGTGGGAAGTTCCGTGCTAGGAGTGGTCGAGGATCAGGTGTGGGAAGTTCCGTGCTAGGTGTGGTCGAGATTCAGGTGTGGGAATTTACGTGCTATAAGTGGTTGAGGCTCAGGTGTGGTAAGTTCCGTGCAAGGAGTGGGCGAAGCTCAGGTGTGGGAAGTTCCGTGCTATGAGTGGTTGAGACTCAGGTGTGGGAAGTTCCATGCTAGGAGTGGTCGAGGATCAGGTGTGGGAAGTTCCGTGCTAGGAGTGGTCGAGGCTCAGGTGTGGGAAGTTCCGTGCTAGAAGTGGTCGAGGATCAGGTGTGAGAAGTTCCGTGCTATTAGTGGCCGAGGCTCAGGTGTGGGAAGTTCCGTGCAAGGAGTGGTCGAGGCTCAGGTGTGGGAAGTTCCATGCTAGGAGTGGTTGAGATTCAGGTGTGGTAAATTCCGTGCTAGGAGTGGTTGAGGCTCAGGTGTGGGAAGTTCCGTGCTAAGAGTGGTCGAGGATCAGGTGTGGGAAGTTCCGTGCTAGGAGTGGTCGAGGCTCATGTGAGGGAAGTTCCGTGCTAGGAGTGGTTGAGGCTCAGGCGTGGGAATTTCCGTCTAGGACTGGTCTAGGATCAGGTGTGGGGAGTTCAGCGCTAGGAGTGGTCGAGGATCAGGTGTGGGAAGTTCCGTGCTAGGAGTGGTCGAGTCTCAGGTGAGGAAAGTTCAGTGCTAGGAGTGGTCGAGGATCAGGTGTGGGAAGTTCCGTGCTAGGAGTGGTCGAGGCTCAGGTGTGGGAAGTTCCGTGCTAGGAGTGGTTGAGGCTCAGGTGTGGGAAGTCCCGTGCTAGGACTGGTCGAGGTTCAGGTGTGGGAAGTTCCGTGCTAGGAGTGGTCGAGATTCAGCTGTGGGAAGTTCCGTGCTAAGAGTGGTTGAGGCTCAGGTGTGGAAAGTTCCGTGGTAGGACTGGTCGAGGATCAGGTATGGGAAGTTCCGTGCTAGGAGTGGTCGAGATTCAGGTGTGGGAAGTTCCGTGCTAGGAGTGGTCGAGATTCAGGTGTGGGAAGTTCCGTGCTAGGAGTGGTCGAGGCTCAGGTGTGGGAAGTTCTGTGCTAGGAGTGGTCGAGGATCAGGTGTGGGAAGTTCCATGATAGGAGTGGTCGAGGCTCAGGTGTGGGAAGTTCCGTGCTAGGAGTGGTCGAGGCTCAGATATGGGAAGTTCCGTGCTAGTAGTGGTCGAGAATCAGGTGTGGGAAGTTCCATGCTAGGAGTGGCCGAGGCTCAGGTGTGGGACGTTCTGTGCTAGGAGTGGTCAAGGATCAGGTGTGGGAAGTTCCGTGCTAGGTGTGGTCGAGATTCAGGTGTGGGAAGTTCCGGGCTAGGAGTGGTTGAGGCTCTGGTGTGGGAAGTTCCGTGCAAGGAGTGGGAGAAGCTCAGGTGTGGGAAGTTCCGCGCAAGGAGTGGTCGAGGATCAGGTGTGTGAAGTTCCGTGCTATGAGTGGTTGAGACTCAGGTGTGGGAAGTTCCGTGCTAGAAGTGGTCGAGGATCAGGTGTGAGAAGTTCCGTGCTAGGAGTGGCCGAGGCTCAGGTGTGGGAAGTTCCGTGCTAGGAATGGTCGAGATTCAGGTGTGGGAAATTCCGTGCTAGGAGTGGTTGAGGCTCAGGTGTGGGAAGTTCCGTGCTAGGAGTGGTCGAGGATCAGGTGTGGGAAGTTCCGTGCTAGGAGTGGTTGAGGCTCAGGTGTGGGAAGTTCCGTCTAGGACTGGTCTAGGATCAGGTGTGGGAAGTTCAGTGCTAGGAGTGGTCGAGGATCAGGTGTGGGAAGTTCCGTGCTAGGAGTGGTCGAGGCTCAGGTGAGGAAAGTTCAGTGCTAGGAGTGGTCGAGGATCAGGTGTGGGAAGTTCCGTGCTAGGAGTAGTCGAGGCTCAGGTGTGGGAAGTTCCGTGCTAGGAGTGGTTGAGGCTCAGGTGTGGGAAGTCCCGTGCTAGGACTGGTCGAGGTTCAGGTGTGGGAAGTTCCGTGCTAGGAGTGGTCGAGATTCAGGTGTGGGAAGTTCCGTGCTAAGAGTGGTTGAGGCTCAGGTGTGGGAAGTTCCGTGCTAGGACTGGTCGAGGATCAGGTATGGGAAGTTCTGTGCTAGGAGTGGCCGAGATTCAGGTGTGGGAAGTTCCGTGCTAGGAGTGGTTGAGGCTCAGGTGTTGGAAGTTCCGTGCAAGGAGTGGTCGAGGAACAGGTGTGGGATGTTGATAAATTAGACACAAGTGCAACTCTTGGGTATCTTTAATGAGGAAACGTTTCGCCACACAGTGGCTTCCTCAGTCCATACGTAGGAGAAACTTGAAGAACAGGAGGAGAATGAGGTAATCAGTCCCTCAACCTTGACTCGATGTGTTCAGTCCATCAATCTTGAAGATTGAGACACTTATGCAGCATATGGGAATCTTTATTCAGGAAACGTTTCGCCACACAGTGGCTTCATCAGTCCAATACAAAGAGGAAGGCGTAAGGAGAGGAGGAGAATGAGGTAATCAGTCCCTCAACCTGGAGTCGATGTGTTCAGTCCATCAATCTTGTAGAATGTACAGCATAGGGCCGAAGACGTGGCTTATATACTGTAGTGAGGTGACGTGAAGCAGATGGAGGCGGGGTCATAGTGGTACCATCCACTAGTCGAAGTAGGCCAGAGATCAGTGTTTATATATATATATATATATATATATATATATATATATATATATATATATAAATTATTTTTCTATTATAGAAATAAAAATATAGAGAAGTACCACCTCCATGGCTGGAATGGGGACCCTCATCCTCATAGAAGACAATAAACGTATCTCAGGGAAAACTCAAGGTTCTCCCCGGAGCTGGTTGAATATTTTCTTCTCCTACCACCCCGTATATTTGATATTCTATGTGAACATTTATTAATAAACAGAATACATTTACAGAAAAACATGAACATGAATACAATGGCACAATGTATCAAAGATCATGAATTTCCTCCAGCTCCTCCGAGGCTGGATGCGAGCCAAGTATGCAGCAAGCATTTCCACTCTGGATGGCTATGCTGAGGCGCTGGAACATGAAAGTGGCTGCCCTTGGGTCCCTGGTGGTGTCGATGAGTCTGGAACTCAATTCTTTAAGGAAACGTGTGGCATTTTTTCCCCATGATCCCAAGGTCTCTGATCCCACTGGGACAAATTGATACTGTTGGCTTATGTCCCTGTACTTGGGCATCCAGCTATGGCAAGGGTTCTCTTAATGATATCATTGACCTCATTGTGTCTTGCATGCCAGCCCTTGGTTTTGGAACAGTTAAGACCATGTAGACCATATTGGTCTGCTTGCGCTTCGCTGCAAATACACATATATTCTGTGTGAATTGGGGTAGCAAGGCGCAGAGCCACTGCAATACGGAGGGTCTTAGGGTCGAGTCGCGCTCCTATTGCCGATATGGGAACTGTTTGGAGGAAGTTCCCGGAGTGAGGTACGCTCACAGCCTGGAGATGGGCAGTCTCCCTATCTGATGTTGCAGCCCTGAGCATGTTGGCAAGCACCTTTTCAGCTATCGGGATATCCCAGCTTGACTGTTTGTGAGCTAGTACTGCACTAGGGTTTGGTGCTGGAGCAGCAAGAGTCTCCCATTCAGTGATGGCACTGGCATAGCTAGGGTCTTCTATTCCTGCTGAGTCACTGAGGGTATCAGGAAGAATTTATCTTATCAACTCGTTTGATGCTATGGAAGAGGATAGGAAAGCTGGTAGAGCAATCTGGGAGGATCTGCGTACTCCTAGCCCTCCAAGCCTGACCGGAAGTGAGGCTTCCAACCACTGTCCATCTTCAAGGGAAAGATTCAATACACTCTCTAGCATGGTCTTAAAGAGAGAGTCATATTCCTTGAGTTTTGGACTGCTGAAGGCTGGGGAGCATCTCAGAAAGTAGGTAAGTTTTGGGATTGACAGGCACCTGGTGAGTAGGTAGAAAGCATCGTGTGTGTCAATGTCTTTCATCCTGCTTTCCATCGTCCGGAGGTCTGAGACGTTTTTTCTAGGATCAGATCGATGGCATTGAACCCAAGAGGAGCACCAAGGAGAGTGCTATTAGCTGGATCAATGGCTCGTGCTCCTGGTAAAACGGCGCTAATATTCTGGATCATCTGTTCATTGGTAGAAACTATTTCACATTTGGTGGGGTTTAAAGAAAGGCCCAGGCTTTCTCCCATGTCTTTAATTTTACTGATGTCCTCTAGGAGAGATTCTGTTGTGCCAGCTAGGGTACCGTCGTCCAGGAACCAGATATTGAGCTCGCTGGAGAGTGCTTCTGTGACTTCCTTGATGACCAAACAGAATAGAAAGGGGGCGAGAGGGTCCCCCTGTTGCACGCCCTCACATGAGTCAGTATCATGGTCCCCAAACAATAGTTTGGAAGTCACACTATAACACGATTCTATGAAGGGATAAAGGGAAGGGAAGTTTCTATAAACTGCTTGGACAGCAGCATCCCTTCTGACTAAGTTGAAAGCGTTGGCAAAGTCCAATTTGACCAAGGCTTTTTCATCGGACATATTTTATTTATTTTTTTATTATCACACCGGCCGATTCCCACCAAGGCAGGGTGGCCCGAAAAAGAAAAACTTTCACCATCATTCACTCCATCACTGTCTTGCCAGAAGGGTGCTTTACACTACAGTTTTTAAATTGCAACATTAACACCCCTCCTTCAGAGTGCAGGCACTGTACTTCCCATCTCCAGGACTCAAGTCCGGCCTGCCGGTTTCCCTGAATCCCTTCATAAATGTTACTTTGCTCACACTCCAACAGCACGTCAGTATTAAAAAACCATTTGTCTCCATTCACTCCTATTAAACACGCTCACGCATGCCTGCGGAAGTCCAAGCCCTTCGAACACAAAACCTCCTTTCCCCCCTCCCTCCAACCCTTCTAGGCCGGACCCCTACCCCGCCTTCCTTCCACTACAGACTGATACACTCTTGAAGTCATTCTGTTTCGCTCATTCTCTCTACATGTCCGAACCACCTCAACAACCCTTCCTCAGCCCTCTGGACAACATTTTTGGGAAATTTTCCCCGCACCTCCTCCAAACTTCCAAACTACGAATTCTTGCATTATATTCACACCACACATTGCCCTCAAAACATGACATCTCCCTGCCTCCAGCCTTCCCCTTTCGCTGCAACATTCATCACCCACGCTTCACACCCTATAAGAGCGTTGGTAAAACTATACTCTCATACATTCCCTCTTTGCCTCCAAGGAAAAAGTCTTTGTCTCCACAGACTCCTAAGTGCACCACTCACCCCTTTTTCCCCCATCAATTCTATGATTCACCCCATCTTTCATAGACCATCGCTGACACGTCCACTCCCAAATATTGAATACGTTCACCTCCTCCATACTCTCTCCTCCAATCTGATATTCAATCTTTCATCACCCAATCTTTTTGTTATCCTCATAACCTTACTCTTTCCTGTATTCACCTTTAATTTTCTTCTTTTGCACCCTAAACCAAAATTCATCCACCCAAACTCTGCAACTTCTCTTAGAATCTCCCAAGAGCACAGTGTCATCAGCAAAGAGCAGCTGTGACAACTCCCACTTTGTGTGTGATTCTTTATCTTTTAACTCCCGCCTCTTGCCAAGACCCTCGCATTTACTTCTCTTACAACCCCATCTATAAATATATTAAACAACCACGGTGACATCACCATCCTTGTCTAAGGCCTACTTTTACTGGGAAAAAATTTCCCTCTTTCCTACATACTCTAACTTGAGCCTCACTATCTCGGTAAAAACTCTTCACTGCTTTCAGTAACCTACCCCCTACACCATACACTTGCAACATCTGCCACATTGCCCCCCTATCCACTCTGTCATACGCCTTTTCCAAATCCATAAATGCCAACAAAGACCTCTTTAGCCTTTTCTAAATACTGTTCACTTATATGTTTCACTGTAAACACCTGGTCCACACACCCCCTACCTTTCCTAAAGCCTCCTTGTTCATCTGCTATCCTATTTCCGTCTTACTCTTAATTCTTTCAATTATAACTCTACCATACACTTTACAGGTACACTCAACAGACTTATCCCCCCAAAAATTTTTGCACTCTCTTTTATCCCTTTTCCTTTATACAAAAGGGAAAAAATGCATGCTCTCTGCCAATCCCTAGGTACCTTACCCTCTTCCATACATTTATTAAATAAATTTCACCAACCACTCCAAAACTATATCCCCACCTGCTTTTAACATTTCTATCTTTATCCCTTTAATCCCGGCTCCTTACCCCCTTTCATTTTACCTACTGCCTCACGAACTTCCCCACACTCACAATGGCTCTTCCTCACTCCCAAAAGATGTTATTCCTCCTTGCCCTATACACGAAATCACAGCTTCCCTATCTTCATCAACATTTAACAATTCCTCAAAATATTCCTTCCTTTCTTCCCAATACCTCTAACTCTCCATTTAATAACTCTCCTCTCCTATTTTTAACTGACAAATCCATTTGTTTCTCTAGGCTTTCTTAACTTGTTAATCTCACCCCAAAAAACTTTTTCTTATTTTCAACAACATTTGTTGATAACATCTCACCACTCTCTCATTTGCTCTCTTTTTACATTGCTTCACCACTCTCTTAACTTCTCTCTTTTTCTCCATATACTCTTCCCCCTTGCAATCACTTCTACTTTGTAAAAACTTCCCCATATGCTAACTTTTTCCCCCTTCTACTCTCTTTACATCATCATTCCACCAATCGCTCCTTTTCCCCTCCTGCACCCACTTTCCTGTAACCCAAACTTCTGCTGAAAAACTCTAACACTACATTTTTTTAAACCTACCCCATACCTCTTCGACCCCATTGCCTATGCTCTCATTAGCCCATCTATCCTCCAATAGCTGTTTATATCTTACCCTAACTGCCTCCTCTTTTAGTTTATAAACCTTCACCTCCTCTCTTCCCTGATGCTTCTTTTCTCCTTGTATCCCATCTACCTTTTACTCTCAGTGTTACTACAACTAAAAAGTGATCTGATTATCTGTGGCCCCTTCTATAAACATGTACTTTCTGAAGTCTACTCAACAGTCTTTTATCTACCAATACAATCCAACAAACTACTGTCATTTCCCCTACTCATATGTGATACTTATTTATCCTTTTTTCTTAAAATAGTATTAATTTATAACTAAACCCCTTTTCCCTATCAAAAGTTCAATCAAAGGGTCCCATTATCATTTACACTGGCACCCCAAACTTACTACCACCCCTCTCTAAAAGTTTTTCTCCACTTTTAGCTTTCAAGTCCCCTACCAACAATTACTTTCTAACTTGGTTCAAAAGGCTCTATAATTCATTAAACATCTCCAAAATCTCTCTCTTTCCTCTGCTTCCTCTCTTCTCCAGGCATACACCTTATTATGACCACTCCTCCCCTCAACCTTTACTTTTAATCCACAATAAATTCTTGAATTTAAAATTCAAAAATTCTCTTTTCTAATTCAATAACTATCATGTACATTACTGCTACCCTTCCTTTGCTTAACTCTCTCGATACTCAGATTTAATTCCATTTATTTCCCCCCACTGAAACTCTTCCTACCCCCTCAGCTTTGTTTCGCTTGGGGCCAGGACTCAACTCTTTTCATTCAGAACATCAGAAATCATCTGTTTTTTGGGTCATCCGCACTACATCCACGAAACTTTTAAAAGCAACCCAGTTTATAAAGTTTTTCTTTTCCTTTTTGTAATTGTTACAGGAGAAGGGTTTAAATAGCCATTGTCCGGCATTTTAGTCGCCTCATTCGACACGATGGCTTACGGAGGAAGATTTTTTTTCACTTCCCCATGGACAATGAAAAAATAAAAAAGAACAAGAGCTATTAGAAAAAGGAGAAAACCTAGTTTGGATGTATATATATATATGCATGTGGGGTTCTGTGAACTGTGCCCCAAAGTTGTAAGTAGGAGTAGAAAAGGTATTCCCCTGTATCTAGCTGTTTATGAGAACAGAAAAAGAAACCAGCAATCCTACCACATGCAAAACGTTCATTTTGTTCCCACAGTCATCTGGCAGGACGGTGTACTCCCTGGGGGTTGTGTCTACCAACCTACTACCTACATGTTTTTGATATATACTTGTGCTGCGTGGGCAGCTGCTTCACAGCCCTGTTGAACGCCAAAACCGAGCTGAGTTGGTTTCAACATTGTAGCAGCCTCTTGACTCATTCTTCTTACTGCAGCCTTGGCAACTAGGCGCCGAAAGGTGTTAACCACTGCAATGGGCCTGATTCCGCCATCCTTTTTCCGGAGGGCACACAATGAGGCACCAAAATAAGGGGTCTGATGGCCTCTGGGACACTGCCAGCCAGGCACAGGTTGGAAAATTTGGTAAGTTCAGACAGCAGCCTCTCTGAAACCTCACCAAGTGCTGGATTGAGTATTTGTTTTAAGTGTTGACGCCTTAAACCGGTGAAACCTCCTGCTGAACCCATTTATATATATTATATATATATTTATTTATATATATATATATATTATATTTATATATATATATATTATATATAATATTATATATATATATTCCTTCAACAAACCGGCCGTGTCCCCCCGAGGCAAAGGGGGGACCCAAAAGAGAACCAAAGTTTCTCTTTTTTAACTTTAGTAATGTAAAACAGGCGAAGGGGTTTTCTAGCACCTTTCCTTCAGCATGTTAGGTCGCCCCATACGACACACACGGCTTATGGAGGAAGAATTCTTTTACCACTTACCCATGGAGATAAGAGGAAATAAAAAAGAACAAGAACTAGTAAGAATTTATAATATATATATATATATATATATATATATATTTATATATATTTATATTTATATATATATAATATATATATATATATATATATATATATATATATATATATATATATACAAATAGAATATATATATATATATATAAAAATATATATATATATATATATATATATATATATATATATATATATATATATATTTATTTATATATATTATATATATATATATATATATATATGCATATATATATATATGTCGTGCCGAATAGGCAGAACTTGCGATCTTGGCTTAAATAGCAACGTTCATCTTGCCATATAGGACAAGTGAAAATTTGTGTATGCAATAATTTCGCCAAAATCATTTTAAACCTAACGAAAAAAATATATTTCACTGTGTTGTTTAGTATTAATTATTGTAAACAAATGTAAAATTATTTAGTTGGTTTTGGCTTTAAAAAAAATTGATCTGGTTATAATAAGGTTAGGTAAGTTTTCTAAGTTCCTTTTGGTGCAAAATTATAAATGTTTATATCAACATTAATGAAAAAAATATATCTCTAAACGTATAAGAGAAAATTTTTGAAAGGACCCTTAATTTTAAATGAGTTCTTGCTAATTGACCAGTTTTACATACTCGGCACGACATAGTATAAAATATATATATATATATAATATTTTTATATATATTATATATATATATATATATTTTATATACATTGTGTGTGAAACTTACATATTTATTTAGAAAGACGATGTAATTGAAGTTTGGTAAATTAAGTAATTTTCAGGGAATTTAAAAGAAAGTAAATGACAGACCATCACAGTGAATAAGTTTACTAGCAGGGAGCGCTGCCCCCAGAGAACCGGGAGAACCGCCCCAGAGACCCGGGAGCGCCGTCCCCCAGAGAGCCAGGAGCGTCGTCCCTGGTCAGTCCCTCCAGAGAGCCATGAGCGCCGCATCCCAGAGACCCGGGAACGCCGCCCCCCAGAGAGCCAGGAGCGTCGCCCCCAAGTCAGTGCCTCCAGAAACCCGGGAGCGCCGCCCCTCAGGCCAGTGCTCCTAGAGAGCCGGGAGCGCCGCCCCCTAGGCCAGTGCCCCCAGAGAGTTTGGTGCACCATCCACAGTGCCCCCAGGGTCCTTGTAGCGCTATCCCTCTTACACCGACCCCCTGGCACCGACCCCCTGGCACCTACCCCATGGGCACCGACTCTCTGGCACTGACCCCCCCGACACTGACCCCCTTGCACTAACCCGCTGACACTATCCCTCTGGCACCGACCCTCCTGTAGTCGCATCCGGGGGTCACCACCCTGTAACCCAGTTCCAGACCATGTCTTCTGGTTGTTTGTCTGATTAATCAGTCTGTTAGTGCTAAACACTCGCAGACCAACGTATGCACCACAACCCGGCTGATCAGGACTTGAGGAAATTGTTTGGTTCCGGCTTGAAGACGGTCGAATAGCCATGGTCTCAGTGTACTCATCGTTGACCTGGTTATCGTCAGACATCTTGCACTGTCTGCCATACCTCTAGTGTTCATATGTATTTATTCAGGTGTGGAGAGAGACCAGTGTCTGCAGAATCTACTGTGGTCACATTATCATGTATCTTTCTCTCCTACGTTCTAAGGAGTATGGCTAATGACTGAGTTTATACAGTGAGGTTGTGAAGGCTTACTCAGCCCTGTAACAACTTCAGTATTACCAAGGCTGGCTCCTCCTCAGGAAAATTAATGAATAGAAAAAGAATAATAACAGTCAAATATAAACACTTTATTATTTAGAAATGAAAATGTAAAAAATAAAAATGAGTTTTGTCCTACTTGAAAGAGAAATGAAAAATGAAATATAAAAATAATACCTGAATTCAACGCTAATATATACAGTTAGACTGAGGTGTCTGATGTTGTTGACACCGCGTGTTGTAGAAATTGTAGCCGTTGCTGATGATGGGGGGGGGGGTCACAGATGTTGAGTGACAACCCAACGACTAGTTATTCACAGAGTCTCTAGCCTTGAATAGTCTGTCAAGATGATAGGAACGCAGGTCTTTCAAAACTGCAAAAATGAGAGGTAGTTGCCTGGGGTTGACTACACTTAGGTATGCAGATAAAATGGTGACGTCTCAGAACTTGTGTGACGTTCGTCTCCTTCAACACTGTTTCTTTGGTTGCCAGATGACCCGAGCTGACATTCCAAGCTAGAAAGAGACAAAGGTTATCTACTGCTTAAAAAATCACTCTCCATGATAAGTACAATATTTAAAAGAAATGGTGATTATCTAAAAGCATAACATGGAAATCAAGGCTGAAAGGACTAAGTTTATTATTAGTCAAAAGTGAAGCTTTCAACCAATATATTTACTAGAATAGGAGCAGAGGCTTTTACTTACAGTTGTGCTGGGAGCTGTGAGTCAAATGATTACTGTTTGGCCGGAGCCCCACACGTCACCTTTCTGGGTGGGGAAAAAGGGGGGGAGGAGGGGATAGCGGGAGCTAGACTGACCCTACCTTAACAAGCAGCCGGCAATCAAACTATCGTCACCCATATACTCGCTCGCTAATTCTATCTGTTGAACTTTTCCCTCACAGAGGTTTCTCTGCACATTTTCTATTTCCGTAATTTCTCCTGCCTTGAGGGTGGGCTGTTAGTGTACAGTAATGTTCCAACCAAGAGAGAATGAGGGACCAGAAATGTGTCATTGCTGGCTTGACATCACTTTCTTTTGATAGACTTAGTTATCGAACGCATCATTTTCCTGGCAGCAGTGATAACAATGTATTTGTGCTTCTTGAACGTGAGATCTTTTGACATTATTACTCAAAAGTCACTCACTTTAGATTTTCATTCGACTGAGTGCTTTCAGTCTGTCTTGCACTCCAGTCTTCTTATTCTCTTAATCCAGTCGTCCATTCTCTGCTCAGACGTTGTGCTGAGCGGTTGTCAGCTGCTTCTCCTCAGTCCCGAAACCTGGTGGAGGAGTTTTTGCTACATCAACAACAATGGCGACTGCATTTCGCCAGCGTGTTAATACTGTTTGTATTCAACTAACACAGGGCTCTATCACCAGCGAATCAATAAATGTGTTAATGCCAGCAATCATTCATGCTATTTATGGCATTCAGCGTGAATCCTTGTGTGGCGTCACCTTGAATGGAACTTCACGGATCTTCGTCAAGTTTTGTTATACTCAGATTTGCGAGAAGATTGTAACCCAGTACCAGGATATAAGTAAGCAAGTCACCCCAGCTGTTACTGTCCAGTTGCATGACGTTTCACGGTACTATAGGTGGGTACGTGTGCGAAACGTGCCTTTTGAGGCCAATGAAGTCGATATACGTGATGTTTTTGAACGTTATGGGAAGATCCACATGGTCACCATGGGTAGGTGGTCTGACGGCCTCTATGTTGGTCTTCAGGAGGGGTCATTTACTTTGAAAATGTCCCTGCGTCAGCCGATTCCTTTGTACGTACACCTGGAGGATTTTCGTTCCCAGATGTACGTAAAGTATCCTGGATAGAGAAGAACTTGCCGCCTCTGCGGCGCTTTGGATCACATGGCGGCTCAAAGTGTTCAGCGCCAGCCTCCCTCGGGGCGTGGTCGTGGTCCTGACAGCGAGGTACCCAGCCAGGCTCCGGAAGAAGAGGTTGTCGAGGACTCACCGCGTCTGGCATCGTGGAGTGCTGAGGTTGATCGGGCCATGCTACTAGAGTCAAGATATATTGTGTGACTCTACCTGGGACTGCCTCCCTTGACGAGGTGGAACATGTGAGCAGTGAGATCCCTCTAGCAAGAGAGGCAGGTGATATGCGTTGAGTGACCTTTTAGCATCACATGAGTCTGATTCTGTGCCATGTGTGTCTTTGTTGAAGTGTTCTGATGAAGTGAGATTACGTGTAGATGATGCTGATCAGATAGCTAAAGTGTGAGATTTGGAGAGTTCGAGGGTTCATACTGTTGAGGCAGACATTCACAAGGAGAACACTCCAAGTACTGACACGTCTGAAGATGCTGTTTCTAGGAAGCGTGCGGCTACCCCGTCCGACTCCGATGACGTCTTGACCCCTGGACAACGTTCAGGGAAGAAGACGTGGTCGGAGTACCGTCTGGTATATTAACATTTAATAAGATATTACAAATATGTACAAGTAAGTTTGTGTGTATGTGTGTAAGTGCTCTAAGTAGTTCGCTATGTCTCAAGACTCGACTAGACTTAAACAAGTGACTGACAAAGTCCTCAAATAAACTAACTTCTTGACCAACTGGCAGTCAGAACAGTCTGCTTGAACAATAAAAAGAATGCTAAACCCAATAGCAATATAACAAGCAACTGCGACACAGAATCAGGAACAAGGAGATAATATAACGACACTAAGTAGGGACCATCAGCAGATCCTCCACGAAAGTCACAAAACTCCAATACTACTGAATCTAAGTTCAGCATAAGAAAATCCCTGATTGTGATTATACACAGATACCAGTACAAGTTAGGTCAGAAGCTACAGCTCAGGACCTGAGTTGTTTCCAGTGTCTATGTGACACACAACCTCAGTACAACGTCGAAAATCACTAAGTCTATACAACGTTCTGTGAACAGAGTCTCGCAGAACTAACAATAATGAGACAAGAGATGGTCTTCCAACAAGGGCCTATAAGGGAGATTTAGGCACTGTGTCTGGAATACGTCCACCCACCCAGTGAGTCTAGACCAGACTGAATACTTCAGGCGAGGTGAGGACACCCCCCCTCGATCACGTGATAGCTCCGTGGGTCGCTGCCCAGCATGAAGCCGGCAGGGAAACTAGCAAAGAGCGATAATTACAGTAGTTAGAAAATCAAGACTTGAACTGAGCACATAATATGTTACATCCTACCTAACAACATAACTAAGTCAAATAATAATATAAAGCAATACATTTACGATTTAGCTATTATCGCAAATATAAGCAATATAAAATTATATGAAAACGTAATATACATTATATTCATAATCATAATATACATTATATATATTACAACCCATTCAGGGGTTGCAACATCAGGTCACATTGACTTACAGGAGGAACACAGCAACCGACCTGGCAGCACAAGCTGTCAGGTCCAACTCACACCCACCCACATCCACTCATGTATTTATCCAACCTACTTTTAAAGCTACACAACGTTCTGGCCTCTATAACTGTACTTGGGAGTTTGTTCCACTCATCCACAACTCTATTACCGAACCAGTACTTTCCTATATCCTTCCTGAATCTGAATTTTTCCAACTTAAAACCATTGCTGCGAGTCCTGTCTAGGCTAGATATTTTCAGCACACTATTTACACCCCCTTTATTTATTCCTGTCTTCCATTTATACACCTCAATCATATCCCCCCCTAATTCTACGTCTTTCTAGAGAGAGCAGATTCAGGGCCCTTAGTCTATCCTCATAGGGAAGGTTTCTGATACATGGGATCAACTTTGTAATCCTCCTTTGTACGTTTTCCAGAGCATTTATATCCATTCTGTAATACGGTGACCAAAACTGTGCAGCATAATCTAAATGAGGCCTAACCAAGGATGTATAGAGTTGAAGAACAACCTGAGGACTCCTATTATTTATGCTTCTTGATATGAAGCCAAGGATTCTATTAGCTTTATTGCGAACACTTATGCACTGTTGTCTTGGTTTCAGATTACTGCTAACCAGAACTCCTAAATCTTTTTCGCAATCCGTAATATTAAGATCTACATTATTTAGTTTATATGTGGCATGGTTATTGTCCTGTTCAACATTTAGAACTTTGCATTTGTCTATATTGAACTGCA
Organism: Cherax quadricarinatus; assembly: GCF_026875155.1. Lineage (NCBI taxonomy): Eukaryota > Metazoa > Arthropoda > Malacostraca > Decapoda > Parastacidae > Cherax > Cherax quadricarinatus. The sequence continues at coordinate 5,840,574 of NC_069422.1, read as the reverse complement.
TCTGCCACTTCTCCGACCACTGCATCAGTCTATTCAAATCTTCCTGGAGTGCTCTAATGTCCTTGTCAGAATGAATTCGACGGCCTATTTTGGTGTCATCGGCAAACTTGCTGATGTCGCTCTTTATGCCCTCATCTATGTTGTTAATGTAGATTGTGAACAGCAGGGGGCCCAATACTGACCCCTGTGGAACACCGCTCGTGACGCTTCCCAACTCTGATTTCTCCCCATTTATGCAAACTCTCTGCTGCTTATTTGTCAACCATGCCTCTATCCAGGAAAAAAATTTTCCTCCTATTCCATGTGCCTTAATTTTCCTCAATAGTCTCTGATGTGGGACCCTGTCAAAAGCCTTACTGAAGTCCATATACACAATATCATATTCATTACCATGATCTACCTCCTCAAATACCTTAGTGAAAAAAGTTAATAAATTCGTAAGGCAGGAACGCCCCTTTGTAAAACCATGCTGAGATTCGTTGATTAATTTATGCTTTTCAAGGTGGCTACGAACTGCCTCGGCAATTATTGATTCCATAAATTTTCCCACTATGGAGGTTAGGCTTATTGGTCTATAGTTCGAAGCTAAGGACCTGTCACCTGCTTTGAAAATAGGTATCACATTTGCCATTTTCCACTTATCTGGCACCATGCCAGTTTGTAGTGATTTGTTGAAAAGATTAGCCAAAGGTTTGCTAAGCTCCTCTTTACATTCCTTTAGAACCCTTGCATACAGTTCCTCAGGGCCTGGGGATTTGTTAGGTTTTAATTTATCTATTTGCCTAAGGACCATGTCACTTGTGACCCTAATCGTGCACAGTTTATTATCGTCCTGTTCTACATAATTTATCATTTCTGGAATATCGCTGGTATCCTCCTGTGTAAAAATTGAGAGGAAGTATGTGTTAAAAATTCTACACATTTCCTTATCACTGTCAGTGAGCTGACCCGAGGAACTTTTGAGTGGACCTATCTTGTCCCTGCGGGAGGTCGATCAGATGAGGGCGTGTAATTCGGGGAGGGTTGTACATAGTGTCTTGGGACGCTTAAATAGTCTACGGCCGCGACATTTAACCCTACATCAGAGGGCGGTGGTCATTAATGTCCTGCTTTATAGCAAAGTATGGCATGTTGCTGAACTGTATCCTCTGTTGCAGGGGGATGTCAAACATCTTTTGCATAGTATTAACGATTTTTGTGGGGTTCAGGTTGCGATTGGCTCACAAGAGCGGTGGTGGAGACACCAATACATCAGGGAAGGTTGGGTCTCATTCCTCTAGTGGCTCGTGTCATGGCATGTTACGTGAAGCCTCGTTTTCTCCGACTGGGTGGGATGCATGGTGGGTTAAGCGAATTGTATAACGACCTGCGCAGGTGGTGGGGAGGGAGGAATTTAATTAGGTGCGACACAATGCTCCGCCTATTATTGAACATGAGGGACGTGCGCTGTGTAAAATTATGTTCCTTAGAAAGGGCTGGTAGGGAGGTAGTCGTGGTGCGAGTTGAAGGAATGTATCCCATGTATGCGTGGGGTGATATATGGAGGAGGGTTCAACAGTTGCGTCTGCCTGCTCAAGTACGGGAAGTGGTTTTTAAATTTTTACATGGAATCTTGCCGTCCTGGGTGGTGTTGTGTAATAGGCATTTGGAGGAAGACTGGGGTTGTCCGGCGTGCGGGATGGAGGAATCTGCTTTTCACGTTGTGTATTTCTGTGAGACTTTAGGTATGGTACGAGAGTGGTTCAGTAGGGTTTTACGTTTGGTGGGGTGGGGGGTGAGGTTTGTCGGTACCCCGGGCGTTGAGTTTTGATGTAGGTGGGGTTGACTTGCGTGTACAACGTGCAGTTTCGTACGTTGTGTCCGATTATATTTTCGTGTCATGGGCTATGAGGCACGTTGATGGTAACATTAGAATTAGGGTTTTAGCAGGGACGATTTATAGGACAAAATGTCGAAATAGGTTGGTATATGAGGAGAGATGGGAGAGAGACTTCCCGCCTGAATATAATGCCTTGGAGTTACGAGATTTGAGATAGTTGTGAGTGTTCAGTGGGTAATCTAACGGGCTGGTCAGCTGTGTCTAATTGTGTTTGTCAAGTGCGTGAATATTTTGTGTTCTCAGAGTTTATGTGCGTCTCCTATGTGACGGTGATGACGAAATATCTTAAGGCTTTGTATATACAGCTTTTAGGAATGTTTTCCGTCATTTATGCCTCAATACAAGTCATTGGTGTACATTTTGTATATGGTGTGCTTCCTAACACAGTTGAACGTTTTCTTATTTCTGTTTATACTTCATACCGTGTTCTTGTGCTTTTCAATAGTATATGTATCTATGCAAGTGTTTATTTTTCTGTAAGCTGTGATGGAGCTTGAACTATACGTGGAAGCAGTATTTTTCAATGTTTGCCTCACGTCAGTGTATAAGTTCACTTATAGCTGCTTGCATTGTTTTTTCTTTGTGTTTATTGAGATGTCAAATATCACAGTGTAGTTTCGTTTTGTTATATTAGATATTTTAATTTTTTGTGAATTGTAGCGTCATCCTGATCCACCTTTGAACAGTAATGCCTATTCCTAGTCCATGATAATAACCCCGTGGTAGTCGCCCAAATTAACGTATTGTTGTGCTCTTTAAGGCACCTGAGTTCTTAGATTAAGTCTTGGATACGTTGTGTGTTAGCAGGCGGAAGCCACGCCTAGTTATATGCCAGATGTTGTATCATGTTGTATAATACGTGATTGCTTGTGTATGTGTGTAATTTTGTGTGCTCGTTTTTGTCACATTGTTTTTTGTATAGTCTTCATATTTTCTAGTGTTTTGATTTTATTATTTATTTATTTATTTTATTATCACACTGGCCGATTCCCACCAAGGTAGGGTGGCCCGAAAAAGAAAAACTTTCACCATCATTCACTCCATCACTGTCTTGCCAGAAGGGTGCTTTACACTTCAGTTTTTAAACTGCAACATTAACACCCCTCCTTCAGAGTGCAGGCACTGTACTTCCCATCTCCAGGACTCAAGTCCAGCCTGCCGGTTTCCCTGAACCCCTTCATAAATGTTACTTTGCTCACACTCCAACAGCACGTCAAGTATTAAAAACCATTTGTCTCCATTCACTCCTATCAAACACGCTCACGCATACCTGCTGGAAGTCCAAGCCCCTCGCACACAAAACCTCCTTTACCCCCTCTCTCCAACCTTTCCTAGGCCGACCCCTACCCCGCCTTCCTTCCGCTACAGACTGATACACTCTTGAAGTCATTCTGTTTCGCTCCATTCTCTCTACATGTCCGAACCACCTCAACAACCCTTCCTCAGCCCTCTGGACAACAGTTTTGGTAATCCCACACCTCCTCCTAACTTCCAAACTACGAATTCTCTGCATTATATTCACACCACACATTGCCCTCAGACATGACATCTCCACTGCCTCCAGCCTTCTCCTCGCTGCAACATTCATCACCCATGCTTCACACCCATATAAGAGCGTTGGTAAAACTATACTCTCATACATTCCCCTCTTTGCCTCCAAGGACAAAGTTCTTTGTCTCCATAGACTCCTAAGTGCACCACTCACTCTTTTTCCTCATCAATTCTATGATTCACCTCATCTTTCATAGACCCATCCGCTGACACGTCCACTCCCAAATATCTGAATACATTCACCTCCTCCATACTCTCTCCCTCCAATCTGATATTCAATCTTTCATCACCTAATCTTTTTGTTATCCTCATAACCTTACTCTTTCCTGTATTCACCTTTAATTTCTTCTTTTGCACACCCTACCAAATTCATCCACCAATCTCTGCAACTTCTCTTCAGAATCTCCCATGAGCACAGTGTCATCAGCAAAGAGCAACTGTGACAACTCCCACTTTGTGTGTGATTCTTTATCTTTTAACTCCACGCCTCTTGTCAAGACCCTCGCATTTACTTCTCTTACAACCCCATCTATAAATATATTAAACAACCACGGTGACATCACACATCCTTGTCTAAGGCCTACTTTTACTGGGAAATAATTTCCCTCTTTCCTACATACTCTAACTTGAGCCTCACTATCCTCGTAAAAACTCTTCACTGCTTTCAGTAACCTACCTCCTACACCATACACTTGCAACATCTGCCACATTGCCCCCCTATCCACCCTGTCATACGCCTTTTCCAAATCCATAAATGCCACAAAGACCTCTTTAGCCTTATCTAAATACTGTTCACTTATATGTTTCACTGTAAACTCCTGGTCCACACACCCCCTACCTTCCTAAAGCTCCTTGTTCATCTGCTATCCTATTCTCCGTCTTACTCTTAATTCTTTCAATAATAACTCTATCATACACTTTACCAGGTATACTCAGCAGACTTATCCCCCTATAATTTTTGCACTCTCTTTTAATCCCCTTTGCCTTTATACAAAGGAACTATACATGCTCTCTTTCCAATCCCTAGGTACCTTACCCTCTTCCATACATTTATTAAATAATTGCACCAACCACTCCAAAACTATATCCCCATCTGCTTTTAACATGTTCTATCTTTATCCCATCAATCCCGGCTGCCTTACCCCCTTTCATTTTACCTACTGCCTCACGAACTTCCCCCACACTCACAACTGGCTCTTCCTCACTCCTACAAGATGTTATTCCTCCTTGTCCTGTACACGAAATCACAGCTTCCCTATCTTCATCAACATTTAACAATTCCTCAAAATATTCCCTCCATCTTCCCAATACCTCTAACTCTCCATTTAATAACTTCCCTCTCCTATTTTTAACTGACAAATCCATTTGTTCTCTAGGCTTTCTTAACTTGTTAATCTCACTCCAAAACTTTTTCTTATTTCAACAAAATTTGTTGATAACATCTCACCCACTCTCTCATTTGCTCTCTTTTTACATTGCTTCACCACTCTCGTTAACCTCTCTCTTTTTCTCCATATACTCTTCCCTCCTTGCATCACTTCTACTTTGTAAAAACTTCTCATATGCTAACTTTTTCTCCCTTACTACTCTCTTTACATCATCATTCCACCAATCGCTCCTCTTCCCTCCCGCACCCACTTTCCTGTAACCACAAACTTCTGCTGAACACCTAACACTACATTTTTTAAACCTACCCCATACCCTTTCGACCCCATTGCCTATGCTCTCATTAGCCCATCTATCCTCCATAGCTGTTTATATCTTACCCTAACTGCCTCCTCTTTTAGTTTATAAACCTTCACCTCTCTCTTCCCAGATGCTTCTATTCTCCTTGTATCCCATCTTCCTTTCACTCTCATTGTAGCTACAACTAGAAAGTGATCTGATATATCTGTGGCCCCTCTATAAACATGTACATCCTGAAGTCTTCTCAACAGTCTTTTATCTACCAATACATAATCCAACAAACTACTGTCATTTCGCCCTACATCATATCTTGTATACTTATTTATCCTCTTTTTCTTAAAATATGTATTACCTATAACTAAACCCCTTTCTATACAAAGTTCAATCAAAGGGCTCCCATTATCATTTACACCTGGCACCCCAAACTTACCTACCACACTCTCTCTAAAAGTTTCTCCTACTTTAGCATTCAGGTCCCCTACCACAATTACTCTCTCATTTGGTTCAAAGGCTCCTATACATTCACTTAACATCTCCCAAAATCTCTCTCTCTCCTCTGCATTCCTCTCTCTCCAGGTGCATACACGCTTATTATGACCCACTTCTCGCATCCAACCTTTACTTTAATCCACATAATTCTTGAATTTACACATTCTATTCTCTTTCTCCTTCCATAACTGATCATTTAACATTACTGCTACCCCTTCCTTTGCTCTAACTCTCTCAGATACTCCAGATTTAATCCCATTTATTTCCCCCCACTGAAACTCTCCTACCCCCTTCAGCTTTGTTTCGCTTAGGGCCAGGACATCCAACTTCTTTTCATTCATAACATCAGCAATCATCTGTTTCTTGTCATCCGCACTACATCCACGCACATTTAAGCATCCCAGTTTTATAAAGTTTTTCTTCTTCTCTTTTTCAGTAAGTGTCTACAGGAGAAGGGGTTACTAGCCCATTGCTCCCGGCATTTCAGTCGCCTCATACGACACGCATGGCTTACGGAGGAAAGATTCTTTTCCACTTCCCCATGACATGTTAATTTATGTACCCATATATATTTTGTACCCGAGTTTTAAATAAAAAAAAATCCAGTCGTAGCTACGTTACAAATGGAATAAGATAATCCGTCTTCACTGAACATTATGTTGCTGTCAGTAGCCCATAATAAATTACACAGCAACAATATGGAATACACAGCCGATAAAGTATGTTAAGAAACTGCAGAAAGTGCAGAATCTTGCAGCGAGACTAGTCACTGAGTTAAAAAGTATGAGTTATGAGGAACCTGATGATTTTAGAAGACTTAAGAATAAGGGGAAATATGATAACTTTTATAGTACTTAGGGAAGTTTATAGCATAGAAAGGGATCGAATGTATGAGAGGTGACATACAGGGACACGAGGGCAATGTTGGAAGTTAATGACACACGAGTCATAAAGGTATCAGGAAGTACTGTTTTAGCCTTTGGATAGTGAGAAAGTGTACTGACCTTGACGAAGATAAGCAAGTCAGTATGTACTTTTAAGAGGAGATACGATAGGCTACAAGAGGCTGTGGGGGAGGTGAATGAATATGGCAAGCGACAAGTTGAGAGGTGGGACCAAGAGCTAAGATTCAACCAGCGTTTCTCCTGAGTTGGGAGTGCCGTTCCCTAGACACTGCCAGTTCCCGAAAAGCAGGGAGCGCCGACATCCGGAGGCAACCAGTGCCCCCCTTCCTACTGAGAGCCAGGAGTGCCACACCTCGGACACAGCCAGTGTCCCCCTCCCCAGACCCTGAGAGCCAGTAGCGCCACACCTCAGACACAGCCAGTGTCCCCCTCCCTAACCTCCAGAGAGCCAGGAGTGCCACACCTCAGACACATCCAGTGTCCCTCTCCCCAGCCGCTAAGAGCCAGGAGTGCCACACCTCAGACACATCCAGTGTCCCTCTCCCCAGCCCCTGAGAGCCAGTAGCGCCACACCTCATATACAGCCAGTGTCCCCCTCCCTAACCTCCAGAGAGCCAGGAGTGCCACACCTCAGACACATCCAGTGTCCCTCTCCCCAGCCGCTAAGAGCCAGGAGTGCCACACCTCAGACACATCCAGTGTCCCCCTCCCCAGCACCTGAGAGCCAGGAGCGCCACACCTCAGACACATCCAGTGTCCCCCTCCCCAGCCCCTGAGAGCCAGGAGCGCCACACTTCAGACACAGCCAGTGCCACCAGAAAGCTACAGCGTCGAACTAAAGCCACAGTCAACGTTCCCAAGAGAGCTGGGAGCACCAACCCCTATACACACTAAGCACTCCTCCCCCCAAGAGAGCAAGTAATGTTGACCGCCAGACAGTAAACACCCCCCAGAGAGCCGGGAGTAGCGACCCCTCCAGACACACTAAGCACCCCACAGAGAACACCGACCACAAGACACCTAGTGCCTCCCTAAAGGGGAAATATATCGTGGTGATAACACGGCGGACGAAGCTGTGAATCCTTGACATAACACAACGACTCCCTTAAAAACAATTGAAATTAAAGTCAACGAAATCTTAACAGAGACCGGGAAAGGAAAAGTGAAATAACAAGAAAGAAAGAGATGGTGAAAACTAGAAGAGAAGTCAGAAGATTTACCATTTATTACTATATAAAACAATGAAAAGATGTCTTGAGTTTAAGAAAACTTTGTACCATCTGTCTGGAACAATAACAACAACCCATCTCCCTGGTACTACCAGTAACAACCCATCTGTCAGGTACTACCAGTAACATCCCATCTGTCAGGTACTACCAGTAACAACCCATCTCCCTGGTACTACCAGTAACAACCCATCTGTCAGGTACTACCAGTAACAACCCATCTCCCTGGTACTACCAGTAACAACCCATCTCCCTGGTACTACCAGTAACAACCCATCTCCCTGGTACTACCAGTAACAACCCATCTCCCTGGTACTACCAGTAACAACCCATCTCCCTGGTACTACCAGTAACAACCCATCTCCCTGGTACTACCAGTAACAACCCATCTGTCAGGTACTACCAGTAACATCCCATCTCCCCGGTACTACCAGTAACAACCCATCTGTCAGGTACTACCAGTAACAACCCATCTCCCTGGTACTACCAGTAACAACCCATCTGTCAGGTACTACCAGTAACATCCCATCTGTCAGGTACTACCAGTAACAACCCATCTGTCAGGTACTACCAGTAACAACCCATCTGTCAGGTACTACCAGTAACAACCCATCTGTCTGGTACTACCAGTAACAACCCATCTGTCTGGTACTACCATTAACAACCCATCTGTCAGGTACTATCAGTAACAACCCATCTGTCTGGTACTTCCAGTAACAACCCATCTGTCAGGTACTACCAGTAACAACCCATCTGTCTGGTACTACCATTAACAACCCATCAGTCAGGTACTACCAGTAACAACCCATCTGTCAGGTACTACCAGTAACAACCCATCTGTCTGGTACTACGTAACAACACCATGGTAGCAACTAGTCCAGGCCTCCCTGTTACCTTCCACTGACGGAATGGTACACAACTACTGTAACTTCAAATAACCAAAAGCTAAGAACAGCCTGCTTTTAGTCATCATCAAGCTAAGTGTAGCGCCTCAGCCATACATCTATTTTAAGCTGTTTCAACAATCACAAATCTATGTGTAGGCTGGCATCAAACAACCACGAAGCTGAAACATAAGCTGTTTATGTACTTTAAACTCACTCTTTCCAAAACATCTATAAAGCTAATTATACCTACGAAAACATCCTCAGCAAAGCTTAGCTGCCTGAGAAAGCTGTAAAGTTAATAAAACTAAAGAAAAGGTACGTTCGATTGTCTCAGAGCATCCATTATGCTAAGTGTTTCTGCTTTGACGTAACTGACTGACTCAAGCAGCCATAAGCTAAAAATAGCTGCCTAAAGTGGACTGAAACTGTCCAAACCGCCAAAAAACTACGTGAAACGCCATAAGGCAAAGTGTAGGCTACCCCAAACAGTGATAATTCTAAGTGAACCGTCCCAAACAGCATACAATAATGTAGCTGCTGAAACTACATGTAGCTATTGCATACAGCCTTGAATAAAAGTTATATTTTACATAAAGCAGTCATGAAGCTAACGTAGCTGTTTTCAAGCAGACAAAAAAGCTAGTGTCCCTGCTTCATAAAAGTCATGAAAGCTGAGCATAGCTGCATAAAGGCTAAATGAGCTGTTTTCAAACAGCTATAAGCTAAGTATAGCTGCCTCAGACACCCATAAATTAGCTACCTGGACTAGCTATAATGTTTGTCTGGAATCTGAATGGCTATAGGAAATCCTCTTTCACATCAGGTACTACCAGTAACAACCCAACTCCCTGGAACTAACCAGTAATCAACCATCTGTCAGTTACTGACCATGTAACAACCCATCTCCCTGGTAACTACCATAACAACCATCTGTCAAGGTACTACCAGTAACATCCCTTCTGTCAGGTACACCATAACAACCATCTGACAGGTACTACCAGTAACAACCCAACTGACAGGTTCTACAAGTAACACATCCAACTCCCTGGTACTGAACCATAACATCCCATCTGTCAGGTACTACCATAACATCCCATCTCCCTTACTACCAGTATCATCCCATCTCCCTGTACTACCAGTAACATCCCATCGCAGTACTACCAAGTTGCAAACGGCATGCTGTCGGGGGGGGGGGGGGGGGGGGGGGGGGGTAACTACCAGTAACAAACCAACTTCATGTAACTAACAGTTCTACAACCCATCGTCAGTACTACATTAACATCGCCCATGCGTGTCAGGTACTTCCAGTAACATCCCATCTGTCAGGTACTACCAGTAACATCCCATTTGTCAGGTACTACCAGTAACATCCCATCTGTCAGGTACTACCAATAACAACCCATCTTTCAGGTACTACCAGTAACAACCCATCTGTTTGGTACTACCAGTAACATCCCATCTGTCAGGTACTACCAGTAAAATGCCATCTGTCAGGTACTACCAGTAACATCCCATCTGGTCAGGATACTACCGTAACAACCCATCTGTCTGGTACTACCAGTAACATCCCATCTGTCAGGTACTACCAGTAACATCCCATCTGTCAGGTACTACCAGTAACATCCCATCTCTCAGGTACTACCAATAACATCCCATCAGTCAGGGTAACTAACCAGTAACAACCATTCTGTCTGGTAATCTACCAGTAACATCCCATCTGTCAGGTACTACCAGTAACATCCCATCTGTCAGGTACTACCAGTAACAACCCATCTGTCAGGTACTACCAGTAACAACCCATCTGTCTGGTACTACCAGTAACATCCCATCTTCAGGACTACCAGTACAACCCATCTGTCAGTACTTTTTAAACCCAAAAGTAACATCCCATCTGTCATTACTACCAAAACATCCCATCTGTCAGGTACTACCAGTAACAACCCATCTGTCAGGTACTACCATTAACAACCCATCAGTCAGGTACTACCAGTAGCAACCCATCTGTTTGGTACTACCAGTAAAATCCTATCTGTCTGGTACTACCAGTAAAATCCCATCTGTCTGGTACTAACCAGTAAAATTAATATAAAAAAAAAAAAAATTTTTTCCCCAATATCCCATCTGTCAGGTACTACCAGTAACATCCCATCTGTCAGGTACTACCAGTAGCAACCCATCTGTATGGTACTACCAGTAAAATCCAATCTGTCTGGTACTCCCAGTAAAATCCCATCTGTCTGGTACTACCAGTAAAATCCCATCTGTCAGGTACTACCAGTAACATCCCATCTTTCAGGTACTATAAGCAACAACCCATCTGTGTGATACTACCAGTAAAATCCCATCAGTCAGGTACTACCAGTAACAACCCATCTGTCTGGTACTACAAGTAAAATCCCATCTGTCAGGTGCTACCAGTAAAATCCAATCTGTCTGGTACTACCAGTAGCAACCCATCTGTCTGGCACTACTAGTAACAACCCATCTGTCTGGTACTAATAGTAACAACCCATCTGTCAGGTACTACCAGTAACATCTAATCTGTCAGGTACTACCAGTAAAATCCCATCTGTCTGGTACAACCAGTAACACCCATGGGGGGGGCCAGGTATCTACCATCGACGCGCGAGCGACGCAGACTTGTCTGTACTACCTAGTACAACCAATCTGGTCTGTTACTACCAGTAAATTCCAATCTCTCAGAACTACCAATAACAGCCCCATATCTGTCTGTGGTACCATAACAACCAATGTCAGGTACTACCATAAAATTCCCTGTCAGGTACTGACCATTAGACAACCCATTCTGTCAGGTACTACCAGTAACAACCCATCTGTCCGGTACTAAGAGTAACAACCCATCTGTTTGGTACTGTCAGTAGCAACCCAACTGTCTGGTACTACCAGTAACATCCCTCCCGTATGGTACTACCAGTAACCACAAACAAACAACCAACCACACTATGTGCCCGGTTACTAACAGTAACAACCCATCTGACTGGTACTTCCAACTCCACTAACATCCTATCTGTCAGGTACTGCCAGTAATAACCCATCTGTCTGGTACTACTAGCAACAAACCATCTGTCAGGTACTACCAGTAACAACCCATCTGTAAGGTACTAGCAGAAACAATCCGTCTGTCAGGTACTAACAGTAACAACACCTCTGTCCGGTTACTAACATTAACAACCCATTGTTTGTACTACCAGCTAACACCCATCTGTCAGGTACTACCAAACACCCCCATCTGTCCAGATACAAAAAAAAAACCCTAGTAACAACCCATCCTGTCAGGTAACTACCAGAAAACAACTCATCAGTCTGGAAACTACTACCAGTAACATCCCAACTGTCAGGTACAACCAGTTAACAAAAACCCCCCCATCTGTCAGGTACTACAGTAACATCTCTCCTGGCAGGGTATACCAGTAACAACCATCTGTCATGAGCTTATAAGAGAACAATACACCCATCTCCTGATACTACCATTAACAACCCATCTGAGGTACTACCAGTAACAACCCATCTCCCTGGTACTACCAGTAACAACCCATCTGTCAGGTACTACCAGTAACATCCCATCTGTCAGGAACTACCAGTAACAACCCATCTGTCAGGTACTACCAGTAACAACCCATCTGTCAGGTACTACAAGTAACATCTCAACTCCCTGGTACTACCAGTAACATCCCATCTGTCAGGTACTACCAGTAACATCCCATCTCCCTGGTACTACCAGTAACATCCCATCTCCCTGGTACTACCAGTAACATCCCATCTGTCAGGTACTAACAGTAACAACCCATCTGTCAGGTACTACCAGTAACAACCCATCTGTCAGGTACTACCAGTAACAACCCATCTGTCAGGTACTACCAGTAACATCCCATCTGTCAGGTACTACCAGTAACCACCCATATGTCAGGTACTACCGTAACATCCCATTTGTCAGGTACACCATAAACATCCCATCTGTCAGGTACAAACAATAACAAACCCATCTTCAGGTACTACAAGTAACAACCCATCGGTCAGTACTACAGTACATCCCATCTGTCAGTACTACCAGTAACATGCCATCAGTCAGGTACTACCAGTAACATCCCATCTGTCAATTACTAACCAGTAACAACCCAACCGTCTGTACTACCAGTAACATCCCATCTGTCCAGGTAGCTACAGTAACAACCATCTCTCAGGTACTAACCAATAACATCCACATCTGACGAGGTCTACCAGTACAACCCATATCTCTGGTAACTACCAGTTAACATCCCAACTGTCAGGTACTACCGTCAACATTCCCATCAGTCCAGGTACTAACCAGTAACAACCCATCTGTCAGGTAACTACCATTAACAACCCAACTGTCTGGTACTACCAGAACATCCCATCTGTCAGGTACTACCAGTAACAACCCATCTGTCAGGTACTACCAGTAACATCCCATCTGTCAGGTACTACCAGTAACATCCCATCTGTCCTCAAGGGTACTACCAGAAACAACCCATCTGTCAGGTACTACCATAAACAAAAACCTCCCCCATCAGTCATGAACTACAGTACAACCCATCTGTTGGTACTACAGTATAACCCTATCTCACTGGTACTAGCCAGTAAAATCCATCTGTCAGGTACTACCAGTATAAATCCAATCTGTCAGGTACTACCATAACATCCCATCTGTTCGGTACTACCATGTAGCAACTTCCATCTGTCTGGTACTACCAGTAAAATCCAATCTGTCTGGTACTACCAGTAAAATCCCATCTGTCTGGTACTACCAGTAAAATCCCATCTGTCAGGTACTACCAGTAACATCCCATCTTTCAGGTACTATAAGCAACAACCCATCTGTCTGATACTACCAGTAAAATCCCATCTGTCCCAGTACTACCAGTAAAAACTTCCATCTGACCCGGGTACTACAAGTAAAATCCCATCTGTCAGGTGCTACCAGTAAAATCCAATCTGTCTGGTACTACCAGTAGCAACCCATCTGTCTGGCACTACTAGTAACAACCCATCTGTCTGGTACTAATAGTAACAACCCATCTGTCAGGTACTACCAGTAACATCTAATCTGTCAGGTACTACCAGTAAAATCCCATCTGTCTGGTACTACCAGTAACAACCCATCTGCCAGGTACTACCAGCAACAACCCATCTGTCTGGTACTACCAGTAACAACCAATCTGTCTGGTACTACCAGTAACATCCAATCTCTCAGGTACTACCAGTAGCAACCCATCTGTCTGGTACTACAAGTAAAATCCCATCTGTCAGGTGCTACCAGTAAAATCCAATCTGTCTGGTACTACCAGTAGCAACCCATCTGTCTGGCACTACTAGTAACAACCCATCTGTCTGGTACTAATAGTAACAACCCATCTGTCAGGTACTACCAGTAACATCTAATCTGTCAGGTACTACCAATAACAGCCCATCTGTCTGGTGCTACCAGTAACATCCAATCTGTCAGGTACTACCAGTAAAATTCCTTCTGTCAGGTACTACCAGTAGCAACCCATCTGTCAGGTACTACCAGTAACAACCCATCTGTCCGGTACTAAGAGTAACAACCCCTCTGTTTGGTACAGTCAGTAGCAACCCAACTGTCTGGTACTACCAGTAACATGCCACCTGTCTGGTACTACCAGTAACCACCTATGTGCCTGGTACTAACAGTAACAACCCATCTGTCTGGTACTTCCACTAACATCCTATCTGTCAGGTACTGCCAGTAATAACCCATCTGTCTGGTACTACTAGCAACAAACCATCTGTCAGGTACTACCAGTAACAACCCATCTGTAAGGTACTAGCATAAACAACCCTCTGTCCCAGTACTAACAGTAACAACCTCATCTGTCCGGTACTAACAGTTAAAAACCCATCAGTCTGGTACTACCACAAATCCCAACTGTTCCAAGTACTACAAGCCACATCCCATCTTGTCAGATACTACAAGTAACAACCCATCTGTTCAGTGTACTCCATACCAAACCCAATCTTGTCTGGTACTACAGTAACATCCCATCAGTCAGGTACTACCAGTAACAAACCAAAAACCCCATTTCCATTGTTTTTTTTTCAGGTACAACCAGTAAACATCCCAACTGTCATGTACTAACCAGTAACAGCCCATCTGTCAGGTACTACATAACAACCCATGTGTCAGGTACTACCAGTAACAACCCATCTGTCAGGTACTACCAGTAGCAACCCAACTGTCTGGTACTACCAGTACAATCCTACTCTGTCTGTACTACCATTAAAATCCCATCTGACTGTTACTACCAGTAAAATCCCATCAGCCGATACTAGCAGTAACATCCCATCTTCATGTACTACCAGAAGCAACCCCATCTTGACCTGGTACACAGTAAAATCCAATCTGTCAGTTACTAACAAGTAAAATCCCCCATCTGTCTGGTACTCTACCATAAAATCCCATCTGCCAGGTACTACCAGTAACATCCCATCTGTCAGGTACTATAAGCAACAACCCATCTGTCTGATACTACCAGTAAAATCCCATCTGTCAGGTACTACCAGTAACAACCCATCTGTCTGGTACTACAAGTAAGAAATCACACTTCATCTTTGTTTGTGGTACTACCAGTAAAATCCAATCTGTCTGATACTACCAGTAGCAACCCATCTGTCAGGTACTACCAGTAACAACCCATCTATCTAGCACTACTAGTAACAACCCATCTGTCTGGTACTAATAGTAACAACCCATCTGTCAGGTACTACCAGTAACATCTAATCTGTCAGGTACTACCAGTAAAATCCCATCTGTCTGGTACTACCAGTAACAACCCATCTGCCAGGTTCTACCAGCAACAACCCATCTGTCTGGTACTACCAGTAACAACCAATCTGTCTGGTACTACCAGTAACATCCAATTCTCAGGTAACTACAATATACAACCCATCTGTCTGGTGCTACCAGTAACATCCAATCTGTCAGGTACTACCAGTAAAATCCAATCTGTCAGGTACTACCAGTAGCAACCCATCTGTCAGGTACTACCAGTTACAACCCATCTGTCAGGTACTACCAGTAACATCCCATCTGTCAGTACTACCAGTAAAGCACATCTGTCAGTACTACCAGTAACAACCCATCTCCCTGGTACTACCAGTAACAACCCATCTGTCAGGTACTACCAGTAACATCCCATCTGTCAGGTACTACCAGTAACAACCCATCTGTCAGGCACTACCAGTAACATCCCATCTGTCAGGTACTAAAAGTAACAACCCATCTGTCAGGTACTACCAGTAACAACCCATCTCCCTGGTACTACCAGTAACAACCCATCTGTTCAAGTACTACCACGAACATCCCATAAGACATGTACTACCAGTAATCAACCCATCTGTCCAGGCCACTACCAGTAAAATCCCTTCTGGTCAGGTACTACCATTAACAACCCATCTGTCAGGTACTACCAGTAACTAACCCATTCCTTGGGGTTTTTTCAGATACTACCAGTAACATCCCATCTGTCAGGTAACTACACCAGTAAACACCCATCTAACAGGTACGACCAGTACATCCGCATCTGTCGGTACTACCAGAAACATCCATCTGTCAGGTACTACCAGTAACAACCCATCTGTCATGTACTACCAGTAAAACGCCATCTGACATAACTACGAGTAACATCCCAACTCCCTTGGTACTACCAGTATCAACCCATCTTGTCAGTACTACCAGTAACATTCCCATCTCCGCAGGTACACCATAACATCCCATCTCCCTGGTACTACCAGTAACATCCCATCTGTCAGGTACTACCAGTAACAACCCATCTCCCTGATACTACCAGTAACAACCCATCTGTCAGGTACTACCAGTAACAACCCATCTCCCTGGTACTACCAGTAACAACCCATCTGTCAGGTACTACCAGTAACATCCCATCTGTCAGGTACTACCAGTAACAAGAACCATCTGTCATGTACTACCAGTAACAACCCATCTGTCAGTACTACAAGTATACATCCCAACTCCCTGTTACTACCCAAGTGGTAAAAAAAACCCCCATCCCATCTGTCAAGGTACTTGACCAATAACATCCCATCCCTGGTACTACCATAACACCCATCTTCCCAGGTACTACAGTAACAACCCATCTGTCAGGTAACTACAGTAACAACCCAACTGGTCAGGTAGCTAACCAGTAACAAACCCATCTGTCAGGTACTACCAGTAACAACCCATCTGTCAGGTACTACCAGTAACATCCCATCTGTCAGGTACTACCAGTAACATCCCATCTGTCAGGTACTACCAGTAACATCCCATTTGTCAGGTACTAATCCTGTAACATCCCATCTTCAGGTACTACAAATAACAACCCTTCTTTCAGGTACTCCAGTACAGACCCATCAGTCAGAAATACCAATAACATGCCCCATCTCCCTTGTACTACCAGTCACATCCCATCACCCTGGTACTACCAGTAACATCACCATGCTGTCAGGTAACATCCCATAACAACCCATCTGTCAGGTACTACCATAACAAGCATCTGTCAGGTACTACCAGTAAACAACCCATTGTCAGGTACTACAGGAACATCCCATCTGTCAGGTACTACCAGTAACATCCCATTTGTCAGGTACTACCAGTAACATCCCATCTGTCAGGTACTACCAATAACAACCCATCTTTCAGGTACTACCAGTAACATCCCATCTGTCAGGTACTACCAGTAAAATGCCATCTGTCAGGTACTACCAGTAACATCCCATCTGTCAAGTACTACCAGTAACAACCCATCTGTCTGGTACTACCAGTAACATCCCATCTGTCAGGTACTACCAGTAACATCCCATCTGTCAGGTACTACCAGTAACATCCCATCTCTCAGGTACTACCAATAACATCCCATCTGTCAGGTACTACCAGTAACAACCCATCTGTCTGGTACTACCAGTAACATCCCATCTGTCAGGTACTACCAGTAACATCCCATCTGTCAGGTACTACCAGTAACAACCCATCTGTCAGGTACTACCAGTAACAACCCATCTGTCTGGTACTACCAGTAACATCCCATCTGTCAGGTACTACCAGTAACAACCCATCTGTCAGGTACTACCAGTAACATCCCATCTGTCAGGTACTACCAGTTAAAAAAAAAAACATCCCATCTGTCAGGTACTACCGAGTAACAACCCATCTGTCAGGTACTACCATTAACAACCCATCAGTCAGGTACTACCAGTAGCAACCCATCTGTTTGGTACTACCAGTAAAATCCTATCTGTCTGGTACTACCAGTAAAATCCCATCTGTCTGGTACTACCAGTAAAATCCCATCTGTCAGGTACTACCAGTAACATCCCATCTGTCAGGTACTACCAGTAGCAACCCATCTGTATGGTACTACCAGTAAAATCCAATCTGTCTGGTACTCCCAGTAAAATATCCCATCGTCAGGTACTACAGTAAAACCCTCTGTCAGGTACTACAGAAACACCCATCTTTCAGGTACTATAAGCAACAACACGGTTTGCCAACGAGTGATACTAAACCAGTAAAATCCCATCAGTCAGGTACTACCAGTAACAACCCATCTGTCTGGTACTACAAGTAAAATCCCATCTGTCAGGTGCTACCAGTAAAATCTAATCTGTCTGGTACTACCAGTAGCAACCCATCTGTCTGGCACTACTAGTAACAACCCATCTGTCTGGTACTAATAGTAACAACCCATCTGTCAGGTACTACCAGTAACATCTAATCTGTCAGTACTACATAAAATCCCGATACTGTCTGTAGCAACCATTAACAACCCATCTGCCAAGTACTACAGCAACAACCCATCTGTCTGGTACTACCAGTAACAACCAATCTGTCTGTTACTACCAGTAACATCCAATCTCTCAGGTACTACCAATAACAGCCCATCTGTCTGGTGCTACCAGTAACATCCAATCTGTCAGGTACTACCAGTAAAATTGCGCGCATTCCAGTACTACTCATAGCAATCAACCCATCTGTCAGGTATCTACCAGTAACAACCCATCAGTCCGGTACTTAAGAGTAACAACCCATCTGTTTGTACTTTCAGAACAACCCAACGTCTGGTACTACCAGTAACATCCCACCTGTCTGGTACTACCAGTAACCACCTATGTGCCTGGTACTAACAGTAACAACCCATCTGTCTGGTACTTCCACTAACATCCTATCTGTCAGGTACTGCCAGTAATAACCCATCTGTCCTGGTAACTTACAGCAACAAACCATCTGTCAGGTACGTACCATTAACAACCATCCCTGTTTTAAAAAAAAAAAAAGGGTTTTAATAAAAAAAATAACTTAAAGCTAGAAACAATCCTCTGTCATGTACTAACAAGTAACAACCCATCTGTCCGGTTACTAACAGTAACAACCCATCTGTCTGGTACTACCAGTAACATCCCATCTGTCAGGTACTACCAGCAACACCCCATCTGTCAGATACTACCAGTAACAACCCATCTGTCAGGTACTACCAGTAACAACTCATCTGTCTGGTACTACCAGTAACATCCCATCTGTCAGGTACTACCAGTAACAACCCATCTGTCAGGTACTACCAGTAACATCCCATCTGTCAGGTACTACCAGTAACATCCCATCTGTCATGGACTACCAGTAACAACCCATCTCCCTGATACTACCAGTAACAACCCATCTGTCAGGTACTACCAGTAACAACCCATCTCCCTGGTACTACCAGTAACAACCCATCTGTCAGGTACTACCAGTAACATCCCATCTGTCAGGAACTACCGAGTAACAACCGGCCATCTGACATGTACTACCAGTACAACCCATCTGTCCAGGTACACAAGTAACATACTCAAAACTCCCTGGATACTGACAGTAACATCCATCTGTCAGGTTAATAAAACTATCCAGCAACATCCCATCTCCCTGGTACTAGAACCATAACATCCCCATCTCCCTGGTAACTACCAGTAACATCCCATCTGTCTGGTACTACCAGTAACAACCCATCTGTCAGGTACTACCAGTAACAACCCATCTGTCAGGTACTACCAGTAACAACCCATCTGTCAGTACGTACCAGTACATCCCATCGAGTCAATGTACTAAGACCAGTAACGCTCTATCTGTCAATGTACTACCATTAACATCCCATTTAGTCAGTACTACCAGTAACATCCCATCTGTCAGGTACTACCAATAACAACCCATCTTTCAGGTACTACCAGTAACAACCCATCTGTCAGGTACTACCAGTAACATCCCATCTGTCAGGTACTACCAGTAACATGCCATCTGTCAGGTACTACCAGTAACATCCCATCTGTCAATTACTACCATAACCAACCCCAAATCCCCCGTACCCCCCCTGGTACTACCAGTAACATCCCATCTGTCAGGTACTAAACAACCCAGTAACAACCCATCCACAGTACTACCAATAACATCCCATCTGTCAGGTACTACCAGTAACAACCCATCTCTCTGGTACTACCAGTAACATCCCATCTGTCAGGTACTACCGGTAACATCCCATCTGTCAGGTACTACCAGTAACAACCCATCTGTCAGGTACTACCAGTAACAACCCATCTGTCTGGTACTACCAGTAACATCCCATCTGTCAGGTACTACCAGTAACAACCCATCTGTCAGGTACTACCAGTAACAACCCATCTGTCAGGTACTACCAGTAACATCCCATCTGTCAGGTACTACCAGTAACAACCCATCTGTCAGGTACGACCAATTAACAACCCATCAGTCAGTACTACCAGTAGCAAACCCATCCTTTTTGTACTACCAGTAAGAATCCTATCTCTCTGGTACACTACCAGTAAAATCCCATCTGTCGGGTACTACCAGTAAAATCCAATCTGTTCAGGTACTACCATAACATATCCCATACTTCAGGTACTACCAGTAGCACCCCATCTGTCTGGAACTAATACCAGTAAAATCCAATCTGTTCTGTACTACCAGTAAAATCCCATCTGTCTGGTACTACCAGTAAAATCCCATCTTTCAGGTACTACCAGTAACATCCCATCTTTCAGGTACTATAAGCAACAACCCATCTGTCTGATACTACCAGTAAAATCCCATCTGTCAGGTACTACCAGTAACAACCCATCTGTCCGGTACTACAAGTAAATCCCATCTGTCAGGTGCTACCAGTAATTCCAATCTGTCTGGTACTACCAGTAGCAACCCATCTGTCTGGCACTACTAGTAACAACCCATCTGTCTGGTACTAATAGTAACAACCCATCTGTCAGGTACTACCAGTAACATCTAATCTGTCAGGTACTACCAGTAAAATCCCATCTGTCTGGTACTACCAGTAACAACCCATCTGCCAGGTACTACCACACAACCCATCTGTCTGGACTTTAACCATTAACACCCAATCTGTCTGTAACTACCAGTAACATCCAATCTCTCAGGTACTACCAGTAGCAACCCATCTGTCTGGTACTACAAGTAAAATCCCATCTGTCAGGTGCTACCAGTAAAATCCAATCTGTCTGGTACTACCAGTAGCAACCCATCTGTCTGGCACTACTAGTAACAACCCATCTGTCTGGTACTAATAGTAACAACCCATCTGTCAGGTACTACCAGTAACATCTAATCTGTCAGGTACTACCAATAACAGCCCATCAGACTGGTGCACCGTAACCATCCATTCCTGTCAGTACTCCCTAATATTCTTCTGTCCAGTACTAACAGTAGCAACCCATCTGTCAGGTACTACCAGTAACAACCCATCTGTCCGGTACTAAGAGTAACAACCCCTCTGTTTGGTACAGTCAGTAGCAACCCAACTGTCTGGTACTACCAGTAACATGCCACCTGTCTGGTACTACCAGTAACCACCTATGTGCCTGGTACTAACAGTAACAACCCATCTGTCTGGTACTTCCACTAACATCCTATCTGTCAGGTACTGCCAGTAATAACCCATCTGTCTGGTACTACTAGCAACAAACCATCTGTCAGGTACTACCAGTAACAACCCATCTGTAAGGTACTAGCAGAAACAACCCGTCTGTCAGGTACTAACAGTAACAACCCATCTGTCCGGTACTAACAGTAACAACCCATCTGTCTGGTACTACCACTAACATCCCATCTGTCAGGTACTACAAGCAACAACCATCTGTCTGTCCATATACAACCAGTAGAGCAACCACACATCTGTCCAGGTACTACCAGTAACAACCCATCTGTCCCCTGGTACTAACCAGTAACATCCCATCTGTCAGGTACTACCAGTAACAACCCATCTGTCAGGTACTACCAGTAACATCCCATCTGTCAGGTACTACCAGTAACATCCCATCTGTCAGGTACTACCAGTAACAACCCATGTGTCAGGTACTACCAGTAACAACCCATCTGTCAGGTACTACCAGTAGCAACCCATCTGTCTGGTACTACCAGTAAAATCCTATCTGTCTGTACTACCAGTAAAAATCCCATCTTTCTGGTACTTACCAGTAAAATCCCATCTGTCAATACTACCCAGAAACTCCCTCTGTCCGGTACTACCAGAGCAACCCATTCTGTCTGTACTACCAGTAAAATCCAATCTGTCTGGTACTACCAGGAAAATCCCATCTGTCTGGTACTACCAGTAAAATCCCATCTGTCAGGTACTACCAGTAACATCCCATCTGTCAGGTACTATAAGCAACAACCCATCTGTCTGATACTACCAGTAAAATCCCATCTGTCAGGTACTACCAGTAACAACCCATCTGTCTGGTACTACAAGTAAAATCTCATCTGTTTGGTACTACCAGTAAAATCCAATCTGTCTGATACTACCAGTAGCAACCCATCTGTCAGGTACTACCAGTAACAACCATCTATCTAAAGGGGCAAACCTTTAACCTTTTAGAAAACCCCCCAAACCCATCTGTCTGGTACTAATAGTAACAACCCATCTGTCAGGTACTACCAGTAACATCTAATCTGTCAGGTACTACCAGTAAAATCCCATCTGTCTGGTACTACCAGTAACAACCCATCTGCCAGGTTCTACCAGCACAACAACCCATCTGTCTGGTACTACCAGTAACAACCAATCTGTCTGGTACTACCAGTAACATCCAATCTCTCAGGTACTACCAATAACAACCCATCTGTCTGGTGCTACCAGTAACATCCAATCTGTCAGGTACTACCAGTAAAATCCAATCTGTCAGGTACTACCAGTAGCAACCCATCTGTCAGGTACTGCCAGTAACAACCCATCTGTCCGGTACTAAGAGTAACAACCCATCTGTTTGGTACTGTCAGTAGCAACCCAACTGTCTGGTACTACCAGTAACATCCCACCTGTCTGGTACTACCAGTAACAACCTATGTGCCTGGTACTAACCATAACAACCCATCTGTCTGGTACTACCACTAACATCCTATCTGTCAGGTACTGCCAGTAATAACCCATCTGTCTGGTACTACTAGCAACAAACCATCTGTCAGGTACTACCAGTAACAACCCATCTGTAAGGTACTAGCAGAAACAACCCGTCTGCCAGGTACTAACAGTAACATCCCATCTGTCAGGTACTACCAGTAACAATCCATCTGTCTTGTACTACCAGTAACAACCCATCTGTCAGGTACTACCAGTAACAGTCCATCTGTTTTGTACTACCAGTAACAACCCATCTGTCTGGTACTACCAGTAACATCCTATCTGTCAGTTACTACAAGTAACAACCCATCTGTCAGGTACTACCAGTAACATCACATCTGTCAGGTATTACCAGTAACAACCCATCTGTCTGGTACTACCAGTAACAACACATCTCTCTGGTACTACCAATAACAACCCATCTGTCTGGTACTACCAGTAACAACCCATCTGTCTGGTACTCCCAGTAACAACACATCTGTCAGGTACTACCAGTAACAACCCATCTCTCTGGTACTACCAGTAACAACACATCTGTCAGGTACTACCAGTAACAACCCATCTGTAAGGTACTAGCAGAAACAACCCGTCTGCCAGGTACTAACAGTAACAACCCATCTGTCAGGTACTACCAGTAACAATCCATCTGTCTTGTACTACCAGTAACAACCCATCTGTCAGGTACTACCAGTAACAGTCCATCTGTTTTGTACTACCAGTAACAACCCATCTGTCTGGTACTACCAGTAACATCCCATCTGTCAGTTACTACAAGTAACAACCCATCTGTCTGGTACTACCAGTAACAACCCATCTGTCTGGTACTACCAGTAACAACACACTGTCAGGTACTACCAGTAACAACCCATCTGTCTGGTACTACCAGTAACAACACATCTGTCAGGTACTACCAGTAACAACACATCTCTCAGGTATTACCAGTAACAACCCATCTGTCTGAACTACGAGTAAAACACATCTGCAGTACTACCATAACACCCATCTGTCTGGTACTACCAGTAACAACACACTGTCAGTACTACCAGAACAACACAAACTCTCTGGTACACCAATAACAACCCATCTGTCTGGTACTACCGAGTAACAACCCCTCAGTCTGGTACTACCGTATCAACACATCTGTCCATTTACCTACCAGTAACAACCCATCTGTCTGGTACTACCAGTAACAACACATCTGTCAGGTACTACCAGTAACAACACATCTGTCTGGTACTACCAATAACAACCCGTCTGTCTGGTACTACCAGTAACAACCCATCTGTCTTGTACTTACCATAACAACCCATCTGCAGGTACATACCAGTAACAACACATCTCTTCAGTTATTACCATAACAACCCAACTTTCTGGACTAAACAGTAACAACACATCTGTCAGGTACTACCAGTAACAACCCATCTCTCTGGTACTACCAGTAACAACCCATCTGTCTGGTACTTCCAGTAACAACCCATCTGTCAGGTACTACCAGTAACAACCCATCTGTCTGGTACTACCAGTAACAACCCATCTGTCAGGTACTACCAGTAACAACCCATCTGTCTGGTACTACCAGTAACAACCCATCTGTCTGGTACTACCATTAACAACCCATCTGTCAGGAAAATCAGTAACATCCCATCTGTCTGGTACTTCCAGTAACAACCCATCTGTCAGGTACTACCAGTAACAACCCATCTGTCTGGTACTACCAGTAACAACCCATCTGTCAGGTACTACCAGTAACAACCCATCTGTCAGGTACTACCAGTAACAACCCATCTGTCTGGTACTACCAGTAACAACACCATGGTAAGCATACTAGTGCCAGGCCTCCCTGTTACCTGCCACTGACGGAATGGTACACAACTACTGTACATTCAAATAACCAAAAGCTAAGAACAGCTGCTTTAGTCATCATCAAGCTAAGTGTAGTCGCCTCAGCCATACAGCTACTTTTAGCTGTTTCAAACAATCACTAAGCTATGTGTAGCTGCATCAAACAACCTCGAAGCTAACATAAGCTGGTTATTACTTTAAACTCACTCTTTCCCAAAACAGCTATAAAGCTAATTATACCTACGAAAACATCCTCAGAGCTAAGCTTAGCTGCCTGAGAAAGCTGTAAAGTTAATAAAACTAAAGTAAAGGTACGTTCGAGTGTCTCAGACATCCATGATGCTAAGTGTTTCTGCTTTGACGTAACTGAAGCTGACTCAAGCTACCATAAAGCTAAAAATAGCTGCCTAAAGTGGACTGAAACTGTCAAACCGCCAAAAAAGCTACGTGAAACGGCCATAAGGCAAAGTGTAGCTACCCAAACAGTGATAATTCTAAGTGAACCGTCCCAAACAGCCATACAAATAAGTGTAGCTGCCTGAAACTACATGTAGCTATTGCATACAGCCATGAATTAAGTATATTTTACATAAAGCAGTCATGAAGCTAACGTAGCTGTTTCAAGCAGACAAAAAGCTTAGTGTCCCTGCTTCATAAAGTCATGAAGCTGAGCATAGCTGCATAAGGCTAAATGAAGCTGTTTCAAACAGCTATTAAGCTAAGTATAGCTGCCTCAGACACCCATAAATTAGCTACCTGGAATAGCTATAATGTTGTCTGGAATCTGGAATGGCTATAGGAAATCCTCTTTCACAAATTCTTAACAATCTGAGCATGGAATGTTTTAAGATCGGATTACTTAAGAGAATTCCTCCTCATACAACTGAATGGAATACGTTTGTGGACGATATCCTATGCTTAATGACAAGTTTTACCTGTTCGGCACGACATATATATATATATATATATATATATATATATATATATATATATATATATATATAATATATATATATATATATATACACACAGTGGTCCCTCGTTGTTCGTAATTAATCCGTTCCTGGAGCCGTTACTATAAACGAAATTTACGATTTACGAATCAATTTTCTCCATAAGAAATAATGTAAATACAATTAATCCGTTCCTGACACCCAGAAGTATTAAAACAAAAAAAATTTTTAACATGAAATATACATGTAGTACATAAACAATACAATGGGAAATGATGAAGGAAACATTAACAGCATAACACTTACCTTTATTGGAGATTCTTCTTAGTGTATGGGAGACT